>VZTA01007338.1:0-129923 GCA_013398855.1 Mohoua ochrocephala | reverse complement strand
TTGTCTCAAACCAGGACACAGTGTTATTCCATAATGGCCTGGGGAGGTGGATGGGACCAAGGGAGGGAACAAGCTTCCCTTCCATGCATTTGAGCCCTGTGCGGGTTGGGCTCTTCACAGAGACACTTAATGCCCAACTTTTTTTTTTGATACATCTGATCCTTTGAACAAACAGCAGCTCTGGAGATGGAGAAATGGGTGGAGGGAAAACTGCTTTTATTGCAGCTCATTAAAAAAAGAAATCATTAAAATAAACATGCTGGCGCTTACTGAATCAAACGTGATCTTATTCACTTATTCTAACCAAATATTTTAATAAGCAGTAAGCAGTGCATTTTGCTGCACATTAAGTTGATGCTGCACATTAAGTTGATGATAGCAAAAATGTATGAACACCATCCCAGGCGGCACTTTAGCAGTATCTATGCTATATATTATTATGTATTGCATTTTAGAAATATTTTTGTTGCAGATTTGCTGAAATACTGACTTTAAGGAAATCAAAGTCCACCCAATTGTATTTGTGTTTTGGTTAAATCAGTTTAGCAGTGCCTGTAGGGACAGCCTCTTTTTTGTTTTTTAATTGTAGACTAATCCAGAAGAAAAAGAAATCTTTTTAACTAGACATCAGTGATAGAAATGTTTCTGTTCTTATAGCTCTTTTGAAATTACTCTTCCGAATGATTTAAGTATAAATTTTTTATAACTATGTGTTTTAAAAATTAAAAAGATGGAGAAAATGAATGTTACTGCAGCTGAAAATAATTTAAGGTTAGGATTTTAAAAGAAACTCCAGTTAGCAATGAATCATGATCCTAATTCCTGTGAAAGTTTTGATCCATGGCTGACTGTCTGCCAGAAACACGGCAGACATCACAGTATGTTTAGGGACACATACATACAAAATAATAGCTTAGTAGTGGTAGCTCGGGCAGATTCCCTGCACCCCCCCTTGTGGCTGGGGAACAAGCAGGGACTCTGACACTGGGGTGCAGTGAGTTCTGATCCTGAGGGAAGTGAGGCGTGTTGTCAGGCACTATGCAAAGTGTTTGCTCTGTCTACAGCACCCTGTGGAGTGCAGAGCTACAGGTGTTCTGAAAGTCATGTCGTTGGAAAAAGAACTCCTGCTCCTGACAGGCAAATTCTCATTTGTGTGAGAGCACATGCATGAATGTTTGGGGGGGGGTGTGAAATCCACCCTGTGAGAGTATGTTTCCAATGTATGTTTGGGATTTCTAGCACCTGGTGTTTAAGCCAAGTGTGTAAGTCGCTTCCCGAGTCTGTATAGCTGTATTTAAATTATCCTTGGGCCGGTGCTGGGCTCAAGCAGCACTTCATGAAAGCCAAGGACAGCTTGGTGTGAAGAGAGCGTGCAGCAAGTGGCATGGGAGACCAGGTTAGTCAGCTTTGCTGGACCTCAGTCAGCTGTGGTATTTCTGTTCTGACTAGAATTGCACAAAAGCACGGATATAACAGAGGCACCACAATAGCTCTGAGCAGAGTTAGCCAAGGTCTAACCAAGCTCATTAGCTGGGATTTAGCAGTGATTCTGCAAGAGTCAGCATGACAGTGGAATCCCAGCAAAGGCTTGTGACAGGTAGATAAAGGAGTGGAGCTCACAGAGTTCTGTCTGGGCTTGGTGGTGGTCTGTCATCTGTATTCAGAACCTGTCATATGAAATACAGGGATTTGGGAAGACAACAGTATTTGTAACCAAAATCTAAGGTAATTCATACACTGCTAGCCCCCGTTAAGACCAGGAGAATTAAGTGATCTGCCAAAAGTGTGATATTAGTGGCCCTTTTATATCATACTGGTATGACTCAGCTTTGACCTTTCTGCCTGCAGTGCTCTGAGAATTCACATCAACAGATCTTAGCAGGGGAGCTCAGCATGTCTTTGCAAGGTTCTGCAGTGAGAAAGGCCATTCCACGTGTGTAATAACACCAAATTATAACATGCAGCATTTTCTAGGGTTGATATTGTCAGCGTTAAATGCCATGATAAAAGCAGAGGACAACTAGAGATTGCTGAGCCCCAGCACATATAGAGGAGGGGGCAAAAAACCAGCCTTGCCCAGTCCTCCAATGTGGGTGGCATGAAGAAGCAGTAGACCACGTTTAGCAGTCAGGGCAGTGCAGTCTGCCCAAGCCTCTGAACTGTGGCCTCTCCAGAAAAAGATCATCATCAGTCAGATGGAAACATCCAGCAGAGTACTGTTTGGTAAGGCTGTGGCAATTGTCACACCTTTCAGAGGGACCTTCTCGTGCTTCAGGGACTGCACAGTGGTTTCTGACCCTCTGTACAGCCATGAGCCTCATGTCCCGTTCTGAATTTGGTTCCTTTTCACTGTGAGTAGTTGTGCTAGCACAGGGTGTCCCCAGCACAGTCCAAAATAATCTGTTATAAGTAAATAAGGGATTAACTGCCCTGGATACATCAGGCTCCTGAAGTAATCCTCACACACCCTGAAGCAGGCACAGTTTTTGCAATACTCAGTAGACAGTGCAGGCTTTATTGTGGACTATTGCTTGTACTGTCTCTGCCAGGGCCTCCATTGATTTTGTGCTGCTGAAATTGGGTGCTCTGCCGTTCACCACCCTTCTGTGCATCTGTTAGCCTGTAACCTATCTGCATCACAGACCAACAAATATCTTCTGGCTCTAATGAGCTTGGAAGCACTGAGGAAGGCGATGTTGCCCTTGCTGCGTGCAGGAACAGAGGATAATAGTTCTGTGTTAGTTATAATTTTGTTGTGCTCATTACTTTTAGTAGGGCAGGCAGTACCCACAAAGCTTGTTTCATTATCACAAGTCAGGTTGTTTAGGGGTCCTGAAGGCATCTACCAAACTCCTTTGGAGTGGATGCACTTAAGATTCTACTTTGTTGGCTCGTAAATTTTTGTTACCTGGTCCATTGTGGTGAAGCACACATGGGAGAGGGAGGTAACATTCTTCTTTGCTTATGTGGTGGGTGAGGGAGGTGCAGTGGCAAAGGAGGTTTGCAGCAGGACCCCAGCAGAGTTTTGCTCCTGCATAGACTGTCTGATATGAAGGAGCCTGGCCAGTAAATGCAAACCAACTTTTTCAGTCAGTGTAACTGACTGGAAGAAAGCAAAGAAGCAAAGGCAGGAAGGGTGGAAGGGAAAAGAAGCATTTAAAGCGCAGATGTTTTAATTCTTTGGAGATTGTCAAATGGCAAGGTACAGCATGTGGATTGCAGCAGGTTTGCCCTTTTCCTGGCTGAGCCAGTGCTGTTCAGCATCTAGGCAAGTGCAGAGAAGGGCTTTGACTATTTTGTAAGCACTTCCTCTTTCAAACAATTCACCGCTCCCAAGCTGATTACTTAGAGGCTCAGTTTGGCAAGGGACGATGGTAGAAGACAGCAAAATAAGGTTTGTGATAAAGTGGGCACAAACAGAGCAGGCAAGAGATCCCCTGAATGCAGATGGGACTGCAAGGAAGAAAAATCAAGCATTGGCTGGTTGAGGAGAGTGACGTGGTTTAGGACAAAAGTTGTTTACGTGTGTACACCTGTCCAAAACGTCCATCAGGAGTAAACACAGTCATGGGCATAGCATGCATCGAACTTCTATAAAGTTTTTCCTTTATTAAAACTGATGTGAGAAAAAGATACGATTTCAGATTGCGAGGTTCAGGCTGAGCATTTGTCTGTTAGCTCTGCTTCTCCCCAAAAGCCAGCTCCTACCTACTTGCATTCCATAAACCTTTGCTTCCACATGTCCCTGTGAAAGAGTTCTGTTCTGCTGGGTTTTTGTTAGTGATTGATATGGCTCCATGTTAATTTCTGACCAAGTTCTTTTGTTGTTACTGGTAAAAGAGAACATTATTATTGCTTGTTGTATTTGATGTTTCAAAAGAGTCATTTAAAGAGAGCACAAAAGCCTGTAATGCATTGTTTTGGACAGAAGTCCTAAAATTACCAAAGTATTCAGCATTCTTGTTAAATACCTAATGTTTAATTCTGTCATATTTCATGCTCTCTTTAACTTATCTCTCTACCTGTGATTCTTCTTTTTCTTATCTCACCTTTGCCTTCAGAGCAGCAGTGTGCACTGCCTGAGCAGCCACCCTCTGGGATTCTGAGCTGAGTTTCAGTTTTCCTGTTGGGATGTAGCTCCTCAAATGGCTGCTCTAGAAGTGTTTAATATCACTGGCAGTGATATCAAATCTGCTACAGTCTTCAGGCTGCTGTAATAACCCAAGTTAATGATGAGGTACACTTGTACAGGAAAAAAAGACCTTTTTGTATGCTGTTCAGTGTCAGCCTTGTTAGCATAGCTCAGTTGGCACTTAAAAGACTGATAATGGTGAAAGGGAAAGTGAAGTATGATCACAAAATGAAATTATAAACATAAATATAGAAATAGTTGAGCTGGAGTTCTTACAATACTCAGTTGTTCTGCCAGAGTTTTAGTGCTCTTTATTTCATTTATGCCAGAACGGGATTTTTTTTTTACTCCCATATATTTGGAACGTCTGTTTGCCATTTTGGCTGTGGACAAAATGTTACGAGTTCTTGAGGAACGTACATTTCCGTTTCTGCTTGTGCTTCTGAGAAATTCTTACCCTGTTGGAACTAAAGCTCACTCCCACACATGTTCCTCAAACAACACTTGAACCCCAAATGTTTCAGTAATATGCTTATTGCACCTTATGTTTAAACAAAAAGTGGAATATGTGCTGTAATTTTTTTTTTAAAAACAAAAAAATGGTGTTTTGCCATTGTTGGCTGTGATACTCCTGGTGAAAGATTTTCAAAGTTTGCAGGAAATAATTTGTGCTCATAATTTATGGACATATTTGTAGAAAGTCTCAGAGATAATACAGGAAATCATTTTTGTTTTGCTGCTTTAATGCATAGTCATGCTAAGCTAATTTTAATGACTAATGACCGGCTAAATTAAATTATCACAACGCATAGAGGAATAGAGTCGTCTTGTGGACAAATATTTGAAAGAAGCTTCATAATGTATGCTGCCCTCCATTTAGCAGAGCCGTGCTCGAAATAGAACACCAGGAGTTTCTCTAAATTTCTGGTAACCATGACAACTGCTACTTTGGCGTTATTAGCCCGATGTAATTGAGCGGAGTGGGTTGCTCGTGGTAATTTTTGAGCTTTGTTGAAGTGCTGCTCGCTCTCGCGGCTCTGAGTGGCTCTTGGAGCTGATACTGGGAGCGCAGTGGTCGCGCTGAGATGCGCAGTGGCCTCGCGGGTTCCTCGTTTGGGGGGAGCCTCCCCGTGTGAGGGGCAGGTCCGGGGGCTGCTCTGAGCCCGGGATGAGCCCTTGGCAGAGCCGTCATTGACACTCGCACGTCGTGGTTGCCACGCAACCGCTCCATTCTCCGAGCTTAATGGATCTCGGATTTCCATCCATACAATTTCCTCTCCTGTTCCCCCCCTTCAGCATATTTTAGACACATACACACACACACACCCCCTCTCGCTCTGTAGCTATTTTTTGTTCATTCCTATCATTATGGAATTTTGTTCTTTGTAAAACTTGGCATAAAGAGGATGACAGGCTTGTGAAAATGCACGAGTCCTCTACATTCTGTGCAGGATCTGGGGCTGGGTTAATTCTGATTTGTTTAAATAAAAAGAAAAAAAGTAGGTAAATTTTATTGTCATTAGCTGATATGAAAAACAATGTAGACAGGAAAGAGCGTTTTTTAAAAACTACACACTTTGAAAGTGTGAATTGGAAAGTGAATTTAAGCTGGAAGTAAAGATAATGGGTCTAAATGGAAAAAAAAAGAAAACATTAATTCAATTTAGGAATGTCCCCTCACTGAAAATTAGTCTTCCTGAAAAGACTAAAGAAATTAGACACAACAGGAGTCTAATTCTATTCTCTCGTGTCATTCATAGTTATGTTTTAAGGTATGGTGGTGCAAAAAGGGAATCAAATGACAGTCACAGCATTAAAAGCTTTGCTCTCGCCTGTACAAGTTTCTGGCAATGAAAAATTTTGTCCAGAGTGATAAAGACTGAAAATATGTAAGATGTAAATGAATGCAGGTGGGAAAACCAATACAAATAGTTTCTTTTAAATGGATGGAAGTCTCATCAGAAGCAGAAGTTTTGTTTGAGCATTTCAGTTTACACATGGGTTTGTGGCAGGCCAGCAGTGTATTGGGGGCTGGTTTTGTCATCTAGAACATTTTTGGAATATAATTTGTCACTAGTTTCTTGCAACAGTATATTTTACATTTATCTCCAGCTTAGCTTAATTGACAGGGGACAAAAAAAAGCTATCAGTATTTAAGGAAGCAACTTCTTCGAACTATTTTCAGTGTATTTTTAATGCCATTCAAAGTATTTTCAAAAATCCCTGTGTTTTTCTTAATTCAATAGGTACCATATCTTACCAGTTTTGCTGGAGTTTCATTTTTATCTTCTTTGTACATTATGGCTGAGGATAACAAATATTACTGTGCCTAAGGTAAGACAGCTAAAAGATAGATTGGCTGTAGATTTGTTTGCTGGGCCATTTCATATCTATTCATTTTGGCTGCAAGCATATCACTAAAATAACAGGCATTGTAGGTTCTTCGAAGTGTAGTACTGAAGATTATTTTAGTAGGTTTAAACCTGTTAACTAGTTTGTAGTCTGTTTGAAGCCAAATTTTCAAAACTTGGATGCACACACACCATTTGCCATGAACAGGTCTGTTCTTCAAGGACCTGGATCTGCAATGGTTTTAGCATCTTCTGGAAAAATGTGACTGTCAGTATTTCAGAATTCTAACGTGGTTGTAAGTACAGGGGCCTCCCAGCCACGCTGAGCCTGAAATATGCACATGGAAAATCCTTTCGTCAGGTGCCGCTTAAACCCGGTGGCCCCTAAAACTCACATTTGCCAAAGATTCACCTCAGATTTGACAGCGCTCAGCCCAAGTAAATGTATACCTGCTTCAACTACTCAGTCATCTGGGCAGGACTTCTAGGGATTGTTTTAAGCAGGACTTTTAGAGATTGTTCACCCCAGAAGGTGATCTTTCTTTAAGGAACAATTTCAGAGGTTAAAATACTCGCTCTAGGGTGCAGGAGGCAGGTGTGGAAAGTATCTTTTCTCCTTAAGAAATTTTGAAGCCTGATGTGTGTCTATAGAGTTGGGACTGTTTAGCCTGGAAAAGGGGAAGCTTGGAGGGGATGTCATCAAGGTAAATATCCAAAGGAAGGCTGCAAAGAGGGCAGAGCCAGGCTCTTCTCAGTGCCGTCCGGTGGCAGGACCAGAGGCAATGGGCACAAACTGAAGCACAGGTTGTAGAGTCTCCACCATTGGAGGCTTCCCAAACCTGTCTGGATAGGGAAAATGCTGTTCCTGGGCAGCTGGCTCCAGGGGATTCCACCTGAGCAAGGGGTTGGACAGGATGACTTCCTGAGGCCCATTCCAACGTCATCCATCCTGTGATTGCATGGCATCCCAGTAAATTGCCCTGACACCTGACTTGCAGGCTCTGTGAAAGGGCTTTTATTCCTTCAGCCAAAGCAGCACTTTTTAAAAGGAAACAGTAAATGTCAGCTTGCAAAAGAAATGAAAATGTGATTACGAGACTTTCTGTAGCATTATAACCTAGAAGATTGGCCATAGCCATAAAGAGTGAAGTTTAGGGTTTAAAATGCGTGAGCATCCATCAGAACAGGTGCTGCAGGTCCTTCCTCCAAGGGATTTACCCTAAACACGAGGTTGGAGAGACTTGGTATCACTCCAGCTTAGTTTAATTTCTCCACAGAAAGTGGAATGACCCTAAAAAGGGAGGCTGAAAATAATCACACTAAGCTGGCTAGTAGTTAGCTCTCTGGGGAGATCAGAGAAGATTGACCTCATGCTCCCTCTGTCCTGGCTGAAGGTTTTAACTCCTGAACTTATTGGCTAAGAGAGAAAAACAATGCTGCCTTGCACTAATTGTCTTCTGGAAGAAAACACAGCTCCCCCTTGCCTCTTCTTGTAGTGCTTTATTTTGCATAAAATCCACTCCTGAAAGCTTTAAAGGCAACTTTTCATTCTGGTGCTGAAAGCTCTCTTACCAGTGAATAGAGGATTAACACACCAGTGGAAATACAAGCTGATTTTGGAGAGAAAGTTTTGACTTGTTATGCTGCAAGAGATCAAGCCACAAGTGGGAATCAGTAAATCCAAACACCATTTTAATTATTTCCCTCTGGCATTGATGCCATGGAACAAAAAGCTGTGGATCTCTGTGATGAGGTTTCATGTTTGTTTCTAAAAGGTGTATGAACCAGGTTGTTAAAAAATATAGTGTACACTTTTTTTAAGACTTGAACTGCTACTACTTTTTCCAGACTGTGTTTTCTGTTTTATGTGTCTTTATAATTCTTTTGCATGGTGACATAAGTACCTAAAATATTAAATAGCTTCTTTAATGTGGCTTCCATCAATTTCAAACCAATGACTGAATTGAGAAAATTGGTTGACCAGTTGAATTTTGAATGTTACATGTATCTCAGTGGGTTTGGGTGTCATGTGTCCTATGCACTGACTTTTTTTCAGAACCTGTAATAGAAATAAATTAATCATCTTGATTGAACTTAATTTTGTACAACATCCAGCACATGAAGAGGAATGCTTTTGTGATACTTCTCTGTATTTATTTGCTACACAAATTAAAATACAAAATCTATAAAGAATTTTTCTCTTTGAACTTAAGAACGGATTTAGTTAAGGAGTCATATTCCAGCATGATGTAAAAATTCTGAATCCATCCATGCTTTCTGTATGCAAAACCTTGGCTGTTAGTAATGCTTTCCACAGTTTTCAGGAGTTCCTGGGTGTAGCGAGCTCTGGCATCTGGAGAGAAGATAGCCACTCAGTGTTGTCAGGAAGTGGAAAAAAGCATTAACATCAATCATTTCCATCTACAGAGTCTATCTGAAAATGCTGCCTGAGTCAGCCTGTGCCTAATTTCCTCCTAGTAAATAGTTTCAGATCTGAGAAAAAGGTAGAATTAGTTGTTGTTCAGAAACATTGCATTAAAATATTAAAATTTGCGGAGAAAAGTAGTTAATTCCTTTTACTCAGTTAAGTTGTGGCTTTATTAAAAAAGCAAATATTTTGCTGACAGTTTAAAATGGTAAAGTGGTAAAAGAGCTTTCTACTCATAGCTGAAAGATTTGAATCCTTGTTGGAATGAAGGAGGTGGAAAAAAGAAAAACCAATAAAACACTAAAGAGCTTTACAGTTGTGGGCAGCACTTCCATACTGCTGTTTCATTAAGCAAGTTGGAATGTGGCTGAAATATCTATTTTTGAAAAAGGAAAGAAAAATGCACCAGGTTATGAGAATATTCCTCTTTCTGATTAAACCCCTTGACTGAGCTTACAGGTAACTTTTCCATTGTCGTATGTGTTTTTCTGGCTGCACCATCTGTCTTCGCTTTAGTAGCAGGATGTTCTTTGGAGCTGTGTCTTTTAATGTGTTCTTATGACTGGGAATAGATTTCTCTGAAGCAGCTTTTGTTTGCAACGTGATTCCAACAGTTTACATCCTTCCTTTTCTTCAACCTTTCCCTTCAGGTGCAAAAACCTCACGTTTCCTGACAGTCTTCCCGAGGTCAGCATTGTGTTCATATTTGTTAACGAGGCGCTCTCGGTGATCCTGCGCTCCATCCACTCAGCCATCGACCGCACTCCTGCTCACCTCCTCAAGGAGATCATCCTAGTCGATGATAACAGTAACAACGGTAAGAGGTTTTGCTTCTTCCCCCTCCCTGCCCCGAGGCTGGATCATGCAGGAGAAACCTTGAATTCTGTCTCTTGCTCATCTCGTTGGCGTTTCAAACGTTATCGGTCTGTTTTCTCCCTTCTTCGTCCCGCGCTCTTGCTGGGCTGTCTTGAACTCTGCACAAGTGGGGCATGTTTAAAAGTGTGTACAAAAGGTAGAATGTTTAAGGTGTCTGTAGGCAGAATTCTGAATGTAACAGTAGATTAGACCTAGCGAGTTTTACTCTTAGTACTTCAGAGTGTTTTCAAGCCCGTAGGGTTTCTGCGTTTCTCCTGTTTCCACTGTATGATTCCACATGTGTACTCTCTCTCTGTTTTGTATAAAATGTCTTTCTGTGTTTCTTAGACTTCTCCTTTAGATTCCCTGTTCTCCTCTCCTCATTAGCAGCATTTACCTCGCTGCTTCTCTGCTGTCTGTACTCAGATGTTGCTCTCCATGATCTGAAGGATTGCACTGCCCATCTCTGATGGTTCAGTGCTTGCCAGGGTGTTTGTCAGTGAGGCCATGCTGGGCACTATTTACAAGTCTTATTTTCTGGCAACTTTAGTGATGAAATTTTAATAAGCACAGAATGCTGAACTTAGAGAAAAATTCTTCTGTACTGGGGGGGTTTAATTCTGAACGGCTAAAATACAAGGAGAATGTGAATTTATCCTGTTGAAGGAAAATGCTGAACAAAGGGCTTCTCTTATCCTTGCCATCGTGACTGCTGTTATCTGGCTATATCCCTGTAGCTAAATCCTGTGACTTGCTGCTGATCACAAACGTATCTCAGATTTGTACAGAGAAGGAACTTATTGGGAAGCAAGTAAATAAGTTCCCCACCCCCAGGCTATGCACGTCATCACCTCCTCTTGTGCTGACTACGAATGAAGTCAAAACTGCAATCCTGACTCTTTAAAGTACTCACAAAACTCAACAACTTGGTGTAGGCCTATGCCTTAGGTTTTGTTGTCTCCCTTATGCAACACCTGGCACCTTGATAGGAAAGAACACAACACTGAAATACAGCTTTGAGTGGTGAACTTGGGCTCTGCAATTTGTTTGTGTGAATTCATTCCTGCACCTTTTAAATGGGAACTCAAAGAACCTGAGTGGCTGTTGGTGCTGCAGGGCCTGAGGTCTCTGGATACGGATAAACTGGCCACAGAGCAGACATAAAAGAAGAGAAATAGTCTGGTGGAAAAAAGTGGCTTCTGGAGTTTGAGTCTGGTATTGTATAATTTACAGGCAGTTATTCCAGTGGGCACATTGCAGAGCAGTGTCAGAAACCTCAGTGTTTCTGAGAGCCTGTCGTCATTGTGATGAGCTCGCTAACAAACACTCTTTGCACTGTGTTCTACAGACTTGTCAAAATTATTCTTTTTCATTATTTCATATCTGAAATATATAAGAAATCACAGGAACTACTTTCTCGTTCAGGAAAACCTGTCCAGCCACCTTTTTTTGTTAGTACCAGTATTGGTATTGTACTGTATAATATTTTTATGATTTGCTGTGCCTTTTATTCGGGCTTGCCTTTCTTACCCTCCAGTGCCTTAAATCCTTGGGTTCCTGGCCCCAAGCAGGGAGACAGAAATTTGAGAGGAAGGTAACCTTTGGTTTGGCTGCCTTGTCTTGGTGTTACATGTCATTTTATACAAAATCACACTGTGCAGAGCTATAGTTAGTCTCACAGAAAAATTCAACTCTCTACAGGATTTTATGCTACTCCTCTAACCCCTTCTCTGGCATCTCTTCCCTGCAGTAGTAAATTAGATTTCTACAGTCCTCTTTATCCCATAATGTATGCTGAAGACCTGGTAATAGGCATATATTTGGAGCAGATGGATGTTTGGAACAGGAGTGATTGTAAAGATGATTTATGGGCTTTCCTACTATTAGTTTAAATCTTGAAATATTTATTTTAAAACTTACTTTTCCTTTTACAATATTCAGTTTTCCATTCTTTTTTCTCCCTTCCAGCACTGCTGAGATGAATCCTTTATATTTAGTGTCATTCTGTGTTTTTGTTAGTAGCTCTTTAGCTTGCAAGTGTTGCTGCTTGTAAGATAAGTGGGTTGCTCTGGGTTTCCCTGTAATGTTACCTGAGGGGGCAAACACTTGGTTTGTGCTTGCAGTGGGCTCCAGCCCCTGCTTCTCACAGGGATCTGTCAGAATCCTAATTATAAGTGGTATTTTTACTCTCAGGCTTCTGCCAGGGATGGCAGCTTCTCTAACTCGATGCAAGATTTCTTTCTGTGATGCCACAGCCATGGACTTCACAGGCAGGAAACCTCACACTGTGGGAAGTGACTAAAAATAAAGAGTCAGACCGGAGATCTGGCAGAGTCCAAATGGGCACGTTCTAATGAACCCCAAATTTCTGTATTCCCGTATTTTGGAAAAGAGCAGTGGAAGAACTAGATGGGTTTTTATTATAATTCCAGAAGGCTGATTTCAGAAACCACCATTAATTCAAGCATAGGGCCAAAGTCTGTACATTTGTCTTGAACAATATGTGCTATAATATTTTATTTCATGTACTTCAAGGTATGTCAAGCAAATTATCTATGACTTTCTCTAAACCTTGGTGCAGTTTTTCATGTTCCCAATTATGTTTCAGGAGACCTCAATTAATCTCTTTGTGAAGTTTCCCCTTTTTAAAATAAATGTTTGGAGTTAGAGAACTGTGAAAGTGCCAATATGTGCCACTTAAAAGCAGAAAATAGGTTTTGCAGGTCCTAAAATTTTGATCCTTTATATAATAAAGCCAGTTGCATGGCTTAAGGTGTGTATTTCGCTGTACCATCTTTTCTGGTGGAATTTTGATGAAGATTGCTCTGAATTGTTTCATATGTGCTGTTAGGTACGTTAGTACTAAAATTTAATTTAATTGAAGGATAAAAAAAGGCACATTTCAGTGATTACCTGTGTTCTGTATAATGAGAACAAAAGCTTTATTAAAACCAGCCAAATATCAGTGTTGTTTGTGTCTTGTTTGGGTCTCAGTCACTTTGGTGACTAAGCAACAGCACAGATTTCAGATGTTTTACTGTATTTTTAAGTGTCAGGTCAGAATCTTTCCCATTCTCCTCAGTAGGGCTGTTTGTTTTGCAGAGATAATGTGCACATAAGTTTACAATTTGGCAATATAATTATTTACTTTTGCCTTCAGAAGCAGCAGAATTGTGTTTTTATTTTCCGAGAAGAGGCTTACAAAAATTTAAGTGACCACACCCATGACTGCTGGTGGTTAATTAGACCTCAGAAAGGTATTTAGAAGCAGCGTTGCCTGAGCTGGAGCCTACTGGCATTGTGGTTTATTTGCCCCCTGCTTCGTGGCATCCTGCCCTCTGGAGACAGGGTTGTGACCTTCTGTGCCACTGGAGCTCTGGCTTGGCTTTTGAGTCATTTTGCTGGCGTTGAGCACCACTGCATTACAAAGTGCCTCTTGAAGGTATGTTCAGATGATTTAAAATCTCTCTAAAAAATCTCATTGTGAGCCATGATGAGTTCAGCTTCATGGGGAAGCAGTGGGCATTTGTGTGTCCAGAATATGCCTTGCAAAATTTAATATTATAGCAGTAATTGTCATCCTCTAGGACAGGGATTTTTTTCACATAACAGTTAATAATATTGCAGGAGAGGCTCAGATTTTTCAAGGTTTCTTCCTTTTCCTTGAAGCATTACTTATGAATGAAATATTCCTGCGTGTTCAGTGTAATGATTCTCATTTTGTCCTGAGATTTCCATGAATACAGCTACTGAGCTGCAGTAACAATGCTGGATATCACAGGATGGGAATTTTATGTCTTGCAGTGTTGAGAATTAGCACAGACCGGTAGAAAGTGGGTCAGGTGCAGCTGTATCACCTGTGAGAGGTTGTCCTCAAAACACTGACTGGAAAGAAACTTTTCCAAAAGCATCCAGAGCTTTTCATTAAAAAGTTATATTTCTTTGGTAATTCTTAAGAGATATTTGGGAATAGAAGATTGTCTGAATTTTACTGTTTTTTCTTTACGAAAGCAGTGATGAATAAACCTCAAGACTGCTGTTCAAGTGCATGCTAGATTTCATGGCACAGCATAATTTGAAGATGGCTTGCTTGCAGATCAGACAGCTATGAAAAACCTATTGGTAGCAATCTCCTAGGGAAGACCTTAGGTCTTGCTTTCTTTCTGTTTTGCTTCTTCTTCTTCCTTTACCTGAATGTCAGGAAAAGTGTCAAGACAAACAGAATCATCTGAAAACAAGGAAATAGGCAAACTTTATTCAAACCTGCATTCGCTTTAGGGCCATGGTTTATACATTGGGAAGGCTTTGCTTTATCTACCTGGATTGATTCTGTGCATTAGTTAAAGATCCTGATGCTGAAATCATCATTGCACAGTCTTTACACAAGGAAGCTCTCGGAAGGGTTGACAGGGATTGACATGAAAAGAGGGCTGTGCGGTGCTGGTTAGGAATCGGATGCTAAAAAGCATATATTTATCTATAGACCAAGAAATCTGTTCCCCCTGTGGATTTGAGAACAATGTTGGCTGTTGTTACAAACTCTGCATTTGACTTTAGTAACGTTTAGTGCTGCAACTTGGATTAATGAAGGCAATTCTTGGAGCATATGTTCGCTGCTCCGTGTTGTGTGCTGCTGCTGGGACCGCAGCGAGGTGTGCCAGCTACTGTGGATGCCTCCGAAAAGACGGAAGGAGGAAATAACCGGAGGCAAACCCTTGTCCTCTGGCCATCTGTTCCAGCCATCAGCAGAAGTTAGAGCATAATGTTCTTCTTATCCAGGGGTGTGGGAGAGCGGCCTGGCCCCATGCAGTTCAGGGCTCTACTGGAAAAAAAAAATATGAGCCACTAATGTAAATGGACTGTGAGATTTTCGTGAGCACACTGGGTCCTGAAGATGATGTCCTAGTCTGGCTGCAGACTGTTCTCTGCTCTTACTGTCAGTCCTTGTGACAATGGATTTGATTCCTGTTTTAAAGGGGAGAGGCTGTGGAGTAGGATATCAAAATGAAGTGAGCAGCAGAGAAGAGAAGGACACTGCTGGTGAATGAGGCCCTTTGCCCCAATTATTCTTACCCCTCTGGTTTTTTGGGGGTTTTTTTTTGATTTATCACTCTTCACACCTTTCCCTCCTCCTGTGTTTATTCCTTCTTCTTTTCATCCGGGGGTGGTCTAGTTCCTTGGTCTTTATTCTCTTGATGCCTTAAGTGGCCACCTAAATCACAGAGACCAGACAAGAATTAAGAGAATAAAAGAAGGTATTTATTTGAAGGCCTTCAAAGGCACTCCCTGGGCAGTCCAGAGGCTCCACCCCAGATGGACCCTGGCTCACGAGTTCTTCACACTTTTATAAGTTTGGTTCATTTGCATATCAGGGTTAATTCTCCATTTATAACCTCAGTTTCATGATGGAATTACCCCAAGTTTGCCCCCCTTTAGAGGCTTTTAGTTGACACATTTTGGGCCTGGTGTCCTTGGAGTGGAAGCCTGCAGAGGTTTGTTATGTCCGACCAGCAGGAGAGAACAGCAGCTCACAGGCCACAAGAAACTTCAGAGTTACACACCAGGCAGGGCAGGATTTGAGAAATACAGAAGTTAAAACCTAAGGCATCACTCTCAGTCCACTTTTCTTGGACTCCTCCTACCCTGGCAGTCTGCCCTTTTGGAATGCTCACTTCCTCACCCCCATTCCATATGACTCATCCTTCTTTGTGGGCTTGTGTCCTTCAGCTGGGGTCTCCATTTTGCATGTTCTCAAATTCAGGATACCTGTGCTTCTTACCCTCTCCTCCATCCCAGTATTTGCTGCACTTTCCCCCAAACTGCATTCCTCCCTTTTCCCCATCTCACCATTCCCTTGCTTTTAGCCACAGTAATTAAACTCCTGCCTCAATCATCCCTCCCTGCTTTCCTCCACCCCCCAACAATATTCTGTTCCTTCTTTTTTGACATATTTTTATCATTTCCCATTTTCTTCCTTTTTCTCTCCAATGCCTCCTTTTCAAGCATGTTTTTCCATTCTCTTTTGCTTTCATTTAAGAATAATTATGTATGATACTTTTCATTTGGCTTTTCTAACTCCCCCTGCCTGAACTCCATGCTCCATCAGACTCAGTGACTCACATTCCACCACACAAGGGGGCAGGGATAGCGTCCCTTGCTGGAGGCGAGGCTCTGGTGTTTGTGGCCCCATAATTAGAGTTGTATGAAAGCTGTTTGATAACCAGCATGGAGCTTTATATTGGGAACTGTCACACGCTCCATTCTTTATAACTCCTGTGGAAGGTCCGTAGCCTTCCTTTTCTGGAGAGTTAGGAGAGTTCCAGTGCTGTTGGACCATTTGATTGTGTGGAAGCTGTGTGTGCTCAGAAGGAGTTGGCAGTGACAAAGTGGCCTTTCAGCACAACAGTTATTTTAATCATCTGCAATACACCACAGTTCAGTCTGTTGGTATGGCTGCAAAAGCAACATTTCAATGTGTGTGCCGGCTGATAGCAGAACCTCTGTCCACATCAGGGGGCAGCTGTGCAGGGCAGAGCTTTTATTGCAGTCTCCTGACATCAGACTTTATGACTCAAGCATTCAGATAAATGCTATGAATTGAATCTTCCCTAGCCAGCAATGGCCAAAAGTTAATGTATGGTCATCTTATCTTTTATTCCATCCGTGAGGTAATTTAGCTCGTTCAGCCCTGATCCACTCGCAGTGTTGCAGTCTGATAAACACCTCTTCCTGTGCCAGATTCAGCACACCAAGTCTAAGAGGACTGGCCTTGTTTCGTGGTGGCTCTGTTTTAACTTGAATCCCAGTGTGCCAAATTCCCACTGTGCTTCTATTCCACATCTGCCGTGTCCCCTGAAGGACAGGTAGTGCAGTGCACAGTCAGGGTGTTCTTGTCCTTCCTCCCCACGCCTGTCCCGTCACCCTCTCGTGACACAGCCCTCAGTGTGAGCACACTCGCATGTGCTCTCATGTTGCTGGTCATAGCAAAGCCTAAAACGTATGAATAAATTCCAGTTCCAGTTTCTAGGTGATGATGAATAGCTGCACACTGGCACTTTGGGGTATTTTGGAAGAATGATTTGGGTCAGCTTACAGAAAACAGCATCACCTGTGTCAGGTGTGATTCAGAAGCCGTGTGTGACCACACTGAAAGGCTGCAGTCACATTCTCTGAGAGCAGGCTTGGTTTAAGCTCTTCTGGTAGTAATGAGGAATTCCCCCTGTGTGCTTTGGAAGTGCTCTGGACTGGTGGCATCCTGACTGCAAGGATGCCGGCACATAAATACTGCCTTGGCCCACTTCTCAGTCC
The DNA here is from genome assembly GCA_013398855.1 of Mohoua ochrocephala. Lineage (NCBI taxonomy): Eukaryota > Metazoa > Chordata > Aves > Passeriformes > Acanthizidae > Mohoua > Mohoua ochrocephala. The sequence continues at coordinate 112,849 of VZTA01007338.1, read as the reverse complement.
CATCACTGTGATTTTAGCCTTAAAACGAATCTCTAGAGATCTCTAAGAAATTGCTTCATTTAAAAACCTTTTTTCCCCCCGCTTTTCCCCTTCCCTCGCGTTTGTCAGATTATTTTGCCTTCAAAAATGCTTGAATGGTTTTTGTTGATCATGTTCTCAAGCACATGTCACTAAATTCAAGTAGCAGCCACATGTATAGATTTGGTGCAGTGACAAACATTCGTGTAGAGCTCATGAGAAAAGTGCCAATATCTGTTGATGTCAGTAAGATACCGTGGTTTGATCTGATTATTTCCTTTTGAAACCTTTTCCCATGAAGCATTTGATAGAAATTGTGTTTGAAATATTCTAGTAATGTAAGCTCTTATGAGCCTGAATGACTTCTTAAAGGATTTCTTTCTTTCTCCTTATCAAAAGCATGGCACTTATAATTGAAAGAGTTTGACAGGGTGTGGGGAAAATACTCTGTAGTGTCAGACAAAGGAGTTAAAGGATTTTGTCCTACAGAAAGTTAAGAAATAGAAATTGCCTTTTAAATGAACTTCATTAAAATTTACCTTTTCTTCTCAACCCAAGCATACTTTTCTTAAAAAGAAAAATGAATAAAAAGATAACTTTCATAAAATCAATGCTGAGTTCTTAACTTAAAGTGGTGGTAAAACTTCCTGCCAGAGCTGATAATTTCAAACGCTTCAATTTCTTTGTGACAGAACCTCAGAATTCTTGATGTGCTGAAGGGTCCAAAACATGATAAGAGATTTGCCTAAGGAAGTATTTAAGAGTGTTCAAGTGTATCACTAAATGATAAAAATCAGTTAGCAAAATAGGTTAATAAATTACAGATTATTCTGTGGTCACCACACAAAGGCACATTTATAGGCATTGCTGGATATTTTAAAGGCGTTGTGGAACTTACTCTAAGTCTAAAGTTCAAGTACAGAACATTTTAACAAAGCATATGTGAATTCTAAAAAAATAAATCAGTTCATGTTGGCTTTTCTCTTGGCCTGCTTTTCTGTAGAACGCTTGGCAATGAGTTTCTTGAAAGTGTTCTCAAAGTGTATTTGATGGCCAAGTTTTAAATTACTTGACTTGACTTGTTCACTGCTAGTAATTTCTGGGGATGTTACTAAAATGGTGTTCCTTCCTTTCACCCTGGAAAAGTAACCTATTTAAAGTAGTGTGCTTCAAGTAGCAGCCTGGGAAAGCTTTTGGGGAAGCTCAATTTAAAATTTTATGGAAAATGTGATGAAGATGAATAAAAGCTAAAATTTTCATTTGTGATGATGCAATTAACAACAGAAAAATGAAGACTTAGAGGTTAGGCTGTGAGAGAGTGAGAATTCCTGCTTGCTTTTCCTCACCTGGAAAAAAATGTTTTGTTTTCCTTGGGCCTCCATAGCCAGAGTTGTTGTTAACAGCACTTAGTGGGACTCTGTTGTGAGAGCCTGGGTGTGTGTGAGTCCATATGGATGGGGATACAGGTTATATGCTGAAAATACAAAACCCCTTCATGTTCTTTGCGATTTTCACGAGTGCCTAGAAGTCTGTTAGGATTTTGGGTAAGTTCTGAGCAAATCTTGCTCTCCTGGCAGTCTGATAGGTGACAAGTTCTGACTGGGGACCTGCATGGGGCTGAATTCTCCTGCTCCATCCCTACGGCATTTTGCAGTGGAGTTTGTGAATAAACTGATGATTTTAGTTTTATTGTTTTCATATTAGTTTCCTTTCAAGCATAATCTGAGAGCAGTGGTAGATGCGTTTTGGTACCAACTCAAAGGACAATTTGCCTTTCATTAAATTTACCGGGGTTTGTCTGCACTGCAGTGTGAACTTTCCACTAAGTAATTCAGAATCATGATGAATGCTAAATAATATGGCAGCATGAATCACTGTTGTTTTCATTTGGCAGCAGGGAAAGCCTTGATGGAATTGCTAAGTGCTCTCAGTTCTCTCCAGATAGCTCAGTGTCGGCTGCTGCATTGTTCCTTTGCTCCTCTCTGACACACTCCTTTGGCCCAGTGCCTGTCTAATCATTGTTTAATGTTTCAAAAGCTGCCGCCTTCTATTTGAAGCAATCTTTTCAAGCAGTACAAATACCAGCAGATTTGCATACAGTAGCAATAGGAATAATTGGAAAAATAAAGTAAAAAAAAAAAAAGAAATGAGATGTTAACAGCATTAATGTTTTATGAAGGTGAAAAAAATACTGCATAGCTAATCAAATTATGGTGAAGTTCTAGGAAGCTCAAAGATACTTCTGTGGCTAAATAGATGGTCTATCAGTCTTACAGGCTATGAAATAATTATTCCTCCCGACCTATTGCTCCTAATCTCAAGCTTTGCTCATGTACACGAAGTGGAAAGAGAACAAGGTCTTCTAAAATGAGAAACAAGTTGCAACTCATTTGCCAGCAAATAAACAAGTTGACAACTTCTCTGCCAGCAAATAAACAATGATTTCTGGCTTTTATTACCATGAATGACTGCAGTGTGTCAGTACTTGAAAAATGTATTTACATTCCCATGTCAAATAAGTGACTGTGATTCCCTGCCTTGTAGTGTTATTATTACTGTATGGGCAACAAGTTTGAAACATCTCCCTGTAGCCTGCTTCGTATATGAAATGGCTGGGATTACATTTTAGTGATGTTTGTGCCTTTGAAACTTCTTTGTTGGTAGTTCATAGGCATTGACAACCAGTTTGTAACATGCAAGTGAAACTGGGTAGCACTGGGTCTGGTTTTGTGTGTTCTCTCATCAGGAATCTCTGTTTCCAAAGAAATGTTTCTTCTCTCTACCAATTTCCCCCACACATAAATAGATAAAACTCAAGGAATACCGAGGCAGAAGCTGTGGGACTGTGTGTATGGTTAATACCTCACAGGCAAAGACAGAAGGTATTCCACAATTAGCTTTAACTTTTATTAATGCTAGTTGTGCTGCACAATGTCGTATAAAAGGGCTGAATACGGCTGTGCCATGACAACCTCGGGAATGCCTCATGTCCAAGAGGGAGACCTGCTAGACACTGAAGGTTCTCGTTCTTCTAGGAATAGAGCTTATGGCATCTGAGCTTACAGCATTAGTCCAGTGTGAGAGAAGAGACTTGAGGAAAGCTTTTGCACCAGAAAAATTCAGCTCTAGCATAGCCAAGAAAAAAAAAAAAGGTAGGTTGGTTAAAAGAAAGGGAGATTTTCTGACTGAGAAGCAAAGACTTTGTCCAGAGTTCCCTGCTCCTGGGGAGCCCAAAGATTATGTAAGGACAAGAGAAACAGTCAAGGTTATTTTGCTTTTTTTTTTGGTCTAGATCTGCACACTGCTAGAGCTATCTGAAGTAAGCAGTGTCTGACTTCTGAAATTTTCATTTAGTCTGTCTCCTTGCTCCAGCAATTATATCTCCCAGAAGAGAAGAACATCACAAAATAACGAAGTTACAGGAAACCTCAATGGCTTGTTAAAAGGAACATCATCACATGTGGACACAGAATGATCACACAGCTCATAGGAAGAGAAATGTCAGATGAAATAAGATAATTTGTTCTTTAGTTTTACCCTACAAGCCTGAAAAGATTAGTTGTTACACAGTGATACAGAAGTACTTTACAGGTTGTCTGATACTCAGTTGACCCTGAGCAGTATTTTATGTAACTCTAACTAAACTTTCACTGATCTACTCTTCTCCTGGAATCTGAATAAGTGGCTCCATTACTGCATGCCCCCGTAGGAGCTCTGGGAAGAGTTTGATGGCAGGGAATGTTGGTAATTCATGTCCTTGAAAACACATTGAGCACGGTAACTGCTCGGTATTTCTCTCCCAGGTAGTCCTACAGCAGCCTGGAATACTTCAGAATACAAAGCTTCAGACATCATGTGGGCATGAGCACTTCTGCAGGAGACAGATCAGTAAATCCAGTTTAAAGCAGTCAAAATTGCTGTTTTACTGCATGCTGTAGAATGGGATTTTCTGTTGGTTTTGCAGATCACAGTTTTTGTGCACTCAGAGTCCCTGAGGTGAGAATGGTACAATAATTTCAGTGTTCAAGCTTCCATCACAGACAGCCCTTGGTGCTGGTGGGCTGCCTTTCTCAAAATGGTGCTGAGATTAAACTAAGCATGATACTAAATCGAAAGAACAAGATTAGATACATGAAAGCTCTCAGTTGAAAATTATTTTTAAAAACAAAAGGGGAAAAAAGGGATTATTCAGCTACTTAAAAAGTTTTAGGATTTGTTTTACTTTTATTTTTTTCTATAGCTTTTTTTGTCCTTTGCTTATGTCAGTACTCTATCTTTACCAAATGTCTAAAGCTTTTAGGTTTTGTTTCTAATTTGAGGAACCAATCTTGAAAAGTGCTGACTCCTAGGACTTAATTTTTCATTAATAGGCTGTGTTCTACAGTGAGATATAGGTTCTTTCTTGTGACATAGAAAAATATTATCCATAAAGTTGTATGATTAGGCCGGAGAGTGTTACCACAAAATGAAGGAAATGCAATCCTTGAATGCATCTTCCAGGTGTTAGGTCAGTTCACACATCCCATCTCCTCAAAGTAGAAATGGTTCATCACTGAAAGAGAGTGTTGTCATCCCAAATGGGTATAACTGGAACCTCTGTGATCCTGTCAGCTCTCACCAGAAGTTTCAGCTCCTTGGAGCACCCATCTGAGACCCAACAGAGTCTACCAGGAAGAGAATTGCAAAACTGAGCCTGAGTCACTGTCAGAGATCTGTAATTCCTACTGCAAGCTCTGCGTAGGTTAGCCATGTCCAATATTTGCTCTTTTTACCAGTCTTTCAATCAGGCACAAAAATTAGGAAGTCAGGGGTCTTTTAAAATATCTAAAAAGAAAAACCTCAGGGAAGGTGAATTAATAAAATGGTCTGTTAAGCTAACCATCGTTTTATGGCCCTAAACTTGAAACACTGAGAGAGATGACTTAGATGCAGTAAAATGGAAAAAAAGGGGGTATAATCAGCTTTCCTTCTAATGGAAAGTGTCCTAGAAAAATATGCCTGTTGCTTCAGAATATGTCAAACTGAGTTTAATCAACTGTGGATTACTGCATAATAGCTCAATCAACTTCAGGTCAGCAAGAAAGAGAGTAGAGGAATTTTTTAGTAGAACCGTAAAAGAAGATGCATTTTCAATAGCTCGTTTGACTTCCTGGGTTAGGATTATCTAAGTTATCAAAGTAACATGAAAAACAGCAGTGTGTGATTTATCTCTCTCAGGATCTTGTGCATCAAGACTTGACTCTGATGTATGACAAAACATATTTCAAAAATTGCGTGCATTTTTATGGTGTTGCCCAGTGTTGTGTGCACCCCGTGGTTTGGAGTTCACACAGAGTATTTCCCAGACAAATGCTGAGCTCTCCGGATGGGCTCTGCTACACTGCTGCTCTGGCTGGCTTTCCCCATCCTAATAGAGCAGTAGTGGGGGTGATTCATTTAATACACAACAACACTTAGCTCAGACCAGATACAACCTGAGTTAGTAAATCTGTGTGCTGGAGATGGATTTTATTTCAGTTAAGTTTCCACACTCGGAAACTTTTCATCGCAGCAGGTTCCTTTGGTTGTCAGAACCAGGCTTTGTGCTGGCTTAACTTTCCCTACCTGCCCATCTCCAGTTGGACTAAGTGGATTTCTGATTCTGATCATTTTTAAAGGTTCCTATCGGTGCGAAACTGCACTTCTGTCTGTGCCATACATGCCCATTACGGTAGGAATTCCTGTGATTTATATAACTGGCTGTGGCAGGGGAAAAGTGTTTTCTCTGCCTTTGTACTATATTTTTAAAATTTGATGCCACTTGCAGTTACCTGTGTAATCAGTTATTTGTTCAGTGGTTTCCTGACTGAGAAAGACCTATAAAACCACCAGTAACTATAAAATAAATATTTCTGATTTTTCAATGGGTCCTTTTAGAAATGGAAGGTCATTCTCTGTGAGTTTTGGATAATTTGCTTAAAGATACTGTTGAAATTCAGGAGTAAACTGCCTGCATTATCCTATTACCAGCAGAGCCCTTGTTGACTAAGCTTCAGCCCAAGGGCTCAGTAGCATCCCAAAAGAGGCTTGACTGGTGACAGCTGAGAAATACACAAATTACTGAGAATAAACAGCCAGTTTTGAAGTAGTAGTGAACAGATCTTTGGCCTGCTACTGTAGGTACTGTACATTAATCCTGAGAGAACCTGCATAGCTGCCTAATAGTTCCACGTCTCTTCTGTAGCATGAGGCACCGCTGATTCTTTGGCACTGTTCTGGAAAAAATTGGCCAGATTTCTCTGTAAATATTCTGCAGGACATACTTTAACACGATTCTGATGCCAACTGTTTCATCTCCCCCAGGGGACAAAACTTTGTTTCTGTGAGTGAGGTGCCCAGAAGTGCCTCCAGAACAGGAGGACCAGCTAGGGCTGGATCTGCTTGGAATAGGTGAGCTTTCCCAGGACAGGCAGGAGTGATGGCAGGTTGGTGGCGTGGCCGTGCAGGATGTTTCTGCCTTTCTCCCTAGGAAATAAATGCCTCTCCAATGTGTGCCAAATCACAGTTCTGCTGGGGAAGACTTGAGGAATTACACTGCTTGCTCAGGTCTGTCCGTGGCGTCAGGTTCCAGGCTCCTCCATGTATTTATCTGGCATTTCTCTCAGTAAACTCTTTTGCTACTGGCACAGATGCAAAAATGGGAACAAGTCTGCTCAAGAAAATCTCACTTAAACTTTAGTCCCCTTTTGGAAAGTATCTAACCCTTGTAGCTGTCCTGTTTTGTGCATTACGGACTGAACACCGTGTCACCCTGATCGTGCAGCCAGTTCTATATATTGTAAGCCTGGTTACTTGTGTGATTTATGTTATTTTGTGAGCTCCCACGTGGAAACAGGGAGGCATTCCTCGGTTAAGGTGCTGTTCAGCAGTTAGATGCATAATGGATCCCATCCTCCTTGATGCCATTGCATTCAATGAAATTATCTGTATCATATGGCACCAGAATTCATGAACAATGAGTTCAGTCTCTTGGTTTCCAGAAACAGAGTGGTGGTTCATCAAAGATTTGATATACACATGGAAAAAAAAAATAAAAATCCAGGGAACTGTAAGCACTGTGACAACTGTCTGGAATATTTATTAGACAAGTTCCAAATTCCTGTCATCTTATTATTCCTTTTAATATCACTGAGAATAAGTTAAATAACCAAATTAATTTCTTTCTGAAAGGGAGGTCAGTGCAAATCACAAAACAGATGTAGACTTTTCGTCTGAGATGGTAGACGAGTTTCAGTCTTAATCAGCTGACTTTAGTAAATTTTGGCTGTGTTTTTTTTTTAAAGGGCTGTAAAATACTTTTCTCTGAATCAGTTATGTCCTTGGTGGGATTTGATATATTTTGTGTTTTCCTGGTTTAGCTTTTAAGTCTTAAATTACTTTTTTTTCCCTTCTTTTATTGAAATTGATAGCTTTCTATCCTAACAGCTTCCCTGTACTCCTCCTGCAATTTAGTATTTGAAGTGTTTTTTCCTCAAACTAGTTCTTTGCTCTTTTTTTGACTGTGTTCAAGTGATTTGGCAGTGAGCAAATTTGGACTATTTTTCCATGTTCTGTATAAAAGCTGGTTTTTAAATGTTACTGATGACTGTGTAGGGTTTAGAGCCAGCCGTGTGTCTTGCCAAGTTGTTAAAGCTCTCATTCCCCCACAAGCTGCTGGTGTGACTCTCCAGTATTGCTCTTGGGAGGATTCTCCTCCAGCTTGGTGATGGGAGATAGTGCTATCTGTCATTCCATTTCCCCCATCCAAGGGGGATCCTGGAATACCAACTCTAAAAGCAAAGTTGCTACAGTGAATTTGTCATCAGAAATATGTTAATATTTATGAATGTTCAAAGGGACTTGTTACTCCAGAGTAGCTCTTGGACTTCAGATTTATGAGGAAAAAATAGCTTGTCAGTGAAGAGTTGCAGAAAGAGTTTTAGGTCTGTTATGCCTGGTTTTTTTTGTTGTTTTATGGCTCTTGTAAGTGGTTAGTCTGAAGGAAGTTATTTTTAGGGTTTCAAATGCAAATATCTAGACTTAATCACTGCAGGTTTGAGGGTATTGTGCTTTTTCACTGTGCCAGACAACAGACTTAGATATACTGTTAAAATATTTGTCTTTACAGTGTGCTTCATTTGATCTATCTATAAAGAGCATGGGACAATATTTGCTGAGTAAACTTAAAAGGAGATGAGACAGACTTCTGTCAGGATTAATTGGAACGAGGGTCTCTCTGTGTTGGGGCAAGAAGAAGGGCCAGATGATCTCTCAAAGTCCATTTAGTGCTGCGGTTCTTTGCTGCGGGTATATTTGTCAAACTGTTTTAGGTTTTTTAACAGAAGAGCGCCAAAGAGAAGGTCATAAACACTCATTGATTAGTCAGCATGTGGATTTTCAGGGCAGAGATTTTATACTCAAAGAAACCTCTTATAGTTTCTGACCCGCCATAAAAGCATTTCAGAAGCTGTTTTTCCTGTTGAAGGGAAGGTGGAAGGGCTGCAACCAGCAGGAGAAAGTTCTCTCTGTATTTGGGAGGTTTATTTTCCTTCTACTGTAAATAATTTCTGACCTCAACGTTTTGTGAGGCCAGGACAAATATGGAAAAATTAGATCCTCTGAAGGCCTTTAACAGTTCTGTGAATGTTCCTGTGCCAACGGGCAGAACCAGAGATATCTTTAGTATCTCTCACATTGTAATATTCAAAGTGGTTGGTCACCATTGACTATGTCCACATTAAAAAATGGTTTTGAGATGTACTTTTAAACAGAGATCACTGTACATGAAAGAAACACCATCAGGCTCTGCAATCTGTTTGAATTATGTACGGAGAATACACATAAAAAGGCTCACAGCTTGTTCTTTGCATAACAGCCTGTGGTGCGTAAGATCACCAGATTCCTTCGCATTAATGCTTTCTCATTTACCATCTGCAAACAAGTAATTGCAAAGCTCAATTTCTCTAGGAAACTGTTGCTGTTGGAAGACTCGTGACACAGAACAGCTTCAGCTTGATTGGTATTTATTAACTGGTGTTCTATAGATTTAAAGTGGAAGTGTTTTATAATTTTGTCTAGAGTTTCATAAACAATGGAAACAGACTCAGCCCCATTATTTCGCTACTGGCGAGCCCATTTGTTCAGCTGAATGCTGTAGTGTTAATCTCTGCACCCCAGTGAAAATCAGGAAACTTGTACTTAATGACCTAAGCAAGGGCTAAGGAGTCAGGCTTCAGCCATCTGTTTCAAAAACCTTGACCTTACAGTGTCAGAAACGTGTGCTTAGTTTCTTGGCAGGGTTTTATTTTATCTATGAAATGGAAAAAATATTAAGATCAGATTCTGTAAGGCTATGACTGGATGTTGCAAGCTCACAGAGGGGCTGAATCACTCACATCCCAGTTCCTGTATTGCTCTCAGACCATCTACTCGATGTTGTAATTTGTTCTGTGTCTGCCTGTTTCTTTTATCAAAATGGAAAAAAGCATGAAAAGAGATGAATGCATCCTCTCCAGGGCAGATGTGAACTCTGTCACAGAGTCACAGCGTGGCTGAGGTGAGAAGTGACCCCTGAAGACCTTCTAGTCCCACCCACCTGCTCAAAGCTGAGTCACCTAGAACAAGTTGCCCAAGACCATGTCCAGTTAGGTTTCAAAATCTCCAACCTCAGTAATATCTCTGTTACACTAGTTAAAAAGATTTCAGGTGACTGGCAATTTAAGCCAGGAATAGAAGTTGAAAACTTAAAAAAATGTTGACTGCATTTTGGCATGTGAACATAATCACTTTTGATTTATGAGCCCAGCTGAGCCTCACTGACTGTATTTGTTTAATTCAGATACTGAGTAGTTCTCACCAAAGCTGCTCTTGTCATCTTAATTTATAGAATTATTTCTGATGGCCAGATGCTAAGGAGTTGTAAAAGTGCCTTCTCTTCAACAATTAAAAGGATTGAGCTTCAGAGCAACGTCTCAGATGACTAAACCACTGTGGTTATTAAAATCCAGATTCAAGGAGAATGATTAGTAGTGTTTTAAGAATGCCATATTGGCATTGTCCTGCACTTGCAAGACAGTAGACCTGAAGTGCATGAACCAGCTCGGGTGATTTTGTGCCCTGCCCCAGGAAAATCAGCCAAGCTGCTCCCAGAGCTGGAGGTGACCCATCCACACAGCGCTCCGTGTGCTGGTTGCTGCCGTGGCTCTGCCCTGGGAAGCTGTGGTGCCCTGTCCTCACAGGATGAGTCTTTCCTTGCTGAGTGGTAAATCCCAGTCGTGTATGCTTGATAACACTAAGGTCGGGGATACTTTAGGCTTTCAGACAGAGGTTTTTAATGGTGGTGGCTCATGTAGTAGTGAAACACAAAGTGTTTATGACGAGGATGAAATGAGTGGATTGTAGTAAGAGAATGACAGGATTTCAGAGAAGAGCCTTTAAGAGGTGTGCCCTGCTGCTCCTGCTGGTTTTGTTCACTACAGTGCAAGTCAAACCAATGGGATCAATGGGTTCCAAAATCGAACTAGCAGATGAGTGGAGAAAAAGAAGGCGTTTGATAAGGATAGATGTTATGTGTGGACACAGCCAAGAGGAAATGGAGATGTAGCTCATCCAACTACTCATAAATTTTACATACATTTGATCCCAGCTGGTTTCAGAGGGATTTGTGAGTGCTATTGCATATCAAATCTCAGGTCCATTTCACATCATTAGGGAAGGATAGTCTTGATGAGAGCGAAAGGATGAGCGAGACGAATTCATTTGGGAATGGTCACATGGAAGCAGTGGTGGCGTGGTTTAGTATTGAAAGAACATGCATCCCTTTGAGTTTTATCCAGGGATAACTTGGACCATGCTCCCTAATTAATGTCTTTGGATTGACTCCCTCTCTTTACTAAGATACGACCGATATGTTCTTTGTTTATCCACCTGAAGGGATTAAACAAGGCATGTACAAGATGAACAAATCTTTATTAGGATTTGATACAAAAAACCTTTTCTGAAGCACGATTGCAGCACAGCAACTTTAATTAGTTTTCACAAATGCTTCCAATTAACACACACAGTGTTTGCTTTTTAGCTACTGAGAAGATTCAGTCACACAGCAAATAAAAAAAGAAGCCCTTGACTTAAGCTTTCATATGTAGCTTAGCAAAAATACTGAGAGGAACTTCTTGCTAGGAGTTGGTAGTCTTTTTGCTTTTCAGAAAGTTATTTGCTTTTGCTGTAGGTTTGGGGTTTTTGTTCTTCTGGATGGTAATAGAAAAAAAAAAAAAACACCTGCCATGTTTTTCAAAGAGATGTTAGGAAACCTACTGGCTCTCTGTGTTTTAATCACCCTGATTTGTCTGTGGTGAAAGACAGGAGCATTGAGTAGTCTCCAATTTGTAGTATTTGAACTGTGATCACTTCTTGCTTGCCTCTTCAGGCATTTTGTCTCCTTATATTTATGGCATTTACTGGAGCTACTTATTTTCCTGATTTGAGTTCCCTAATTGGAATTGCAGCATGTGGTTCAGGTTCTTCACATTAGCTGCAATTGTAGCTCAAGTAGCAAACTTTGCCAGTTCCTTTGACAACAGCCTTGCAAGCAGCTCTTCTGAGGAATCTATAAACCTCTCAGGTAGAAATACTGTGCAGAATGCAAGTAGCTGCATTTGATTTTTTTGTTTATGTCAGACTCCTCTGTGGAAAACACTGGATTATCCCTGTGGTACTGCCATGGTACCAAAATGTTAGTGCTTAACATAATTTATTCAAATAACATTAATTTGTCTTGTTTCCATAAGCAGAACCTTGCTTTAAGCATACTTTTATATATAGGGATGATATATACAGAAAATATAAGGAAGACATTAATTACTCTTTGTTTAGGCCACTTAACACTTTCAGTGTCTGTAGGATAGCGGTGTTTGCTCTATAGGGTACAATTTGCACATTTTTAACTTAACATATGGCAGGTTTAGAAGGTAGGGGTGATGTGAGAGCCTGGGAGGTGGAAGGGCCACACGCCTCAAGGAGCTTCTTGCTATTGCTCTGTGGAATAAATGCTGCTTGGGATTTTTAAGGTTTGGATATTCATTATAACCCTGAGTTTTAGTACCTGTGGGAGCAACCTCCTTCTGTGACATAAGAATATAGCTTTATAAACCCTCTGAGGTTAACTGAGATGAATGCTATGTAGGAAAATGAGATCATTACCCAGTCCAAAGTTGTCTTCAATGCAACATATTGCAGCATGCAGACAAGGTAGAAATTTAATGTTCATAGATGGAGAGAATTTAATCATGGAATTTCATTACAAATTTAGCTGTTCAGGAAGCGTTCTTTTGAAGATGCAAAAGGGTTTAAATCTGAGAAGTCAGGCAGTACCTCTTCTGAAAAATGTGGATATACTGCAAATCAAATTGCAAATCATTGCAAATAAAAATCCAGTCCAAGGAAATTAGCCGGTATCTGTGCAAAATCATTATTCACAGCAAAAGGTCAAATGGGATACTGGAAGAATTGGATAGGAGGTAGTTTCAAGCTTTTGGATATCTATAATAAATGGAGTCTGGTAGGTTTTCTGCAAAGCTACAGACTACAGCACGGCTGGCTAAATGGGATACAGGCAGTACTTAATGCTAACAGTCCTTCATAGAAAGATGTCCTGGAAAAAAGGGTAAAATTCCCAAGTAATATTTTATGTAAATGTCAGGATTCAGAATTATAATGTGTATCGAAATAATAATGTCAGTAAGAATTAAGCTGGGAGGTCATTTAAATTTGCTGCATTTATTGAGAAAATGAAGCTATTTGAGAAATGTGGTGGGGGAGGGCCTGGGACAAGTCCCCATGTGCATAGTTTTCCACATGAACAATCAGTTTCACACATTCCGAGTTGTTCTTAATGGGCAGTGACTGATGGGTCCCAAGAGTCTCTCTGCTTTGACCACAGGTGTTCAAGCCTTGCTTCAGAAGGTCAACTTTGAAGTAAAGGGCTAAAATTAAATGACAAAAAAATAATGAGAAAGGAAACACACTGAAATTATTGTAAATTCTACCAGAACACAAATGTTGAACAAACCTGGTGTAATAAATCTGAATATTAGCAGGAGGCACTGTAATTCAAGAATATTCTCCTCAACTCTTGTTTGCCTAATACTTAATGAAAAAAAAGATTAAGTAAGGAGCTTTTAAAATGTTTTTGTTAAATTTAGGCATTATCTTCATCTGTGGAACTTTTCTTTAGTGAGATCTCCCAAGATGTGAGGCATTTCAGTGCCCAGGTGGTGTTTTTGATTCCAGTCCATCTGCTGTGACCCTTTACCCTCAGCACCCCAGGAGCTGCTGCGCTCGGCAGTGCCGGGCATCGATGCGTGACCGATCCAGAGAGACAAACCTGTGGAATGCCAGGCAGCAGGTCGAGAGCTGCTGTGTGTTTCCTCGTGCTTCCTGAGCCAGCCCAGCCAGCTCTGCTTTTGCTGACAAAAAGAGAACTTGAACTGGTAGCCCAGGCTGCTTCCTGTAGTCTGGAGCAGGAGCTGTCCTTCCCTGGAAGTCCCAGCCATCTGCAGAGCAAAGCAGAGCAGCCCAGTCACCTGAGCCTCCAGCTGCTCACTTGGGTGTAAATCCAGGAGCAAGTGCTGGAGCTGGTGGGATTCTGTCTCGCTTCAGCACAGCGAAAATACACTTTTACTGCTTATAGTGCAAAAAACAATATTGACACTACTGCCACTTGCTTCTAGGGAGCAGGAAAGGCAAGGCTGGTGTGTGCTCTTGTGTGTGCATGTTTTATGCAGGCAAGGTTTCCACCCTGCTGGGAGGCATACTAATAGCCAGATTAACATACTTTAGTTTTAAAATAACATACTCCCAATTAAGCAGGATTTAACCAAATCTTTCCCAGACTGCAGCAGGATACTAATAGCAGTGCTGTTCCTGTGCTGTGAATTGAAAAGGTATGATGAATTTTAGTTCAGGTTACTGCCTGGGTTGTTTTTAATACCTAGCCTGTTGTTTTGGTTTTTTTCCCTGAAAACACAAGGATTGCTGCTGCTGTCCCTCACATGTTTCTGATGCAAAAAAGGCAGGGCATGAACAGCAGTTGTAATACAAGAATTAACTTCCAAACCTTTCTTTAAAAATAATGGATCGATTGTGATTAGGTGCCCACAAAGAAATTTTCTATAATAACTGATGAAAGGCTTGGAATAATTTGTTACATGCTGATATATTTGATCTAAATATACAAATTCTGTGGTATTGTGTTCTCTCAAGACATGCAGTTCAGGATTTTTAGGAAGCAGTGGATTATACAGCAGTATAATAAGCAGTTTTCTTGGAGATCCTATGTGCTGGATTTAGAGATTTTCCACAGCTACCAAATGGCACCATCCCAGCACTGTGTTATTCCTAAGGAGTAAGCAAATATGCTGGGAAAGAAGCAAGCCAGAATTTGTTGCTTTAATTTGAAAATGTTCATAGTTGATTCTTCCAAAAAAACCAGTTTCTATCTTTAGATGGCAACAAATCCCGTGGCTATTATGGTATTCAAACCAAATAATTTCTGATTTGAATGGGGGCTTTACAGGCTTAAAAACCATTTGGATTTTGTCCATACCTTAGGAAGTTTCAAAAATGAGCAGTTGTAACTTCGAAGTCCTTCAAAATGATGTGAATTAAAAGCCATGGCTTACACAGCACAGGTGCTGCCTCCCAAGTTGTCCCAAATGACCTTGGCAGTGTCGCTGAGGTGACATTCCTCGAAGGGTTGCAGTGGAAGTGCACTCTGAAGGCAGCTCTTGGCTTGCTTGCCAGGTGATAGGGTAGGTCCTGCTCCTTCTCCTTGTGCCAGGTGAGCAGGATTTAATGGCTGTGCAAGGCAATAAATTGTGTCTGGCAGAATTTTTCAAGCCTGTGTGATAAAATAAGACGATATGTGAGAGCTGACTTTTACAAGGGGCAATTTTAACTTGCCCTTCCAGTGATGTCATGTGTGATGTTGCATTTGGGACCCAGACACATAACAGTGTTTTCTGAAAAGTTTCCATTGACTTCAGTGGCTCCAGTATTTCACATGTGAAATTTTTATCTGCAAGGGATATCACCTGATCTACTCTGTTTGTATTGCCAGAGATGTATTAGCCATTAGAATAACAAACAAAAATTGCTCATATTGGGATAATTTGCTTTTATTTTTATTCTGAGAAACATCTTGTGTGGCTGCAGCTCTGCTGATATAAAAACAAGTCCTTTTTGTGAACTAATCCCATCTGCTGAAAAGAGCCCTCCTGCCCAGGCAGGCTGCATTTCTCCCTGGTGGATTGGGTGCTGCATTGCTGTTGCTGTGTGAATTGCATTCTTCTGCAAGCGGCCTTTGAAAGGAGAAGATAATAGCAGGTCACACACAACAAGATCACAGGTAGCCAAGAAATCAGTCTTTCTGGCTTGGAATATGGACAGAAAAGTTTGCATCTGATCTGTAGGAATTGTCTGGTACAGTAAGAGTTATTCAATCAAAATCAAAAGTTACCAAATGTAACTCTACAATTGGGCAAGGTTAAAGAAAAAGAAAAAGGCACTGTGAAATAGTGTTATTGCTGTCCTGACCCTCGAGGATTCTTTCATAATAGTATCATCAGGTTTTCTGCATGTTGGTTTGCTCCCAGGGAAGGGATTCTGTGCAACAAATATAAAGTTAGATCATAATTTCTGATATCAAGTAAGATTTTAATAAAAAGCAACGTGGCGTGCAAGGCTAAGTCCTATTCATTAAAATCAAAACCAGTCTTTTAATGCTCTCTATCATTCTTTTAAATAACTGTTTAACAGTGAATATTACTTCATATTGTTTACTTGGACCTTCTTTGAGTCAAGGATTGGATTGCAGAGGTCCCCTTCCAGCAAGTATCCTGCGATTGCTTTCTGTTTCCTCTTCCTTTCATAGTCCTGTTCTCAGCTGTTAGAGAGGTTTGATCCAGAGAGGAATATTAGCAGCTCTGTTTCTAACTGAGTATTTGCATATTCCATTTTTAATGCAACTTATGAGACTAATTTCCTCAGAATCCACTCCAGAAATAAAGTAGTTACACTTGGACTATTGTGTTTTAATTGGCAGGGATTTTTTTTTTTTCCATCTGAATCTGTTATCATAACATGAAGTGCCACGCTGTTTCTTGGAGTCATGATTATTTATCAGGTTTACAGTACAGTGAGTAGCTTGCTGCATCTTACGGTTATGAAAGTACAGAGATTTCTAATGTGCTCTTTAGATTGTATTTTACTTGACTTATACAATCTGATCTGGCTCTGTTCAGGCATTTAGTTTCTTTTCTGAATAGTGATTTTTCTCTTCCACACACATCCGAGAAATAGATTAGAATTAAATGCTGTATATTAAAAAAAAAAAAGGTGCCACTTGGATTACTGGAAACAGCTGGGACTAGAATGCATTTCTCAAGCACTTCTTTTAACATTTAAAGGTCATTTTACAGATGAATCCAGGAACACCAAGGAATGAAATGATGAACTCAGAATTTTGGCTGAGGTTATTCCAGCAGTGTATCATATCACTGTGTCAGCTCTAATGCACGTTCTCGGTGCTTGTTATGCCTCTCACCTTACGGCCTCTTTCTAAAACTGTTGTACCCAAATAAACATCAGAAGTGATTCTTGCATCAGATGTGATATAAATATCTGATTTCAGCAATAGTGCTTCTTCCTGCCCTCATTGTTGTGGTCACATTATCGTAGCCGTGATCCATCCAATAACATTCCCTAGATGGGAAGCAGTCCTACACTGAAAGCTGGAGTGGGATAGTGTTCTTGCTGAGATTAATTCAAGCATCCAGCAATCTGTGCATTGAGTGGAACCATTAAGTTTATGCAATTAGTTCTGTATTTAAAGATACTTTGAAATGTGAGCACCTTTCTAGGATTCTAGGTGTGGCCCTGAGGAGATACATGGCAGCCTCTGTCCCCTCTGGTGTCTGTGTGGCTGGTGGCAGCGCTTGGAAGGTCCCTGTTCCGTGTTTAGCTGTGTTTGCATGTTCCACACATGCACACCTGACTGGCAGTCTAAGAACAGATATTTTGTGTCTTTTTATTAGTCCTGCCTTGCCTCTTAAAGAGCTGGAATGTTCACCTGAGAGCAAGTTTGTTTTCTTTTCCTCTCTGAATATTAACGCTTCCCTTCAGTAAGTTCTGCTCTGTACTCAGAGATAAGTGTGTGAGTCTCCCGTTGTTGGTGGGATGGAAGGGCAGTGTTCAGTTCCTTTGGTGCAAGGCATTTCTGTTGACATTTGCAAGATCCCAGATATCAGCTGCCTCTTAATCCTGACACAGGGATGTGGAAGAGCCCTTGAATCTGCTCTGAGCCAGAGTTCTCGGGGCTCCATATGGGCCACGGCTCAAAATACAGAATCACAGCCTTAGGGAAATCGTGTGGTGATAATGTGCAGCCCTGGGATTTGGGAGATCCAGGTTCTATTCCTCTCCTTCTGCAACTTCTGGTGTGACCTTGCAGATTCATTTGGCATCTTAATTTATGTCTCTGTCTTGCAAAGTGTTAGGAGACTGCTGCTAGAATGTGGGCTCAGTGATCCTTAAGATGGGATGCACCTTACACGAATTGAGTGCTGTCTTCAAACAATACTCAATAAATAACTGAAGGGAAATAAAAGGGATTTACAGCCCTTATAATACAGACATTACCCCAAAAGATTAGTAGTAACAAAAAATAACAGCTGTACTATTTCTTTCTTCAGTATTCCCCTCCTCCACAACAATGTTGACCTGTCAGAGTTTCCAAAAGATAATTTGGAAATTCCATATTTTTGGGATTTACTAAGACACAGCAATATTTCTGTGTAGGACTTAAAGATCGGAAATGTGGTATCCCATTTTCATGACTGAGATCGGAAATAGACATCATTTAGAAAAGAACCAAAATGAACCTGTGTAGTGAACATGTCTGCTAGATGGCTCAAGGAAGAGTTGCTGGCACAGATTTCTTCTGCAAAGCCTGGTTTTTGTTGGAAGCTGTTTAACTGCTGTTTTGAAGTGGATTTATTTGCTTTATCCTTTTGCTGTAGGATTCCCAGGACCTTCCACAAGGATTCAGTGAAATGCCCACCTGAGCTCCTTCTGTGCATAGAGAAGATGTTTGTGAAGGAGCTGAGAATGGATCAAAGCAGCCCCCATCGAACCCCTTGAAAACTTCCCATTGCTCTGTATAGATTCTCCTGGGCAGTTGAAAGAATGTGTATGTGTAGGGGGTGAGAGGGGAAATGCATTTCTTTTCCTGCCTTTATTGTGGGAGAAGGGTGCTGTAGTAAAGAAACCCTTGGCTTGTAGTCCAAGGTGTGAGCTAGAATGGGTTGCTGTAGGCAATTTATCTTAATAGACCTGAGGAGGTCTGACAGCAGCTGGGACTTTGGCTTACTGAATGCAAAGGTTGTGACTGTGAAAGTTCATTACGCTCTCTATCTTTACATGTGGATAGCCTGAACTTCTGAGATTAGACTATGCATCTCTGTCAACAGTACAAGTTAGGTATGGGAGTGGGGGAGAAGGACTCCAGTGCTTTTTTTGTTTTTGAGGTCTGTCCAGATCAATTCCTTGCATCACGTTGGTAATTTCCCCTGGGTGGCGTATCTATTGCCAGATAACACGGGGTTATTAAATACGTGTGCACAGCAGGCCCTCCTTATCTGCTTGGGCATTGTTGCCCTCTGGTGCAGACATTCTCTATACACATGTGCATTACAAATGACATGCCTCTATCTGGTTATAAATATTTTCCATTTGGAATTATCTGCTTCTGCTACAGAGATGAGAGGTGATCACTTGAGCATGAAAGATAAGGGACCAGAGGTAAGAAAAAATAAAAATGATGAAGCACTGAGCTGCATACGAAATAAGTGACATAATCCACATATTCTATTAGATGAAGTGCAGCAAAACAGGTTCTCTTCTATGCCTAGCTGCTGCCATGAATTCAAGTTATTACATGAATTCAGGTTGGTTGCCTACAGAGGGACTGAGGGGGAAGAGAGAAAGGGTTTTACAGCAAACCTGTTATAACAGGCTTTCTTTATTTGCCAGAAATTAAGTTAGCTATGTTAATACATGTTAAAAGTGTTAAAATTGGAAAAGAAGCTCTTCTTGTTCCTAAGACTTAGAGCCAAAAAAAATCAGGTAAAGAAGATGGAAAAATCTTGGTTTAATATTAATTGGCTTGCGCAAATTCTGTCTTTTTGCCAATTGACTGGTCTTTCATGCAGAAGCAAGATGTACCTCATGAGACAGATGTTCCCAGCGTGGCAGCAGCCCTCATGGTGAAAGGCTGTTTTGCCTTCCTGCAGGGCAATGGATCCCATTCTGACCTGCTGCACGGGGAATTCAGGAAGGCTCTGGGATCCTTGCCAGGAGCAAGCTGACCAGTGGTCTCCTGGCTCCAAACCCAGGCATAAGCTCCTGCTGTATTCTTGCAGCTGCTGTAATGATTTGCCTTTAAAAGTGTCCTTTATGATCCAAGAAAATATCCAACGCTTTTCTTTACCCGGGGACCAGAGTGTGCCTTCTAGGCAGCTCAGTGAACACACAGAGATAAAATAATGAATTGGCAGGATTTTACCCCTTTCATGTAATGTGTCAATCCACAGTTTCTGGCACAAGGAGGCCAATTGTTAAGTTAAACTCCGTTCTGTATTGAAAAGTACTTATTTCCCTTCACAGCAAAAGAAGCCATGTTTGTGCCAAGGTAGAGGGACATGGTAATTCCTGGGCCTTTGACATGGGAGTAAATATTTCCCTAAAGGTAAAAGCACAAGGTCTGCAGGGATGGCAGTGACATGTAGCATGCATTGCCGGGCCAAAGTCAGCAGGGACTCTTGGGGTTTAGAAAATGTAGAGTGTCATTTTATTTTAATATTTGTTATTCTAGCTCTGTTGGCAAACTCACAGCTAAGAAAAAGGTCAGTAAAATGCATCTGTCTCAGCCAAGCATAGTGTGGGGCTTCATAAACGTGGCTGTTCTGAGAGATGCGAGCTCATTTAAGCACTCAGAGTGGGAGTACGTTAAAGCAGGAAAGTTACTGAAAGTGAGCCTTAATTGGCTGTTCTTTAAGCTCCTTCTCCATGACTGTGAGGCAGTAATTTGTTATTTATGGCAACGCTGTTTGTATCAATTACTTTGAAATTTGAAGTCCGTGGACAGACCCACAGTTCTGCTGTAGGACACTGGTGTAAGGGGCTGAGGCGCCTGACAGCACTGAGCACGGTCACTTCTCAATTTAGGGAGGACAGAGGCTTACAAAAGGTAGCCCACTTCGTGCAACTGGATGAAGAGTGTGATCTGTAGATGGTTTTCCTTTTGAGAAAGTGGGGTGGCTGATGCCTTCTGGCTCCTCGTGCTCCTTGCTCCATCCTGTCCTGCTTCCGCCACTTCCTAAGAAGGCGAAGTTGTGTGAATTCTTTAGCACTGCTTTGTCATACTGAGTAGGGGAACTTGACAAACAAAATCTTTGTCAATTTGTTAAAAACAAACAAACAACCTCTTAGAAGTGTTTGAACTTAATTATGTTAATATTAAACATAATTATGGCACACTAATTATGTTTTCTACATTTGTGAGGAGAGTTGTGCTGCGCTCTCCAGACATCTGTACCATATAGAGACAGGTGGTAGAGTGCAACATTTCCAAGTGCCATTTTCCCATTCCATATATGGCTGCTCTTTCATTCCAATTGCAGATCCTCATTCAGCTTAGTCAAATTGAGTCCTTATTTGAGAGATTCTGCGCTGAAAGGCAAATGCATCTATCTTTATAAGCCTGTTTGTTTCCATAATTAGACACTGAATCAACAGTGTATTGAAGATGACACATTTGCTTATTCCCTGTCTTCTCCCTATGGTGGCATAAAGCAGTGAAGCACAATAATTAATGAAAAAGACTGTTTATTATTCAGGCAACATATCTTGAAGTGGGAAAAGAAAAAAAAAAGAACATGGGTTAAAATGATATTGCTGAAGACCATCAGTGCCATAGCAAAGCGTATGAATAGTTCTGGGGGGAGAGTCCCATCATCCAGGCCTGTTGGGCTGGGTGCTCTAAAACTGTCAAATGCAATTGAACTCAGATTTCTCATGTAAAACTCAGGAAGACGTGGAATGCATGGGGAAAAAACTGACTCAACTATTTTGCTAGGGCATCTTTAAAGTTCTTGCCAGAATTGTGACTTTTTAAGCTTCATTAACATGTCTTCTCTGTCCTGTGGCTGAGTGAAAATGATACATTTTTTTCACAGCCTTATCTTTTCTTCTGGGAGAATCTGCCCAGTAGGTTTTGTAAGACAAAGGGTGCACATAATGCTCTGCTCAGCACTCTGCCTTTGCAAAGCAAAGCTGATCTGTTTTAAATAACAAAGGCCAGAAAGTGCCTGCCTGCAAAATACTGCTCTGTCTCCTGTGGACATGCCACAGAGGAAGGCACTGCTTGTGGGCCGGTGTTGAACATTAGGTAAAAAGCAGCAGTTTCCTCCACCTCCTGAGGTGATCCTGAAGCCCAGGGGATGGTTCCTCCATACTGACTGACCACGGGTAAGCCTCCAAGGTTCCCCTGAGATGCTCTCAGGCCATTCACTTCATTTGCAAAGAGCTGCAGTGCACCCAGAAAATCAGAAGCATGCACTGCCTAGCAAATGCCACAGCTCTAATGTGCAGCTGGAGTCATGCTGGTGGCAAGCCAAGGTTTGGGTTCTGTTCCATTTCCATCTGTTTCCGTACTACACCTAGCTATGAAATAGATTTTGTGTTTACTCAAGCTTCTAAAGTCAGTCTCCATTAGGAAAAGTATAAGGCGGGAGTAAGAATAGCCCACTTACTGAAATGGAGTGATTGAGAGAACAGTGACTCTATCAAGGCTACTGATTTTTGAGTCCTTGATCAGAGCCTGCTTTCCTTTCACACGGTTTATCCTCAGTGGCAGTGCTGCATTGTTGTGGCAAATAAAGCTTCCTGGTTTTGCAAAGCTGGGAGCAGCCACTTACACTGAGAACAAAGCTTTGATCTTCGTGTTTTGCTATTCACCCTCCACAGTGTTGCATTTTGGGAATAGAGAATGGGTTTGTACTATTTTTAGGTGCATAGAATTACAGTAACATAAATGCCTTCTTTTCAGTTTAGCGTGCTGTTAGCTAGTGGTTGGTTTGATAGTTCTGTGCTCGCTACAAATCTCTGTGTTTGGGGGTGAGCAGTAAGAACATGTGGTTTGGCTCAAGCATGGTAGAAATTAATGTAGGGGTTTTTTTTACTTCATAGAGGAGAAAAAGCGTATTGATCAATAAGCAGCAAGTCTAACACGAAATAGAATAGTGATCTATGCTGTGTGTGTAAGTGGCTCGTATTGTTTATTCCAGGTGATGCAGTCACAGACAAACAAATTGAATAGATATTGGCAATGTAATGTCGAAAATTCTGGGAATATATCCAATCAATTCCTAAAATATCGCTGCAGTTTAAATGCTGCAGTGGACATGATCAGCAGACCATTTCTTTTTAATTCTTGTTTTTATGAAAACCTGTAAGTACCAGCACTTTTCTGTGGTATTCTCTCATTTCATGCAGAGTTCATTGACACAAAAGTACGTGGCATGCACGGTCCTGCAAGGCCTGTGGAACCAGCTGCATCACACCTGGTGGCTATCCAGGAGTCTTTACAAACAGGGATGAATTTCAGGAGTCTTTGTACTTCACCAGCTCTGTTCCTCTTTGTCAGCTCAGGAGAGGACACACCCACCTCCTTTCCAAGGAGGAACGTTTAGTGTGGCTCATCAAGTGTGCTTGCTTTTAATTTTCTGTGGCATTAGACATTCTAGCATGCCTGTTGTCCAGATCTGTTCGAGGTGTCCAGTTCCCAGAGTGGAAGGCTGATGGTTTGAGAAGCTACCTGGGCTCGATGCAGGACACCCCAGAAATCACATGAGAATGTGCCTGAGAGCCTTGTCCAAACACTTCCTGAACTCAGACAGGCTTGGTGCTGTGACCACTCCCCTGGGGAACCTGTTCCTCGGGAGGGGTTAAGGGGCTTGCTCAAGTTTCCACAGGAAGGACTGGTCAGCATTGAGCTTTTAATGCAGATTTGATAATGCATTATAGCTACAGGAGCATTATTCTGCATCACAGCGAAGACATTCCTGGATTTGTGGAGAGATTTGGAATAAAGATAATTTAACATCACAAAGGGAATTCTGAGTGACACTATAATGTAAATAGAACATAGGAATGCTAATAAAGAACAGTGGACAGTGCTTTCAGTTAATAATAATAATAATAGTGAACTCAGTATTTCAACTCCACATATTGTGTTTTCTCATGCGGTGGTCTTTAAACCAGAGATATAATAGCTGTGATCTAAGAGTTACTACATTTTAATTAGGAATTATTCTCCTCCAGAGCTTTTACTGGTCTTTGTTCTAAGAGCAAAAGTCATGGAACTTTTTAGTCAAGACAGAAGCAAGTTGTCAAAGTTAAGAAAGAAAAATGGAAAGAGGAAAAAATAATTAATTTTATTCTTACTTCTTTTTTTTTCTTGAAATAGTGGTAGAGAAGGTTCATGGAGAATACTTGGGCATATTTTTTTTTCTGGAAACATAGGACAGTTGTCTTGTTTGTTGTTACAGCCACATAATATGCTCTTCTGTAGCTATGGCACTTTATTTCATGGCATGTTATTGTTAAACAGTGCCAGGATTCTGATGTCAGTCATGTAGGCTAAATAGTTACATCTGAAGTTTTTTGTTGTTGTTCTATTATTCATGGTCCTTGAACTTTTTGTTCGCCTCCTTTTAGACTGGCTATTTGAGAATTCTTGGTAGCTGTGTGAAGGCTACTCCTGTTTTGCTGAAAGAACAGATTTTTACATCTTGTTGAACTGTTAACACCTGATTCTTTCCCTTCTCCAGAGGAACTCAAGGAGAAGCTCCAGAAGTATGTTGATGAAGTGAATGCCCACAAGCCTGGTTTCATCAAGGTTGTCCGGCACAGCAAGCAGGAGGGGCTGATCCGGTCTCGGGTCAGCGGCTGGAGGGCAGCCACAGCACCGGTCGTCGCTCTCTTTGATGCCCACGTGGAATTCAACGTGGGATGGTATGTGCCTCCTTCAGTTTTTCTGACCCAGGGGCCTTTTCCAAGCTCTGGTGTTGATTTACTGACTGACATTTCTCTTGCATGTAGAGGGTGAGTTAGCATTCTGAGCTTTGTAATGGTGATTCAGGTGTAATCACGGACACGGGCATGAAAAATGTGTTTGTGCTGTGTAACATGGTCTAGATCCATTTCTATGGTTTGAGTTATCTGCTGATCTAATGACAATGTATTTAAATGATATTTAAAAACTGCACATTAAAAACCTCCTCCACTAGCATAGCCCTTTTCCTGTGAGGGCCAATGCATCTTCTTTTCATTAAAAATATTACGTTTCTTTTATGTTCTGCAGTGTAAACAGAGAGGTGTTATTTTGGCCATTCTGCAAAAGTAAACATAACTAAAATAATGTATTTTAACTTGTTCAGTCTGAATTTAATATCTCCCTTGCTTCTTAAGTAAAAATGATGGTAAAAAGGCAGGAGCTTCTTTCCCTAGGATAGATCTATTATTAACTCTGATGCTGATGTCCTTGATAATGCTGAGAGTCTGAAGTTATCATGACTTGGTAGCAAGGGTATAAATGCTCTATGATATGCAGATACTCATTTCTTCCATCCACCAGCTCAAATCAAGGTTAACAGCAGGGCATCCTAGAGAAAATACTGTAGTGTGTTATTTTGGGGCAAATCCTGCGCTGTCAAAACTCCATCTCAAAGTATGGGAGCTCTGAAAGGGTAACAGCTTTAGACTTTGCTCTTTCTGAAAAATACAGCATAAGCTGCTGTTTATTTGGTGGGTGGACTAAATGATCTTTAAAGGCCCCTTCCAACTCAAACTATTCTACAATTTCCATCAGTGCTATGCTTTTATTGATTTAATCTTAACACTGTATTTCTTTTTTCTTTTTTTTTTTTTTAGGGCTGAACCAGTGCT
The DNA here is from genome assembly GCA_013398855.1 of Mohoua ochrocephala. Lineage (NCBI taxonomy): Eukaryota > Metazoa > Chordata > Aves > Passeriformes > Acanthizidae > Mohoua > Mohoua ochrocephala. Next base: position 87,751 of record VZTA01007338.1, on the reverse strand, counting down.
CAGCAGGATAAAAGAAAACAGAAAAAGAGTAATTTCTCCATCATTCGATAACATTAAGTATGACAACTTTGAAATAGAGGAGTATCCCCTCTCAGCACAGGGGTTTGACTGGGAGCTGTGGTGCCGATATCTGAACCCTCCTAAGTCCTGGTGGAAGCTGGAGAACACAACTGCTCCAATAAGGTAACGGTGGCCTAAATGAGAGCATCACTGGCAATGCTCTCCTGGGTATGGCAGGGGCTGATAGGTTTCACTGACTGTAAAGTTAAAATACTTAAATGTCCTTGAGCAGTCCTCTTCAGCTTTGTCCTTTCCCCCTACACAGTCATCAAGAAAACTCTTGTTTTCAGTAGATCTTTTTAAAGGTTTTTAAAGGAAACTCTTGTTTTCAGTCGATCTTTTTAAATAGGTTTCCTGCCAAAGTGGAATGTAGGCAGGGCTGCTCAGCAGCACCGCTCTCTCCAAATGTCTTGCCTGCTAATTTAGTGCTAGCGGGCCAGAAAAGGAATTGTCTTTGCAGTTACATTATATAAACAGAGCTGATCTGACAGGTGTATCCTTTATAATGCTGTCACACAGCTCTACAGCTGTGCTGTGTCCTAGGAGTTAGTGTTTGGTCGCTGACACTGTGTGAGCAAAGGGTGTATTAGATCCTTGCTTTGGGACAATCTGGGTCTGTACTTTCTTATCACATCTAGAGTGTTGTTAGGCTGGTTCAGAACAATGCCTTTGTCTCAGGGAGGGGAGAAGTTGCCTCTGAACCCACTCAGCAGCTCTGCTGAGATTCCAGGCCTTTCTTGTAGATATGCATTCATTCCAAGGAGGCCATTGGTACCTGTGCTCTAGCTCCCTGCAGGAAGAAAGTGTGAACACTGTTTTCACCAGCTGAAAAGCAGAACCTCTAATAGCACTGGCAGCTGTTTTTCATCCCATAGCTCTGTCTTTATAGGCAGGCACTTTTCTCAGGTTCCGTCAGCTTAACACACTCTGAACTGCACTGACCCATGAACAGGACCTAGAATTGGAAAGTAGGAGATAAAAATTAACAGGTTTTCCACAGACAAACGTAGAAAGGGGTGATAATTTCCACATCATTAGAAATAGTTATTGCTGTTAATGAACTCTGTTAAAGCTATAAAAACTTTCCTGTGAAGACGGGCTGAGATGGTTGGGGTTGTTCAGCCTGGAGAAGAAAAGGCTTCACCTTATAGCACCTTCCAATACCTAAAGGGTGGTTCCAAGAATGCTGGTAAGGGACAAAGTAGGTAGTAATAGAATAAATGGGAATGGCTTTAAACTGACAGAGGGCAGGGTTAGATTAGGTATTAGGGAGGAATTCTTTACTGTGAGGGTGGGGAGGCACTGGAACAGGTTGTCCAGGGTAGTTGTGGATGCCCCATCCCTGGAAGTGTTCAAGGCCAGGCTGGATGGGGCTCTGAGCACCCTGATCTATTTGAAGATGTGCCTGTCCATGGCCAGGGTTTGGAATGAGATGATCTTTAAAGCCCCTTCCAGCCCAAGCCATTCTACGATCCTGTGATTAATTATATAGATTAATTATTAGGATGACTTTTTAAATGAAAAGTATTTAAACACAGAATAAACAGCAAATCTACTTTTCCATTTTACCCCCAGACTCTGTTCTATATGAGGGCCAGGGAGTGAGTGTCCTTTGTGAATCCTGGATGTTCAGCTTCGTTCCCTAGCCCTTTCCCTGGCACATTTTATTCAGTGCAGTGTGCTGCATGTGTGCACTGGATAATTAAAACAAACAAACTGACAAACAAAGCCATGTGTATTGATGAATGGTTTCTATCATGCCTCCGTTATGCTTTTAGAATTATAGCAGAGGGAAGCAGGTGTGCTGAGAAATACTTAAAAACAACAACAAAAGCAAAAGTATCCTATCATAAGAAGCATAACTTTTGCATTGATGTTAACTGCTATTTTCCTCATTAATAAATACGTCAGAAACAGTCTTTCATTGTTATAAAGTGGGTACTATAGCACTTAGAGGTATTACTATATAGACTTCTGTAGAATTGTACAATTTGTGATTAAGACAGCCTATAATCTGTTTGAAAGCAGATGTGTACACTAGCTGCAGCTTGAGTGTTCTCAATGCAAGCAGGGTGATTTCCCCTGTACTGCTAATTAATATCCTGTCATTACCAGAGTGCCTGATACCAGCATAGTAACCAGAAAAGACATTTTTATTTCTTGCCATTGTGGATTATAAGGTAGGGGAAAAATGAAAATGACTCTGTGTCCTTCTCCACTGCATCTCATAAAGGTAAAATTGTACCTTCTGTGGCTGAACTCTTACCTTACTAAAATTGGATCTGTATAGTAAAAATTGGTTGGTTCAGATCATGACATAAAGAGAGCTTACTGATCCACTGAAGGTATGTGACGTGTTTAAATTTGGCTCAGGACAATGGACTCGTGTTACACTCTGCTGGTACAAGGCAGGCTTCTCTTGATTCTGTATTAAAAAACCCTGTCTGGATGGTCCTGTTCAAGAAATAATCTCTCTTTTTTACATAAGATTACAGACACAAATTTTTACCTCTAGCTGAACCTGGCTTCTGGCTAAACACACAGAACTGTGCATCAGTGAGTATCATTTGCAATTATCACAGACAAGAGACTTGAGGACTTAGCAAGGACAGAGACGACACTGCCTGGTGCCTCAGAAACAAATCTGGGGCTCCTGGATCTTGCACTGTTGTCACTGAAATCCTTCCTGCTCTAGTGAATATGTATGTCCAATAATTTGACACTATTTTCCTTCAATGGTGCTTATTTCACTTTAGAATTAAGACTATTAAAAGGCAAGGCTAAATAAATCTGTTTGAGAAATGCATCCTTAAGAATCTGTTTTGCTGCACCATTTTACCCAGGAATTATAAATATAATATGTGTCTGAATAATAAAATTCTCCATAATTTATCTGCTAATTTTGGTTACTGCTGGTTTATTCTTCCAGAAGTCCTGCATTGATTGGATGCTTCATAGTAGATAGAGAATACTTCCAAGAGATTGGATTACTGGATGAAGGCATGGAAGTCTATGGAGGAGAGAATGTGGAGCTCGGAATCAGGGTAAGGAAAATAATTAGCCAATGCTGGTGGCTTACATTTAAAATGCAGCTAGCTTCTTATTGCAGGAGGGAAAGCAGTCAAAAACATGTGGTTGATGGCCTGAAAAGAAGATCCTCAGCTCTGCAGACATGTAAATATATTTGAGGAGAGAGGGGGGGAAAAAAGAGCAAAAGCTCTCTTTACAGAACTGGGACAAGGGATAGAATTTAGGATTGTTCTTTCATTCAGGTAACAGTGCTGGAATTCTGCAGAGTTGATAGCTAAAATTCCCTGCTTACCTGTGATCCCATACTCAGTAAAGGAGGATGGTTTCTCACGGGTGTGATGGGAAAACCTTTCTAGATTCCTTGGTTTATTTAAATTAGGAAAATCACTGTGGAGCAGATACAGAAGCATTTATGCTGCTTTCCAGAGCGAAGGGAATTTAGATATTCACAAAATGCACGTACTTTCTTTTTCCATCGTTCACTCTTCCCCTGTTTACTATAATGCAGTATTGTGTGTGATTTGTGTACTTCTTTCTGTATTTCTTCCCAGCTAAATACCTTTCTGAAAATACAGTGCTGTTCTCTTTGAGAATCTCTCAGGCTTTTGATAGGAAAGGAATTCTTAGGTAGATAATGGTAATGAAAAATTGTGTGGTGTGTTATAAAACTAAATTCTGAACCCTGCTATGAAACATTAGTGGAAGGTAACATTGTGTTTTGTGTCTTTTAGATGCCAGAATAAAAGCATACATTTTTGTACAATAGCAAAGAAGGCGCTTACTGAAAGAATATAGAATTCCCTTCTGAGACTGCAAGATATAACAAAAAATACTCATTTTTACTTCTGGTTTCTTGAAATTCTTTTTCTTCCTCCTGCCAGAGATAAAGAGTTATTTCAGCACGAGTGAAGCACAGACCCCCTTTCAGCTACACTAGGGCACTTTTTCAAGGAAAAGGAGAGAGAAATGCAAGAGTGCTTCTTCTAATAACACCATTCTTCTCACTGTGAGGGCCAGAGAGCTGCCTTCTGTTCCCAAAAACTTATTTTGCAGCTCAGTGTTGCGATGAGTTGAAAATTAACGTCACTTTGATTTTTCTGTTCTTTTTTCAACTGACAAGAAACTATTGTTTCCTCGTGAGTGCGAGGAGTTTTCTCTCGGTTTGCGTCCTGAGATGTACCCTGTCTGGTCTGTGGTTCTTAGCCTCGCAGGAGCTGATTGTTGATATGTTGATAGACAAGACCAGAGAGACACAAATCTCTGCATAATTGAAACTTCGGAGTAGACGGGATCACTGGAATAAGGCCCGACACTGCTCTGATTTCCTTGTGGCTTTTTGTCTGTCTCCAGGGAAGCAGCGCCTGACCTACATAAAATACTTTCATCTGCAACAGATTGTAGTGTGCAAGGTAGCATAATATATGCTGCCTTATCTGACTTTGTGCTGGCTTGGATCTGTGTTCCTGGCTATATGAAAACAAATTACGGAGCTGTAATAAACAGATTTTTTAGCAGTTTATTACCAGCTCTTCTCACAATCCTCAGCGTGTCCCAGATTGTACAAGGACGAGACTGAGGGGAGACCTCACTGTGGTCTTCAACATCCTCAGGAGGGGAGGTGGAGGGGCAGGCACTGATCTCTTTGCTCTGGTGACCAGTGACAGGACTCGAGGGAATGAAGCTGTGTCACGGGAGGTTTGGGTTGGATATCCGGAAAAAGTTTTTCACCCAGAGGGTGGTTGGGCACTGGAACATCTCTAGATTACTTGTGTCACTTTCAGCTGCGAGGCCGATGATGAATCACTTCATCAAAATAGTCATTGTTCTACAAAAACGAAATTATAATTACAGTATTAGTGCAATAAATAATGTTTCCATTTTAAAATGCTGCTCTCCGACCTATGACTAATATTACTCACTGCACCTCATCTTTCATTGCCGTTTTCCTTTTTTTAAGAAGTATCTGGATTTTTCTAGTATTCTGCTGTGTGATAAGCATTATCATGCAGGATGATGGACAAGCAGACCTGATGTGCCCAAACTGGCCTGCTAGGGAAATCTTATGCATAAGCTTGTAATAGCAAACATCTAGAGGAACTGGAGAGTTTATTTTTGACTGCAGAAATAGCAGCAGGTGTTAGGATCATTAGAGCTACCTGTTGATCTCAGATGTGGTAAGTAGAACATGGTCCCATGTCCTTATTTTACTGATTCCGTTCCTAAGGATGTAAAACTACTGTGAGCCAAACTGTGAGGAATCCCAGAGGGACAAAATGGAGACTTTTCCCACTATCCTCACCCAGGAGTTATTTTTGTCACCTCATCTGCACAAATATCTGGTTATTTGTGTTATATGACTGCAAGAAAATCCCCAACTATTGGAAACTGTATTTGAAGTATCCGTTGTTGGTAAACCATAACAAGCCACAGAAAATAGGACTTTGGAGGATTATTCTCTTGACTCTGAAGAATTTGTTTCACTACTCAGCTCCATTGGTCTATGATTTGGAATATTGTTTTAACTTCTAAGATTTTTACCCTAGTCTGTGGCTTTGTAACAGCATTTGTAAAATATTAAACATATATTATTAAATAAATATTAACAGAGATCTGTTGCCTTGAGCTAGAAGCTGACAGATGAGTTCAGAACACAAATGCATTTGATTCTTAGAAGAAACGCTTTATTTACTCCTGGAGCAAATGTTTTCTTGCAAAGCTATTTATTTGCCCCGTAAGACAAAAAAGGCAGGCTGGTTGATGCAAGACTTGATAGAATCCTCTTTGAGCAGCTCAATCACTTTAACTGGGATTTTTGAAAGATTCATTTGCTGTGAAGCAGCATCATATTTGTAAATTCACGTTAGGATGAGTGATGCTTCTTTTGGTTTATGTTCAATCAATCCCAATTGAATGGACTTAAGTGTGCTTTTAAGGGACCAGATTGCATTTGGAGGGCAAATTGGAATCACATTCTTATCCATGTGACCAAGCAGGAGCTGTGTTGTTAAGTGCCTTAAAGTAGAAAAAGAATGTGAGTGTGAAGCAGGTGTTTCTCAGTCATTTGGGCTCAGCTTCTGGGTTGTGCCTGCACGAGCAGTACTTGTGGCCGTGGAAGACCCTACAAATCCTTTGCAGTCAGTTGGCTGCAATCAGTCAGATTCCGCTTTGGATGGTTCTAATCTAGTTTGCAGTAGGCTTCTTAAAGGCCTCTTCCAATTCCTACTGAAGTCAGCAGAGGATTTTCTATCAAAAGCAAGCCTGTAGTAAAGCAATCCTGTTGTCTTTTAAAGCAGCCTACATCCTTGATAAAGCTCCCAAATATCTGTTACAAGAAATTATTTGTACCACTTTTAGGGATGCCTTAACAAATATTCAGTGATTTGCCTCAGGTCCCAGACTAAGTCATCATCAGAGTCAAGGGAATGCAAGCCCAGGCTTTGACTTAGAGTGATTCTGTCTGTCACAAAGACTTTGTGCTTGTAGACAAATTCGTGTTCACAAAGATATAATGGCCCTGTTAAGTGGGTAAGAGGAAATTTTATTAGAAGGTGAAAGCTCTTTAAAGGAAAAAGATTGGGTCTTGTTCCCACTAAATGGTGTATCAGGACTTTACATCAGGAGGAAAATTGCATTTATAGTTAGACTGGGTATGGCACGCTACTTTGTACAGTATATTGCTGTAGTGAAATTAATTGCTTTATTTCTTGCTAGTCTGGTGGTTTTTCTGCAGACCTTTTGTGAAGCTGATGCTCTTTCTGTTGGTGGAGAACTAGAGGAATGCAGTTAATGAATAGAGATGGATAAAAGTGTTACCTGAGCAGAAAACAATCCCAGTGTTCTTTGGGGTATTTTCCATACATTAAGGTCCCTATGGGGCAGAGCAAGCAGATAGTGAAGACTATCATGCCTCTCTCTGATCTATTGTCTTTTAAACTCCAGAAGTTACTTCCCATTGTTTTGGGGTGGTTTTTGTGTGGGTCTTGTTTTGTTGTTTGTTTTCTTTAATGTGCTTTTTGCTCTTAGCTATCTTGTTTTTTCTTTAACCTCCCCCCACACGTACTTCTGGGCTCATGATTTTTCATTGCCAGTTAGTTGAGTGAGTCTCTCCCATTTGGTGCATAGGAACTGGTGGCTGCTTACTTGTTCCAGCCACTTCCAATCCACAGTGTTTGTGCATCCCAATTGTTTCTCACCTGAGATCTTTCTTATAATATTGCCCTTGCAACAGTGCTCTTTTTGTTAATCAAAAAAAGAAGGGGAAAAGGAAAGAAAGCAAGGGAAGATATTTACCCTTGCCCCAAAATCTCCATATTTATCTGGAAGTGTTTTGCTCTTTTTCCTCTTTCCCTAGAAGTTTCCAGCAATTTTACCTGTCAGTGTTCCTAACACAGGCCATAAATTAGATGAAACTGTGAATGTATTGCACGTAAATAGCTGTTTGATTTTATTAAGGAAAGCCTTTGCACAGTTGTCCTGAGCATGGCTGGGGTGGAGATAATTTTTTTCCTAGTAGCTGGTGCAGTGCTGTGTTTTGGGTTTAGCATGAGAATAATGTTAAACCACACCAAGAGTGCTCAAGCTCGAGTGTAGTTTCACAGCACAGAGGCTACACTGGGTTGCATTTTCTCCTTCTCCTTGCCATGCTCTTGTTCTCACTCCTGCAGCAGCTCACCGGTGCTTTAGCCCTGCCAGCACAGTGGTCTGCCCCACACCTGCTGCCTCTGAACACCTGTGCTTCAGTAAACCTTTTTTTTTTTTTAATGCAGGGTTAATTTTGATGTTAATCGGTTTGTGATTTACCGTGCTGCCTCACAAACTGTTTTGTTAGGCAGATTGACAAGCTGATGTGCCAAGAGGTAGAAATGACTGGAAATGAACAAAGAAAGTGAGGGGATTTTTCACCAAGCTGCTGTGTTGTGGAGCTGCTTGCATGGAGAGAGAGCAGTGGGATGTGTCATGTGTGCCTAGTGTCCCCTTCTGTCCTTGCTGCTGGGTCTCCCTTCATGGCACTCCACTGTGCAATGTAGATCTTCCCTAAATGTGCCTCAGGAAAATGAATCAAGACGTTCCCTATTCTTGCACTTGCAGCTATCATCACTTGTTGTAGTCTTAAAGCCATGTTTTTAGCTTGTTTTCAGTAAGAAGACCAATATCCTTTGCCACTAGGGAATGATTTGCTGTACAGAAAACATCCTTAGTACGTGATCACAAGTGCTGTTCAACAGTATTAGGTTGGTGATGTGCAAAGGCAGAGGGCTGAGAAGTCCGACAATATTTCTATTTTTACTTGTTACTCTTAGGTAACTTTTAAATACTGCTTTTTAAGATAATGATTTCTCTTTAACTTTGCATTAACGCTTTAAATAGAGAGAAGTCTATTTTGCTTTTATCCATTTTGTGAATTAAGAGGAGGCTGTTTCTAAACTGAAGCCTGCAAGAAAAAAAAATTGTAGAGATTGACCAAATGTTACTTCTTGCAAGATGTAGCCAATGCTTTTCATAGCCCACATTTTCACCGAGATAAAAACAATTCCTTAGCAGTGCAAGTATGGCATAAGCACTTGCCTAGCACCCTGTGTAACCAGCAGTGTCTTATCAGTGTGCACAGGATTATTCCTAAGCTTAATTTTGTTTTGCAAAGTATCTCACTGTGTTAACAGTCTGAATCCCAAGAGGACACAGACTAAAATTCTCTATTTACAGGGTTGTAATTCCAACAGGTTAAAAAAGAAAGGCTCTATCGAGAATAAAATAAGGAATTGTCATGCCTTCAAATTCTGCCATGACATTACCAGAAACTGGCTTTTTTTGGCTTGTTCTGGTTTCAGGCACTCCTACATTGAAATGATTGCTTTTCCCCCTGTTTTGCCCATGACTGCCTCAGCAGGTAACCTGCAGCTACAGCATGTGTAATTATACATTACCAGTGAATCATTTTTGTGTTTTTGCTATTTCTGGGGAGAGAACATTTTATTAGCTGCTCCCACAGGAAAGGAAAGTATTACAGCAGCAGCTAACACATGGCATCACTGTGCCCTACAAGGAAGGACAACGAGGCACTTGGAGATTTCTCACAAATGTTTTTTCACCAACTGTGCCTGTGTGGTTGCACATTACCAACTGGGAAGTAATATAAATATCTTGATGTTTTATGAGAGGAAATTGTTGTTTATAGTGGTATGGGAAGAAGTAAAACAGTTTAAGTCAATATACACTTACAAATCAATGGACTCAGGTGAGATGCAAATTAATTATTTCATTTTTTGCCTCATGTTTAATGCCTTCCTGCACTTTCAAGTCATGGCACAGTGTCATTGCCATTGTACCTTCTGATATTACAAGTCTTCATGGCCTAAGATGGGAAGATTCCATATTTGTTGCTTATCTCTAGAATTTAATTTCATTGAGCGTTTTTAGTATTGCAAGACTGATTCAGTAAAGGTTAGAGGAAGACCAGTGTGGGAGAGCAAGGAATTGTTGTGGGGGTACAAAAGTGAGTAGATGACTGAGATGGATTCACCAGGATGGATCTGGCATGTTCAGGTTGAAGGTGTGAAGGCCAGGTACCTTTACATGTGTGACAGCACCTCGTGTTGTAGGTCAAGCAAGTGAGGCAAAAAGCCTGGCTGAACAAGGAATCCTATGGAGCTGCTGCCTCAGTCTTTAATAATACTGGTAGAACTTGAGCTATAGCCCTGTGAAAGGGACCTGGGGGTGCTGGTAATGGCAAGTTGAATAAGAGTCAGCAGTGCCCTGGCAGCCAGGAGGGGCATCCCTTTCCTGGGGGCATCAGGCACAGCATCACCAGCCGGGCAAGGGAGGGGATTGTCCTGTTCTGCTCTGGGCTAGGGCGACCTCACCTCGAGTGCTGGGGCAGTTTTGGGTGCCACAATATAGAAAAGAAACTCTTAGCATCCAGAGGAGGGCAGTGAAGTTGATGGAGGGTCTGGAGTGGAAAACTTGTGAGGAGGGACTGAGGTCACTTGGTCTGCTCAGCCTGGAGGAGACTGAGGGGAGGCCTCCTTGCAGTTACAACTTCCTTGTAAGGGGCAGAGGAGGGGCAGGCACTGATCTCTTCTTTGTGGTGACAGTGACAGGACCCAAGGAAACGGCCTGAAGTTGTGTCAGGGCAGGTTTAGGTTGGATATCAGGAAAAGATTTTTCACCCAGGGGTTGGTTGGGCACTGGAACAGGCTCCCCAGGGCAGTGGTCACAGCACCAGCCTGACAAAGCTCAGGAAGTGTTTGGACAATGCTCTCATGCACATTTTGTGGTTCTTGTGGTGTCCTATGCAGGGCCAGGAATTGGACTTTGATGATCCTTGTGGGTCACTCCCGACTCAGCATATTCTGTTCTGTGATGAAGCCTTCAGGCACAGTGCAACATGAACGAGACTGACCAAGCTAAGTACAGCTGTGGTAAGGGAGGGAAAGATAAAAACAGAAAAGCTGGCCAGGGCAGTACCTTGCTCCATGAGTACCAAACCACTGGTGATCCTGTTCTTCGGTCTCCCGCTTTTGTGCTTTTTAAGGCGAAAGATGATTTCTTTCACTTCCTGTTCATGACTTAAACTTGGCAAAGCAGTGATTGATGTGTGGGTTATTTACTGTGCCTGGCAATGAGATGGACACGTTTGGAAGAGAGCTGAATGGAGCCACAAGCCTTCAGTGACCCTTGACACGTGTTATCTCCGAGTGGCACAGGTGGAGAACGGTTCCTGCAGTTGTAAACCAGCAGCACACCATGTGTAGTTTAACAGTACACTGTAAAAGTTTCACAGCTCATGAAGATACATGCAAAATTAATCCCTGCAGAACAAAACAATTTAAAAAGTACATAATGAAGCAATTATCTAAAAGAGGAAGGAAAGTAATGACAATTTAATTTGAGAAGAATCTTTACATGTATTAGGTTTTCAATGAGAGTGTTTTATGAAGGCACAATTAATGTAAAATGAGGCCTGTGAGGCAATTAAAGATGACTTCAAAAGTTAGATTTAAGGGATAATTTACATTTTTAAAATGAAGAGCAGCTCTAGTGATGTTTAAGTCTTTTATTTTCCTTTTAAAAAGCCTTTTAGATGGTGGGTGTATGTTTTTGTAGGTTGCTTACAGTTTCAGATTAAAATATCAGCTTGGTTATGGAAAAAAAAGCTGTTCTTACATACAAGTAAATAAGTTTACTTGAAAGTATGACAGGCCTGTGTGATGATCAGAATTATTTAGTCAGGATAATCTGACTGCAGTGGAGGCCTGACCTAAATAAAGATTAAAATATTTCATCCAGTGAGTATAGTTTCTAGCTCTACAGAGACAGATACCAAACAAATGTACACAACAATCCAAAAACTTCCAGGGGGTGATCGAAACGCCGCTGATAGCAGCCAGAAATATGAACATTGATTTCAGTGGTCTTTGTGTCTGACAATTCTCTCTGTCCTTTCTGCAGTCACCTGTCAAGATACCAAAATAAAAATGCAGGTTCAAAACAATTAAGGTATTGAATAAAATTAGCTTATTCATACCTGTCTGTAAAGCATCAAGCTCATTACTGGTTATCAGTAAACAATTAGTGGTAATGACAAAGGTTGGCACAATTCACAAGTAGTTTTTACCATAAATTGTTCCCAAAAATGTATTTCAAAGATATCGGTAACTATTAGTTTGTATCTACAGTAGTAATTAATTTACACTGACTATGTTTTTTAACTTCAGGGCATCTTTAATGAGTACTTCTAATTTTGTAATTTGCAACCTTCACAGAAGCTAGAAATTATTTCAGCTTTTTGAGAAATCGCTTAATTATTAAAAGGTTTTTGTTTGCAGTCCAAATGAAATGATGGTATCAAACAAGGTCACATCAGCTCTTGGAGAAACTGCATAATCTGTGTAAATTTAATGAATGCAGTACATGCTAATAAACTGCTCAATGACTTGTAGGGTTTATTTTTTTTATTAGATTAAGGTTCTATAACGTAAAAAGAACACAGTGATTAAAGAGATAAAAAGAAACTTCTAATGAAGAAGTGTTATATCATTTTATAATGAAGTACAAATTAAATATTTGAGAGAGGGATCAGCTTCAGAGTTCTGATTGTTTTGATTAAATATGCAAATTCAAATACATTTAAATGAAATTGGAAAGGGTTTACTGAAGAATGTAGTGAGAGAGGTTTTCCAGATGTGAATGGAATTTGCTTTAAAAAACTTGTAACCAGTTTGGGTATTTGTAGGAAGCGTGAGTGGCACGCGACTCTGTGAGTGCCGTGAGTGATGCCTGGTGGGAGTGCGTGAGGGCTGACAGGGGTATCAGGACTTGGCAAATAGCTCTGAGAAGCCACTTGGTGTGTTCCTGTTCCTTGTGCCATCCCCCTGGACTGCCCCATGCTCGGGTCCTGTGCTCCTCCAACAGAGAGGGAGTCGCAGCTGAGCTGTGGTGCCACCTCCTGTGTCCTCTCCGTGGTTTTACGTTGCTCTGCTGGCTCTCCCAGTGTGGAGAGCCTGTTCTCTGTTGGCTCTGTGGTGCTGCTTTAACCTTGGTGGACATAAATCCTCACAGATTTAGGGCCACAATTATAACTATGTGCAAATAAACCTTCAGTAAATTAACAGTATGAAGTGCTTCGAGCTTGGACAAATTGTCCACGTAAGCCGTAACAACTGAAGATTTAAAAGGGAGTTTCCCCTCCTTTTTTCCCCCCTCGTCAGTAGATTCTCTGTATTCATTTAATGTTCCTGCAATCTCTCCTTTGCTTTGCTTGGTTTAGATCATAGGGTATGCTGGGTTTAGTCTTTCAGCTTTGTAAGTGTTCGCCTTGGCACTGCTGCTGTCCCTTTGGACCTTGAATTTTTTTATGGAATTTTACTACCTTTTGCTAGCGATGAAGGAACAAGGAACCCTTTCAAGAAGAGGAATCCCTCTAAGCCCTTCTTGGGGCTATACCAAATGCATGAACCTCCTCAGGAAATTCAAGAATAAAGAGCCCTTTCTCAGGCCCTCTTGGAAGGGAGCATTGAAAACGCACTGATGTGGGCTCAGAGCTCTTTGGAAGGGAAACTCCAGTTGCTGTGTTCTTTTCCTGAAAGACTGCGTTTGCAAAGGAAACCAGCAGGACCAGAACCTCAAGAAATTCCTCCAAAGCAAAGCAAACCTTTTGCCTTGCTGAGACTCCAGCGATCATGGAAAGAACTCCCAAAGATACACAGACCCTCCCACTTCAAAACTTTCTAAGGCAAACTCTGAGACCTGTTGGTACAGTTTTGCAATGGATGCTTTTACAGCATGAAATCTGAATTGCTCTTTATCATGTCACAGCTGTGAAAGCATGTTGGTTTTTTACAACTGCAAATATAGATATATTTAGAGATTTGGCAAGAAATTGAGATTATTGCTGGCGATTTCCCCCTCTTGCCTACCATAGGTAAAATATCCTCATGTGTAACAGGAAAAGTTGCTGAATTTCCTTTTAACCTAGTAGTTTAGGAAATTAATCAAGTTTCTTCCTTGCAATTTGTACGAGCAGGTTAGTCATTAAGTATTACTGATTGCAGCCACAGTATGCTCAGAGATATAACATTTTACTTCAAACCATTCCATGTATTTGAAAAAAGTCTTTGAAGCTCTTTTATCTTTAGACTTCTTGCTAAAGCCATGGGTGATAATTTGGAAAAGCTTCACTGATTTTTAACTTTTGTATGTATTTATAGCCATCACATAAAATAGCAGCGCTGGAAAACGAGAAAAGTGCTATTCAGTGTGGATAAAGCCTGAATAAAGATTGCTAATGACAGCGAAAAATAGCTGCAAAATTCCCAGGGGAAGTGTGTGAAGCTGCAAGGAACTAACCCCTCAATTACTATTCCTCCTTCTCTACAGGAATCTTAGATGAAGAACAGACCACTCTAAAAGGCTTCTCAACTTCCCTCTGAGTAGAGTCTTTAAGAAAACATATTTCTTAGTATTAAAATATTAATTTAAAAAACCCCTAAAAATTGTATCTGACCGAAAGGTATTGGTTCAGAGTAATTAATTAGTCTTTCCTGTGCACTTCTGATGTGAGATTTATACCATCTCAAGGTCTTTCTCTTGAAAAACTACCCAGCTATCCACAATGGCTCCAACACAATGGTTGGAGCCCCAGGGATTAATGTACATGAGTGAAAGAGATGGGGGGAGGTGGGAGTGGTCAGATTCGAGTGGACAGTTGGTCTAGAAGAGAAAGAAACTGCAAGAAATTCCCTTATTTAAAATATAATCAAGGAAGAATTAAACAAAAACCCTGATGCTTTTTGTAGCAGTTATTTATGTTTGGTTTTTAGTATTCATACATGCAGTTCAGTGTAGTGTTCAATATTTAGTGTATGAATAGCAAACCCCTCCATTCCTTGGCTGGAGATTTTGAGTATTTAAGGGAGCTGGGAATCCAGACTTCCATGAGATTCCGGGAGAGATTCACGTCATTTGAAAGTCCCACTTCAATGCCTGCTACCTACTTGATTTTTTTTTTTTTTTTTTACAACTTACCTCTCCCTAAGTGCAATGGAATGTTTGGATAAAAGAGTTTCCTCACTGTACTGCAACCTGCAAAGAACACTTGTGGGAGAGAGAGACACTGTGTCTTGTCCCAGACGTGAGCAGCTGAGCATGTCATGATTGTGCTTTCTGCCTTTCTGAAGCATTGCCTCTGCTTCTGCTCTGCAAGGTTTCATAGTCTGTATCTAAGGTCGTGCTCCTTGCTGAGTGCTGTGGCTAATTTTCGTGGATTTTAGGAGATTTTTGTTTGGAAATAACAGAATATGGTTTTGAAACTCTTTGATGCAACTCAGCAGCTCTGTATTGATAGCTAATTAATTGCTAGCAATGAATTAGTCTTTGAAAATAGGACAAAGACTGACAATGTCTGGGAGAAAGGAGGGGCCACTTGGACTCGATCAATTGGTGTTTATTCAGGGAGTGGGTAACTGTTATTTGCAAACTGTTAAAGACTTGGGCATCTCAGGATGTTTTTTGAAAACATCTCACTTCATTATAAAGTCAAATCAGAGTTTACTGATAACTGAATCAGTGCTAAAATTATGGATGACTCTGCTCTTCCGAATCTCAGTTCCTAGAAATTTGCTTGGAAATTCAGCTTGTTATAGACTGTGAATTTTTTGGCTCAACTTGTTGTCAAGATGGCATTCAGACCTAGCTCTGAAAATCCCACAAAAGATTTGGTGTTCACTTGTTGGCCTTGTCTCGAGGCCATCCCTGGTTGGAATGAGCAGAGGCTGGGCAGAGTACACAGTGCGTGTGGTGTGTGAATTGCCTTGTCCTGGGCTAAGTTATGACCATCTCTACGTCTTCCTTGTCTTTTATGATACTAATTTGGGCAGTGTACAGTGAGTAACTCTGAAACAATTTATAGCTGGATGTCCATGCTGCACTGAGAAATGACTTGGACTGAAAGCAGGCATTGTGTGAGCACAGCCTGGTGATACTTCACATTTAATCTTTATTAGGAGGTGTAGCTGGACCATTTATAATTAAATGTTTGACAAACTATTATTTTTGTTAGATTGTTAAACTGGATTGCCCACTTAATATGATATTTAGAAAGACAGGACACAAATGTCGTTTCCAGATTATTTATCCTTGTGCCAGATCAATTGCATATTTATTTTTAAATATTTATGATCATCTCAGTTTTGCCCTGATTTTGATAGCGGTTATGTTTATTTACTCTTGTGGTCTTCCAAATTCTGGACACAGAGACATGCTGAAGTCTTTTCTGCTCCCTTTTTGGCGATGCAGCAGGTTCATGGGTTAGCTCCCTTTCCACAGAGCTCTGGAAACCAGAGCTCTATCTCTTCTTCCAGCATATGCTGAATGCAATTAGGCACCAGTTCAGAAAAAGCTTTGTAAACATTCTGAGTTCATGCCACATTTTCTGGTCTCAGGAGCTGCCAAATGCCTAAATGCTGTATTCAAGCCAGATGTCTAAATATATAAAATGAATGACTGAACAAAGTGCCTCCTTAGTGGAGCATATGCCTATAGGGTGGACAGACCTGAGGGGTCTGAGATCAGCTCCAGAACAGGATGTTCTGCCAGCCCACATCCCTGGCCACCAGGAGGGAGACCAGAATATGGTCTCCTGGATGAGTGTACAAGGAAGGAGCGCCCTCGCTCTCATTTTTTGCTGCCTTGGATACCAAGCCTCAGGAATCTCTGCTGGCAGTATCATGAGGCAAACTCTGTCACTTCTCAGTGAGTACACCTGCCTCTGGGACACCCAGGTACTTGTTCAGCAGGATCAAACAGTTTGGGTACATCTGGACTTTCACCTGAGCAGCATCCTCTCAACCATTATGAATGGGCTGCCTTGATCTTGTTAGGAAGCTTACATAATACACGACACAGAAAAAGAGCTGCTATGTAAAATAACTCATGTACTTCACTGACTCTTAAGTCTGCCAAAGTGGTTTTCTCTTTTGTTGGAAGCAGAAAGAGAAAATCAGAAATGAAAGCAATAATTATGATTAATGTTGTGTACTTTAGTTCAGTTGTGGTAGTGGGCAAAACTGAAATCTATGTGAGCAGGTAGAGTAACCTACATTAAAAATTTATTATAAGAATAGTTTCTGATGAAATTGTTCATACAACATTTTCATTAGGCAGTCTCGGTCTTTGTCTTTCCTTCTCGAAAGGAACAGACCTGGTCCTTTCTCAACTATGTTTAAAGCAAAGCATAAGATGCACTTACGTTCCTCACCTTCCTAGAACCTGAAACTTCAGTGGTCTTAAAAAGTTGGTTGGCTTAGTTTCCCTGTTGTGACAAGCTGCCTAGTTTGAGATTCTGGGTAGTGCCTGTATGGACTGGCAGAACCTCAGAGAAAAGCCCTGCAAGCCATTAAAACTTGAACCAGGTGTTACTGTTTTGAACGGCTATAATTAATTTTACTAATAATCTTGAGAAAAGCTGAATTGATCCAGGGAGATTGCGATGAGGGGCTACTGGCAATGTAGAAACTCTGTAGTAAGGTTAAGTAGCAATAATAATTCATGATGGGGCAAGGTAATAACTCTCTCCTCGCACAACCTCTGTGTAGTCCAACAAGTCTTGGGTGGTTATTCTCCTTTGTAACAATGGCAAGCATAGAAATAAAACAATTCCAGCGTGTTTGCTGGAGGCCAGCAGTGGTGTAGGGAGCTGTCACTAGCAGAATGTCCTTTTATTTCTCCCTGCTAGGTGTGGCAGTGTGGAGGAAGCGTTGAGGTTCTGCCTTGCTCCAGGATTGCCCACATTGAAAGAGCACACAAACCATACACGGAGGATCTGACCGCTCACGTCCGGAGAAACGCGCTGAGGGTGGCAGAAGTGTGGATGGATGAGTTTAAGAGCCACGTCTATATGGCCTGGAACATACCCCAGGAGGTGAGTGTCAGAGACCAGTGCTTGCAAGCTTTGGCTTTAGATCCTTTTGGGTTTGGTCCCTACCCTGAAGTTTGATTTTTTTCTTTTGCTAGGATTTTGTTTGTGTATATGTATGTACTTAGGTCTCACATATAGGCGTAAGACATGCTCATACCTACACAATTGCATATAAACATATATATGTGGCTGTGTCTTATTCTAGAGTAATTCCTTTGTCTTTAGGTTCCTTCAAAATTAATTTCTTGTCAAGGTTATCATCTTCACTGATGACTCTTCGTGGATATTTTAAACTAGTAGCTGCAGAAATGTGGGAAAAAAATCCCCATCAAATCTACATTGCACATCTTATTTTGAATTTGAGTCTCCTATTTAGCATCACAGAGCACTATAATTCCACAGGATGTGTGAGGAGAGATCTGCCAGGGGGTGTTGACATCCATTGATGCAAGTGTGGGGTGTCTGATAAGTATTTCACATCAGAGTGAGGGTGGCTGGTGGGTGTCATGACATATTGCAGCATCTCGCTGCAACTCCCCACTGGACTGCTTGTCCTGATTTCTTTCCCATGGATGAGCACTGCTTAGTCCATGGTATTGAAGAGATAATGTCAGATGGCCAACCTCAGAGTTCAGTTTGATTTTAGCTGTTCTTCATTTCTGTAGTCAATGGTATTTAATCTATGAGCAGCTGTGAGCTGAAGGGCTCAGAGCAAGGGGACTGTACTGATTCAGAATCCGTGTCAATAGACTGTTTCCACCTAGAAGCTGGAAAGCATGGCTCTGGTTGAATTTGGAGTTTATCTCAGAGTACAGCTCTCATCATTACAGCAAAAGCAAACAGACTAGATTTAAATTAAAGGGCAATTTAGTTTTTCTTTAATAAAATCTCTCTGATTTGACAACTTCAGAGAAACTGGTTTTGCTGCAATTTCTGTTTCAAGAAATAAAATGCTGTACTACTTTAGTTTAATAAGAAGAAAAGGTTAGAAACGAAAAACCAGCTAAATACATGAATGCTGATGTTGGTTCAGCTGCTCTCAATAACTTCTTGCATCTCTTGTGATTAAAAGTAGATCATTTTGGCAAAGTGGGGAAGTCATTGTCCTATTTTTAGGTTACAGCATTAGCCACATAATTTGCCATGACCATGAAAAAAAAATCCTCTGTAACCTTTTTTGGAAGTCCCATGTTCAGCAAATCCGTGCTGCCCTCTAAGTGTCCCTGTTGTGAGAAGTTGCACGGCAGTCTGTGCAAGAATAATGACATTTCTGCACTGGATAGGGTTACTTATTTTATGGCAAAGCAATTCCAAATGCATTTTATTTGTGATTAGCCTGATAGATTTAAATTTCAGTTTCTATTTCATATTGTTATTTTCTTGAAGATTGGTTGATCTTCATTGATTGATCCAAGTTTTAGTTTTTTGACTTGCCAACATAACATTAACACGAAACTTAGAAATTCCTCTTGCTAACCAGGATGTACAGTACTGTACACCAATTTGCATCATATTCATCCAGATGTGATGGTGGTGGTGCTTAATCTTGTACAAATCTGAGATCTGAATGCAATTTGAAATCAAATTCATAAAGAATGCAAAGATAAATTGCAACTGGAGTAATTCTCTGTCTGGAAGCTAATGAATACTGGTAATGGACTGTGCAGGTAATAGAAATATGTTCAGTTATAATAGTCAGGGCTTTCCATGAAATATGTTATTCCAAAATGTTAAACGCTGGACCTGATTTTTTCCATGGAAGGATTCCCAGATCTCCGAGAAGTCAGATGTTTCCAAAGGTTTTGGTCTTTGGGAGCTAATAATAGTAACAGTAAAAAGGAGTCAAACTCATTTGGCAGTGTGCTGTGACTGCCCTCTCGGGATCTCTGTGGGCTTCTCTCTGAAGTACCGAGGGCTTCAAATGGAGACCTCCACTGCCATGGTGATTTCTGCATCGTTGACACTTAGATAAATAGATACAGAAAAGTGCTTGAAACCCAAAGGAAAGATTCTTCAAGTCCCAGAGTCAAAAATTGTGCTTTCCATGTGTTCTGCCTGTGGTTCTGGTTTTGTTTGTTTGTTGGTTGGTTTTTTTTTCCCCATCATATTCTCAGCTTTGGGGAACACACTCACTTATTGGTGGTGATAAACCCAGTGTGCTACATGTGAGCTATTTTTCTTCTCCAGCTGCATGAAAGGATGTCATTACTGAGGCCCTTGGTGCTCTTTCTTATCCTGTGAGCTGTGAGAAAACAGGCCCAGGTGCCTTCAGGGTTGCATGAGAAAGGATTTGGGAGGCAGTGGACCAATTTAGCACTTGATCCCAGGAAGCCTTGTTAATGCTGGAAGTTGAATATCTACGTGCTGGCACCTTCCTTTCCCTTCACACAAGCAGCAGATAGGCTGGCAAGTGCAGCCAGAGTGGTGCAGGAGCAGGATTTGTTCCCGAGATCCATTGACTGTCTTTCAGCACCCTACAGCCTCTTTACTTAGTCACTTGCTGCAAAATTCAGAAAAAAATTGCTACTTAAGGAGTAGTTCCACGTAAAGTTTTGTGGATGATGTAGGGCTTGAGATAGGGAGTCACCATTTTTAAGATTGTTATGTCTGATCTGTGTATGCCAGATCTCAGTTTCCTACTTTTTAGCGTACTTTGCTAATGTGGAAGTCAATTTTAGTTTCGTTAGAAAATGCTTCCATTATAAAATATACTTGTTCCAGATTAGCATTAATTCAGTGCTTTGGGATGCAGTGGTTGCTTCAGCAGCTCAGAAATCTAGATACTTATACAAATACCTTTTTGTTGTGTAACTAGAGAAAACACAGTGCTTTCAATGTTATTTTTAAATCCTGTCTTGTGGTTGGCAAAATCTTTGGGGTATTTATGGCCCAGTAAAGGCTGTTGTTTAAGGAGATAGGTTATAAGATCTCCCCATGAAAATGCATTTTTCCCGTGTTTTGCTCTGAGGCAGAAGTGGTAGAGCACAGCGTGGAGCAAAATGTCTCATTTTACTTCCTGTCAAGAGCAGCCATGGGTTTGCTCTTAGATCCCTCCCTAAAAATTTCTGCTGCGTGATTTTAATGTGATAAATTATTGATTTTCAGATACACGGCCTTTCTGAAAGTCATGCTTTGTGATCTGCTCTTATGAAAAGTAGAAACTAGGTTAGCCAGAAATGTAAAGGAGAATAAAAGTTACGGGAGAGAATATTCTGCAATTGCTTTTTACAAAAATAACAACTTCTCTTTTTACATTACAAAAGAACTTTAATAAGTGCTATTTCAGAGAGGTGAGCAGAGCTGCTACTCTTTGCAGTGAAGCAGTAACCCAGACTTCAGAAATGGCCAGAAAGTGTCATACGCTAATGATTAGGGCACAGTGGGACACCGGCAATGCCCATGTTTCTAGGGCAACTTGCTGCTTCCTGCCAATTCCTTTTGGATTTGGAAAGTGCCAGGAAATTAGGGAACAGCAGTGATATTCATTGGAAACTGGATCTAAACCCCACTGAAGCCAACAGGAGTGGTCCCATTCACCAAAGCAGGCTGTGGAAGGGACCCAGCCATGGTGACCTGTATCATATTTAGCTGAGACACTGCTGGGGTGTCTGTGGGTAACAGACTCGCTTCACAACCAAAACCTGGTCACTGTCATAGGTCAAAACCATGTTTGACTCTTGGGGATGGTGCTGTGCAGGGCCAGGGGTTGGGCTCGATGATCCTGATGGGTCCCTCCCAACTCAGCTGATTCTGGGATTCTGCAATGAGGGAGATTCTGGGCGTTTAGTTTGCACAGAAGTGTATCACTGATGTCGTTTCTGCTTTTTCTGCCCTTTGTTTCATGTGCAGGACTCCGGAATTGATATTGGTGATATTTCAGAGAGGAAGGCCTTAAGGAAAAAGCTCCAGTGCAAGACCTTTAGGTGGTATCTTGTCAGCGTGTATCCTGAAATGAGAATGTATTCAGATACCGTCGCCTATGGGGTGGTAAGGATCTTGTTTACATTTCCCATTCTAAAAACATGAGGGAGAAAGGCGTAATAGTGGAAGTAATTCATGAAGACAATGCCTGGCTCAAAATAAAAGAATCAGATCAACTTGGAGTCACTAGTTAAATAGTTTGTTAGACTGGTTAGTTGACAGAGACAGCTGCTCTGCTGTCATTTGTGCTGAGGTATCTGGAACGTTACCCTCCTCCCTGATTTTGTGTTGTTTGTTTACTTCATGGCTTGCATTCCACACAGAAATACTCAAGGTATGGTTTTGCAGACACATTGGAGCTGACAGGTTTGTGGCAGCAGGTGAATTCATAAATAGGCTCTGTATTTCAACTGCAACCTTCTTAAGATTGTAGCTCTTAAGATTGTAGATCTTAATTTAGAATCATGGAGTCATTTAGGATGGAAAGGCCTTTAATGACATCAAATCCAACTGTTAAAGGCTGATGCCTTCCCTTATTAAAGCTCTAGCTCTTTAAGGGCAATCCTGCTCCACCCTGGAACAGCTATCACGGTAGGCATCTGCTACGAGAAGGTGTCCAAGACTAACGTGCCAAGCTAGCCAAATCTCACATAGCTGAGCCACGTGTAAAGCACCACTAGAGAGGTTCAAGAATTAAGTTGCATCCAACAGAAACTTCAGCTAAATCCACGCATTTTGGGGTCATCATTTCTTGTGTGACAGTAGTGCCTCTGTCTGTGTTGAAATCACGCTTGAGCTGCACTGTGCTAATTAAGGCAGAAGCAATTCTTGCCCCTCAGAAACTGGCAGGGCCCCAGACAGAGAGGGCAGGTGTGCATGGCACGGAAGATGAGCAGAGTAAATTAACACAGGCCCATAATAAGGTAGTAGATCTAGGATGGCCTTTTTACCTTCTTTTCCACTGTCATTTTCCCAAAAATTGATTCCTGTGAATTAAATTTTTCGTTTTGCATGACATTCCCAGACAGGAAACGTGACTAGTTAAGAGCAGACCATACAAGTGAAAGGTTTGTCTTCCAACATTCCTCCTCAGAAAGAAAACTGAGCTGTGCAGTTGGCCAGCATGGCTCTGGAAGAGCCCTGAGGGTGCCATGGAGCAGCTGCTGTGTTTTGGCAAATGAAGGGATTGTACATCCTGCAAAGTTCCATGACTCCTCTGATGATCAATTAAAATAATCATGCTGGCTTTTCATACAATCAAGAGAAGAAAAGCACTTCCAGCAAAGGTTCAGGTCGTTGCTAAATGCATGAGATAATGGTTACCTTCCAGACTAGTTCAGAACAATGCCAAAATCCCACTTGTGTGCAAGGAGCCTCTGCCACAGACCATGGAATTGCCCTCAGTGATGCCGTGATCCAATCAAGTGTGGAGTTTCCTGAGGAGAAGGAGGCATAGCAGCTAACTAGTGCATGGTTCTGTTTGTAGGTGGCTCTGGCTGAAGAAGTCTTTTCAGGTAGAAATGATACAGTATAAATAAGGGGCAGGCAGTGGAAGAGCTGAGGTACTCACCTCAGGATCAATTCCACATCATGCAAGTCAAAACGAAAATCAGCAACAGGCACCCTGTGATTTTATACTCTGCTGAGAGATTTCCATCAACCAAAAAGAGTAAGAAGAGTTTTTTACAGAAATGCTGAACACAGTGGTCAGCCTGGAGAAGAGAAGGCTTCGGGGAGACCTTAGAGCAACCTTCCAGTATCTGAAGAGGGCTGGAGAGAGCTGGAGAGGGACTTTTCACAAGGACCTACAGTGATAGGACAAGAGGGAATGACTTTAAAGTGAAAGAGGGCAGGGTTAAATTAGATATTAGGAAGAAATTCTTTACTGTAAGGGTGGTGAGGCACTGAAAGAGGTTGCCCAGAGAGATTATGGACTCTATGTCCCTGGAGGTGTTCGAGACCAGGCTGGAGGGGTCTTTGAGTAACCTGGTCTAGTGAAAGGTGTTTTTGCCCATGGCAGGGGATTGGAACAAGGATAACCTTTAATGTGTCTTGCAACCCAAGCTATTCTATGATTCCGTGATTCCGGTGCTGCCCAATAATGCACATGATTATCATCAGCTGACGGAGATGTGAGGAGCAGGCCTCGTTTGTACCATCACAAAGGAAGCAGTGGACAACTATGACAACAGAGAAAGAGGGAGTGTTTTGTGAAACACACAGCTCACTGTTTTATGAAATACTGTTGTATGACACGAGACTAGGTGCCTCTATCCTTGTAGTACAAGAATCACTTGGATGTCTAATCTTCTTTTGTGTCTGCTTTCCCGTTTGCTTGCACATCTTACAGCGGAGAAGGGTGTGATATTTCAAAGCCAAGTCAGCTGCTTTCTGATTCTCTAAATGCTTCCATTCATCAACTGGATTCACTTTTTCATAGAAAATAGAAATATTGCTACTATAGCATCATCATCAATTTAAAAAAAATACTGAGTAATTGAAAAAGTTATCTGAATGGTGGTGAAGGTTACGGTTTAGGCACTGACAGAGCCACCCCACGTATTTATTTCCTGAGTCCTAAATTTCCTCCTGTTCTGTGAGAGTCAGGGAAATAGTTGCATCATTCATGTCTAGTTTGTGCTGTGGCATAGAGATAGGGTTGGGGTTGGTGACAGAGTAAATATTTGGGAAGGAAATTTCTTTCTGAATTGTGCAGTACGCTCTTAGTTAGAAGAAAGCAATGTCCCTGGGCCAAAGCTGTTGCATTCAGTGTAATGACTGGCTCCCTGATGGCAACTTGATGTTTGAGGTAATTTTCAAATTCAAAGTTTTTGCAGTCTAGCTTCTATTTGTATTCTGTAAGGCTCTAAGTTTGAAAGGGAGCAAACAACAGTATTGACTAACTACTCCTGGGTTTCGGCACAGGGATTGTCTGTTATATTTGGGTAGTGCTTAAGATTAAGCCTTGCTAGGCTAAAATTGCATTACCCAGGTTAATTGTTGGTTGCCACAAAGCCACTAGATTTTGGAAGGAGATTGTTCCTGAGAATCTGGGCCTCAGATTTTGAAATAGCATTATTAGTTAGGTCAGTGGCTGGTTTGTTTCCGGTTTTTTCTTCCCTTATTACAGGGATTGTTGTGGAAAAGTTTACAACACTAGCACTAGGACAAGCATTAGGATTGGAGTTCATGGAAGAGGTTTTGAAAACACAAAGGTAGTGATGGACCCAGGCATGAATTAATCCTTGGTTTGGATAGAGAGTGGTGCTTAAATATCCGATTGTGATTAGAGTCATGGCTATGCCTACATTATGAATAAGAAATAGAAAGCTTTGAGAGAGAAGATTTTATCTAATTCTCAGGGATTTAATTCTTGAGAGTATTGCCAGTATGGATACCTAATGCATATTTTCTCTTTAGTGTTGAGATTTGTCCTGTCCATTACTGGATTTAGAGTTAGGTTTGGAGCTGGAAGTCTTGTAGAGATGAGTCGATGGTTTTGATTTTATTCACTGCCTGTCTTCAGTCTCTGGCTTGTCCACTCTTCTGATGTGCCAGTGCAGTTCTAGGCTTCCTTTCTAAGGAGATGAATTTGTTTTCCTCTAAAGAGGTCCCTGTGCACAGCTGACAGAACTGCCCAGTTAATCAGTGGTGGTTGCAAACCACATCTCCACTCCCTCCACCAGACACTCATCTCCTGTTCTGTGAGCCAGTCTTACATCACTGAACACCTTTGCACATGTCCACGGGTATGCAGTCCCCATCTTTGTCCTCACACTCTGAACAGACCTCCCAGCTACCTGTGCTCATTAATTGAGCACTTCACGTTCAGAAAACTCGGTCTCAGCATTGCCCAGGTTTTTCACAGGGCTTTGTGCTGACCAGGGCCAAGTATTTTGCAGTCTGTTCGTTGCTGTGTGTGGGTTAGCCCAGAATAATCGGAGGAGCCGGTGCATAACAATTGCCCTGAAGTCTCCAGGTGTCAGCTGAAAGCAGTTTTTTGAATTATTTCCAGAAATCAGAAGACTCTCTTGAGTGATTCTTTAAAGCTGTTTAATACCTCATCTATCTTGCTCAGCAGGATACATTCAGGTTCTGTATGTAGTGTGTACCAGAGATTAAATATTTTTAAAACATATATCAAAAAATTATTGCTGTCTCTGGAGGCTTTTTGAAATACACCCTGCCTGAAACTTTATGCAACATTGTTGAAATCAGTAGTGCCAGATTATCTGCAAGGAAGAATTTAATCCAGATGCTTTCTCTTCAAGAGCTTCACTGCGACATATTTTAATTTTGCCTATTTCTTTGCTCAACTACATATGATTTATTTTTTCAAAGAAAAGAAAGTAATCACGCCATCTTTTTCTCATGTAAAACTTGCTTGATTTCTTTTTCTTTCTGTTTATTTTAGCTGCAGAATTCCCTGAAAAGTGATTTGTGCCTTGATCAAGGGCCAGACACAGAGAATATCCCAATCATGTATATCTGCCATGGAATGACACCACAGGTTAGTTTGTCTAATGATCTCTGATTTTGCTGCCACTTTTAGCAGATTGTGTAGGAGGAACCATCTTGTACCTGTCATTGTTTTCCTGCAACCAGCCCTCGGTAAGATGTTTAGTAGCTCTTTTATAGAGAGACAGAACATTATTTCTGCTGTAAATTGAGAAGCACTGGTATATTAATGCTTTGACAAGGAAGTTGATTTATTCATTTTGAAAGAATTTAAGGAATATGAGAGTCAGCACTGACCCAGATTTGCTGATAAAAGCTTTCATTTCTGATCCTTAACTGTGCATGTCATATGAATGAAGCAATGCATTTTAAAACATTTTGCATACGCACAGAGGTATACTTGCAGTTTATTTCTGCATTATCTGAAGCAACATGGTTTTTTACTTCATATATTTACTGTGTCATTTCCACAAATCTGAAATGTACAGCCACCTTCTTCACACCATACAGCTGTGTCAAATTCCAGACCCTGTTCTTGTGAAAACCCCTCCTCTAAATCTCCTTTTTTTCTTTCTTTGCTGTTGTCCTATTACTCCAGTATGTGCCAAAGACTCATATTACCAAAACCTTTCCGTTTTCCTACATAACAGCTGGATTTACTAACCTGGCAGACAAGAGGGTTAAAACATGTGTCTCCCCGACTAAGTACATGGGCTTAAGTGAAAGGGTTTCGAGGCAAATCTTGACAGGAAAAATAATGTTGTATGGCCTAGAACATGCTCGTCAAAGACAGATGTGCAGATTATTTAACCTTAAAAGTAACATAGGCAAAAATGACGTAAAGGAAATGGATATACTTGTGGGAGTGACTGGAGAAACTGAAAAATCCCTCCAGTTTGAATGATTTTTTTACCTGACTACCTTTTATATTTCCTTTTGAAAGCACACTAATAATGCTCCACCCTATGAAGTTACGGAGCGTGGTTTTACCCAGGAATTGTCAGTTACCTGATTTGCCTATACAGCAAATGACTCCTCAGAGTGTCTCAGAAATAAACACAGAGCAGCAGGGTGGTCTCACCCCCTGTGCCTGTACCTCACAGTGAGCAGGAAACCTGACTTGGGTGAGCTGCAGATACGATTCTCTGCTGCCCTGCCAAGCTGCACGTGCTGCAGCTCCGTCCTGCACTGCCTTCCCTCGCCGAGGACCTTCAATATTGATCACTGGTGGCATCGTGCTTGAGTAAATTATGAATGACGAAGCCAGAAATGTCTGAAAATCCCATCCATCAGGCTCGCTCACTGCATGGGCTGTGCCTTATTTGTCACATAATGATGTGGGAAGCACTGTTTGCCTGCAGGAGGTTTGCAAGACAGCGCTCGGTGTTTGTGAAGGAACTGTGCGATTCACCCCTGAGCCAGAGCCATTATTCCTCGTCCTCTGGGAGGGCACCGTGGCTCTCGTGGCACATCATCTGTGAGAACAACACACTGCAGGCATGCCTGCAAATTCCAATTAGAAACTTTAATTATAGTTGAGAGACAAACAACAATAACAAAAGTCACTTCAATTAGCGCAGTTCGTTATTCACCAGATAAAAAACTACCTTTGAATGTCAGCTCAAGTTCTGTACAAATGAGATAGCAGCGAATAAATGACAGAGGGGAAGGAGGCAAGGGAAACTTTTCTTGAAAAGACTCTGCTCCTTCATAATTAAAATGTTGTTTCTCCTCCCCATTACTGTGTATTTCATTTTGTAACTAATGTTAAAAACAACATCCAAAACAGCCCGGATTTGGGTAAGATCCCAGTAATGCCTGAGAACTTTTTCAAAGGAGAGTTAGACATCCCCTGTGTTAGGGATTATGGTATTAAGAGGGAAAGAGCTAACAAACATCACCTGGCATACTTCTGTGAGATTTCCACTGCACATTTTGCATCTCTTGCTTAAGCAGAGCTGCAGCCCAGCCATGTACTTTTTCTTTTGCATTTTGGAAATATTTGTGTAAATATTCCTTTTCATCTTAGTGATCTTGCCAGTAGCCACAACAGATACTGGTAAGATGTTAATTTTATTCTAGCAGTGGTGAAATGCTATATAAAGGGGGATGTTTTGCCCACCTGGCAGTCCTTGCCAAAACAGATTAGTGCCCTGCTTCGGGACTGCCTGATTGAGTGTTTGGGTGATGCCGTTCTTAGCTCAGATGCAAAGTTTTTCTGTTGTAGCTATTCCATTTACAGTTTTATTGCTGCCACCACTTGGCACACTTGCATCTAGATGTGCAATAATATATCTGACTGCCAGGAACCACTCCCTCACAGGCAGTTAAGTTGCTGTTCTTAGTTACTGCTACAGCTCCTCTTCTAAACTGGATAACTTCCCTTTTTTCCCCCCACTAGCTGCTTTCAGATGTTTTTGGATTTTCATCTGTTTCCATGAGAAGTGGCTCAGATAAGGTGTTTGACATCAAGGAATTGTTTTACCATCATAGGTACAGCTACTGTTTCCTTTTAATATGCATTATATAGGAAAGAAATCATCGAATTCAATGGAAAGAGATCTGCATATCTGACATTAAAATTCCATGCTCCATTTTTTTGTAGACGGTATCAAAAACATCATGTGTAGCTTCATAATTAAAAGCAGTAGAAAATGGCAAGGAAACATCCTAAAATATTGCAATGAAACGATCAGAAGTAGTTTTCCCTGGGGTGTTTCAGTTTCATTTTAAATAGAATCAGGATTAGTGATGGTAAAACTTCTGTGATTCAGATTTCCAAAGCTTTCAGCAATCCACTGTGGCTACAGTAACTAACGTTGGCATATTCACAGTTCATTCCTGCAAGTATCTTGGAGTGCTTTATAACTGTGTTTATTTCGTACTTCCATTCTGCAAACAGAGAAACTGATGCAAATCTTATGTGTGGTTAAATAGTAAGATGGAATGGGAAATCAAAATATCATCTGTCCATTTCTGTAGTTCTTGGCCTGAAAAGACGGAAGGCACTTGAAAAACTGGAATCTGTGATTAGGTGTGTTTCCTACTCTCCCTCCTTCTTCAGAAGGTGCCTTCCAGGGCAGCTGTGTTTTGTCCTGGTCCCCAGGAGACTGGACACTTCAGGAGTTAGGATACCATTCACTGAGTAGAGCACCTTGAATGTTTGACCAGTGGAAAAACCAGCACGGATGATGATCCTGCAATGCATTCACATGAAGATAAGGGAAGAATTGCTATTCCTTTACCTTTAGGAAGATTGAATTCATTACAAAATTCTGCTCAGATAATTTGAGATTCTGTTGAGAGCTTCCTTGTCTAAGTGGTGGCATCTGAACAGCGTGGCTGCCTAAGTAGCTCATCCTCCCCCGATTCTGTTGCTGAAGGGTTTTGCTCCCTAAGCATCACATCTTTCCATTCCTGCCTTTAGACACTCTCTGCCCAAACCAGCACTGTCATTACTGCTCCATCTGTACAGCAGCACACGGAGTGTTGGCAGAACTCTCCAGACTCGTCAGCAGGAACACCCCCATCACACCTGAGCATCTGCTGCTTTTCTCCAGCCACCACGGGTACCAGGCAGCTGTTAGATGTGCTCAAACCAAGGCCATCAGGTGGTTTTGGTACCTTTGGTGTGCTGCTGGTCACTGTTTGTAAGGGGCTTTTAGTGTCTCTGTTAGCCTGTCGCATCAAGCCTCTCCTGCTGTGCCGCTGCTTAGCTCAGCTGAGCAAAGCTGGCTTCTGCAGCCATTGAAACAGCCAACATGGTAAATGCAACATGGTAAAACAGCTAATTACAGGAGTTAAACCAGGCTCCTACGACCCTGTTTGTGGTGGTAGAAATCGTGTTGCTGTAATCACATATGATCAGCTCAGAGGCAAAGCACAAGAGCTCTCCATCAGAGTGATGATAAAGGGAATCAGAAAAACTGAGAGATGAGGTGGCTCAGCAGTGAGAGGAGATAAATGTGAAGGCAGAAGAATAGTACTGGCAAAACAGTACATAAAACATAAAGTTCATGTTTCTGGGGGTTTTGCTGGGGTTTTTTTAAGTGGTTCCTGTAGAAAAGGATAACAGTTCTAATTCCTGAACTTGTTGAAGTACAGCAACGACTCAGTCATATGTTTAGGCCTTAAAAGATCTATTTCCAGCTGTGACCCTGTTTTTCATGGAAAAAATGGTTGTTGTAGTTGTAGTAAGTGCATGCCCCAGGCCCGACTGCATTCCCGTCCTGATTCTGGGATCTGCCTGAGTGTTTGTTGTTGTTGAAGACTGCTGTTTAACCAGGCCTGTAATCTTGGAGGCAGGCAGATGACAGCACGTCACTTGCATTAAAACTGCTCCTGAGTGATAGTTTAGAAGATTCTTTTATGAGAATGAAATACCACATTATTAGAGACTTTATTATGTAATAAATAAGTACCATCAATCAATGAAGTCATGTTTTAAGTACAGATTTACCTTGAAAATTGCTTGTGACTGAGGGGATAATGGGCAGTTCTGTTCCCTTGTTCAACAGCTTCTGGCTCATATAATTCTCAATTTATAAGCAGTTAAACCCCAAAGCTCATCCAGTGATGTGAAAGTCAATAGAAACAGGTTAGATATGGAGGAATTCAAGTTGAGGACCAGGGTCAGAAGACTAAATGGGGAGAATCACTAGAAAAGAAATGCAGGTGAGACGGGACACCCATTTATATCATTTCATATTCCTGCAAGAGATTGCAGAACTGACACAGGTGACTGCAGCCCTGCCTGGTATGAATTATTGCATCTCCACTGAAGGCAGTGGAAGGGAGTTCTGCCAGCACGTAAAGCTCTGCCAGTTCACACTGTACAAGACTCTGACCTGAAAGCATAATATTGTATTCTAAGAACAGTGTCTGAAGGACTGGGAGCAGTTGCAAAAACTCCCAGAAACTTCTAAACTTCTAAAAACTCTTTGTATGATTGCTTCATTTAAAATGTTTATCATATATATTTTTATAAAAGCTGTATTTTCTTCAGTCGAATCTCTTAGCACAGTGATTGTTCATACACAGATAATTTTCATACATTTCAGAAAAGGGCTTCTGTTGTTTAGAAGTTTGTTGAGTGTGTGTGTAAAACACATAAGCATTGCAAACTGAGACTCTGTGCAAGAAAATAGTTTAACAGAAGGCCCCACATGCAACAGCTGCTGATTGTCAGGGAATAAAGAAGGACACAACAAAACCTTCAGATGGATCAATGACTGGCCCTTCAGAGTTGAAAAATCACTGCCCTGAAGAGGGGGTGTCTACAATAAAAACATTTCAGGCAGCCTTTTTTTAGGCAGTAAAGAGAGCACAGCAGCTGTTTAACAGCTCTCAGTTACATGAAAACTCGGGGCTGGTGTTCACGTTTGTCTGGGAGACCAAAGTCAGACACATTCAGTGTCCGAGGCAGCCTGATCTGACAGCACCATTTCTTTCTAACGTGTTGGGCTGAACTTGGCAATCACCTGCTTGAGGATGGTCATTTCGTGGGTGCAGACACACAGAGGGCTGCCCAGAACCCGAGCTGTGCCAAACATCCCGTTCCATCTCGGCCCGGGCACTTTGCAGTCCTGCTGTGGGTACGGCCAGTGGTCACTCCTCTCTCTGTCCAGCAGAGCGAGTCTGTCCTTGTTCCTGTGCAGAGGGGCAGCCTGGCCAGCCAGTGATCCCCGGGGTCTGTGCTTTTCTTCCAGGGGCTGCATCTCACAGCACTGCCAGCTCAAGGTTTTTCTTTGCCTTTCTCATGCAGTCTTGTAGAATGACCTAAACTCTAGGCCTAACACTAACTTTTGTGTCCATGCATGATTTCTGGGAGCAAGGATATTTTTCCACAATAAATAGCTGCTTTTTTTTTTTTTTTTCCCCAATTTAGGTTACTCAGTTCAACAGAGGCCCAAGTAATAGAAGATAATTTAGAGAGTCAGTGAAACTGCCTGGCGAGCACGGTTATAAGCATTAATAAATTATATTTTTTATTTTAAATATGTTCCGTAAATTGCTATGGCAATTAATGTCTTATATAAGATATTCCTGCTGAGTAGTTTATTAAGGCTATTTATATTTCTACTAATTTCTTTCAGTGCATAAATCCTGATTTTGATCATAGTAAAGTTAATAGGAATTGTGACCTTGTTTTCAAGGCAAGCAAAATCTGGTGTTAGTTTTTTGCAATCCTTTTCAAAGTCAAGTTTTTCTATGTATACCTGAGAAGCTGAATCCAGCAACACTTTTTCAAAGCTGCAGCCTCCTTAGAATATATGACAGGTACATCAGGGAGCTGCAGAGATGTATCAAAGGCTTCCAAAACCAAGCAGTCCTTCTTGGCCTAGCACAGGCAGGGCAAGGCTTTCTTCTTGGGGATGTTTCGTGGATGAAGACATTTCACATTGGACATTATTTTCCTTTTTTTAATCTTTTTCCTTAAGTTTGATTCTGGACAAATTCTCGTTATTTGCTTCAGTGCAGAGTTTCAGAGGGGAATCTGTTAATCTGATTTCTGGTTTTGGGAGCAGTTTTATACTGAGCCATTTGCCATGGGTGAATTATTTCTGTACTTGTGGCAGCATTAGGTTTGCAGTTGGACTCAATCTTAAAAGTCTATTTCAACCTAAATAAGAGAGTTTTTCCTTGCAGGTGAAGATCAGTGGTGTTGAATTTTCAGCCTGTGAGTGTGGATCTGATGGGTCTGAGGGATTTGCACGCTCCCTTTTGCGGCTGAGCACTGGTCTTTACAATAATAGGACAGAGACCAGCCTGTCTCTTCATTTTATGAAAGTATCAGACATAATGAATGTCATTCTCTGTTCAGAGGGTAAAAGGCACTGGAACTCAAAAGAATAAGCACAAGAGGTCCTTCTTCAGGTTTCAGACCTGGGATAGGTCTTTTGTATGTTACACTTCACTGGCTGAAAACAAAAGCAGAGGAAGAAAGCTGTAGAACTGCATTATTCTGGATCAGAGGGAATATCTTTTACATCCCTCAATTTGGAAATAATGGAATGGATATTTCTGCTTATTTATTTTTCTATTTGAAACCATGTAGTGTGAAAACATTGCATGTGCCTGTGAGAATTGAGAGAACTGATCACTTGGAATTGAAACTCCAACCATGGTGACATGAGAGAATTGAAAAATAATCTTTTTTTCCTAGAAGTAACATTGATTTTCTCATTTGGAAGCATATAGGATTTTTGTAGTCTTGGAGAAATGGTTTTGTTTTGAAGAAATTTTATCTTTGTTTCAATAGAATGGTCTAGAATGAAAAAAAAAACCTTAAAATGTCTTATATGCTTCTGAAACCTGTATTCTTCCCTAGTGTACAGGATCACTGCTGAAGGTAAGCATGAATAATGAAAAAGGAAAATACTACTGTAAGCTGAAACTAGTGATCTGGCTAAAGCACTGATCCTGATATCCAGGTTCCGGGACCTGAGCTGAAGTTAAAAAGCAAGAATTCAAAAATTAGTTCAATTCTTTAAAGTGCTGTGAGGAAGAATATGAAGAACTTGAATTACTTCAAAACTTAGAGCCAAGAAGGCTCTAAGGAAAAAAAAAAGTAGCTAAGCATTTTTCTGATTGAGGAATGACTGCTCCTTTAAGCAGGGCGATGCAGCAGGAGAGTCAAAGATAACTTGGCCAGTGCCACAGAAGACACGTGTTTGAAAAAGCAAATAAAACCCCTAACCACAAAATATAACAGGAATAAAAGCAGTTGTCTGTAATATGCTGTATCTGTTCACTCATCCATTCTCCTAAATAAAAGGGAAATGCTCATCTCAGAGAATGGGTAAGAGCTCCTTTATGATAGCAGAGCTGTTTAATATTTTACAGTAGAGGTACTGGTGCAATTTTCCATATATTAGACGATGTGCTGAAAAGATAGAGAAGCATAAGTTAACCTTTAATGGGAGGAAGGATTGCAAATGCTGATCAGAAGCAATGTCAGAAGGGTACTCAGAAAATGCTATCAAAGACATTCAGTTCCTCAGCTTTTGCCTAGTAAAGCTTTTGCCTAGTAAAGCAGGATTTCCATAGAGATAATAGAAACGTCAGCTGGCAAAAAATCTGATGTAATTTACCTAGACTTGATAAACCCAGCTCTCATCACGTTACTGCAGAAAAGAATAATGCATCGTGTCAGCAAAAAACGGTAGTAAGGGATCTCATGGAGTGCTCAGAGCAGCACCCCCAGGCCACAGAGGATGCTCCTGAGGAGAGACAGTGGGATTAATCAATTCATCAGTTAACACCTCTGTTCGCCTCTGTTGGACCACAGGGCTCAGGCCGGGGGCTTGCTCAGCGTGCAATTTCTTTGTGAGGGTTTTTCTTTCTTGCTTTGAAGAAAAACCGGTTACTCGATGATGCTGTACATCACAGAAGGTTCCTCACAGATTTTGTTTGAATAATTTATGAAGTATTTTCGCTTTGTGTTTTGTGTGTCATGTTATCATTACCTTGCCTGTTTTCTGTGTTGCTTTAGGTGTTGCATTTGCCTCTCAGCCTTTGGGTTGTTCTCATCATCTTGAATACTGTTGCCTTTCTGGATGACTAAATCCATCTTTATCATCTTTTCTGGTTATCTTGTCCACAGCTGATATGTCTGTTATTGATATGGAAGGAGAGGAACATATATCTGCTGTCTTTATAGTTTGACCAGAAACAATTTATTCAGCATTTTGTTAAATAGGTGGGGCTGATGCCGGAAGAAGGCAAGTGGAATATCAAACTAATTGGTTTTCAGGCTATGGAATGCCTTCTTTTGATTTTTTTTTTTTCAATTTTGTAAGATTCAAATATTTATTGCTGAGCTTCTCATGGTCACTGTAAGAGCTTCCTTCCCTAGTTTACATTTTTAAGGCAATTTGCCCAGAATATCTGTAATAAAAAAAAACTGCATTGAAAATGTAATTGAAACAAACTGTTGAGAGCAACTGCAGTGCCTAAGAATTTAAAATTATCAGAGCATTTCAAGCTCTCATGTACTGTTTTAATTTAGAAGAGATTAGAGTTGTTATCCTGAATATTATACAACAGTTCAGAACTGTTCTCATCTAGGAAATAAAAATGCACATACATTTCCTGGCTTTTTCTTTTTTTTCCTTGTGCTGTGCTATAATTAGTGATTTTTTTGTATGGCTAGTTTTGGTCAAAATTATTTCAGCGGGTTAAAATATCAAAACATTTGAAAATGTGGAGGTGAAATATTGCTGGACTTCTAGATGATAAACCTGGGACTGGATTTTGGATTCAGAGCTGTGGGCTGGTGCTGGAGGGCTTTGGAGTCCACACCCTCAGAATCCTCTGGGTGTGGTGGTTTTGGGGCTGGTGCTGCTTTTTGCAGTGCTGAGTTAATGCCCTGATCTTGGGGCCCAAAGCTGCCCCCTCCGAGGTCTCACCGAGGCACTTTGCAAACGAGCACTGCTCGTATGAGATGATGTGGTACAGCCACAAAACAAGGGCAGGGCTTTCCTTTGCTAACTTGGAAATGGTTCTATTTCCCACTTTTGGAGAAATGGAGCAGCTGTGTTGGGTACCTGCAGTCTAGTCTCATAATCTAATGCCATGTGAACATTCCACGTTTTGTAAGTGCATTAATTTGAAATAGATCAGAGTTGAATATTATGTAGCTATTACTGGAGTTATCCATATTTTAAAGATGTCTCTTCTCATTGCAAATTGGCAGTTCAATCAGCAGTTTTTAAAACCAATTGTCGCTTACAATCTAAATTCAGCATAAAACTAACAGTTATTGGAGCACATGTAGAGCACTTGGAGATGGATGAGGTAGTAATTGTGGGATGGTTGTCAATTTAAACATTCTTTTGATTGATATTACACTGTCTCTCATTACTTCATCAGACAGAAGTTCTGAAGGTTAGGTTTTTGTTTCTCAAATTCTTAACAGTATGTTATTAACTATTAGAGAAGGTAGTTAATACAGTAGATGGAAAATTCGCTTTATAGTTACTTCAGTTTTATTGATAATTTTATTATGTCATTCCATTAATTGAAGTCATCCACTGGCTCATTTAGAATTCATGGACCAAGTTCAGTCCCCATGAAAGCATATTTAACTCCCTCTGTAATTACATGAGCCATATTACTTCCACAGCCTTCATTCAGATTCTGATCAGCAATTCAGCTTCAGCTTAGTTTCTCCCTGGTATTGTTCAGCACTTGCAGAGTGTGGTTATTTGCAGAAATGTTTATGGAATGATTGTATCCACAATGTGTTTCTGTGAAGAGGGGATTTTTTTTTTGTCCTGCTCATTAACCATCATTTGTCCAATCGGGAAGCACAGAGAATGTCAGAAATTATTTGTTCACATAAAATGTTGATTGGATATTTACGAGTAACTCTGAAAAAAACCCCTGCACTGATTCGTAAGCCAAGGATAGAGCTATGTTTGTTAGATAATTTATTTGAAATCAGCAATCAAACTAGCTCTCAGCAAGAGTTGAGTTCAATCTCAACCTGAATATATTTACAGAGAACGTGTATTTTCCCCAGAGAAAATATGAGATACTAGAGATTTTAATCTAGCATGGTTTCAAGAGCCAATGGCCAGCAATTAAAGCCACTTGGATGCCCATTAGGAATAAGGTGCATATTCCTATCAGAGCAGATCAGTGGCCATCACAGGAAGTAACTGTTGAGATCCTCAAAGCTGACATAACTCTGGAAACTATAATTTAATGGAATACAAATCATTGCAGTTAGAGTTAAACAGGTGGAAATATGGAGCCCGTGGCATACGGGAGAGCAGAGTGAAAAACTGATGGTTTTCACTGGCTTGTGAATCTGCTCACATGTCAACCAAGTGGCAATCACAGCTAGGACTTCTCGGAATTTCAGTTCAGTTGAGAATGTTCAGAAATAACACTTGATTGTTACAGTGGATGAATAATGGTATGCCTTTAAAGAAATCGTGGGAGGGGGTTTAATGTATTTTTGTGTCACTTTAAAAATAGTTGTTAAATTTCTTGAATTAATTTTCCCTTTTTTTTTTTTCTTTCATTTCTCCTGAAGTGTGATTACACAAATTATACAGGGATAGCTCTGTTATGCCGAGCCTATCTGCTCAGCTGGCTGTCCATAAAGGCTTAGAGCAATCAAGTGGAAAAGCTGAGGAATGCATTTAAGTCATTCTGATGTTGCTACAGAATTAACTTTGTATTTGTTTGGCAGGGAACTGCCCTGATTGTGGACATTGGAGCTTTGCTGCTCTTGCTGTGTTGAAGACGTAGTGATTTGTTCAGCGTGCAGATTCCATTTCAGCAATTATTTTTAGTGCTTTCAAGCTCTCAAATTAGCCTTAAAGCTGTGAGGTCTGCATTGACTGACTCACAAATGGCAGTTTGGGACGTTAAAAATAGCAACACAGCTCGTGAACTCACAAGTTTTGTTAAAATAACGTGAGGTTTAAATAAAAATTTTTAAAAAGGATAAAACAGAGGTTACTACATTAAACCTGGAACTTTTTTTAGATCATGCTGCTTTGCCTTTGGGATGGAGGTCTGTGACCAAAAGGGCAGGGACAGGACTCGGTAGATCATGGTAAATCAGAGCTGTAAATTTCATGTTGGTTTGGGGGTTTAATTTGATCTTCTATTTTATATTAACACAGGACCAAATCTCCACTTTTTTTTTGTCCTTAAATGTGTTCACGTGAGGAAATCTTCAACTGTTCAAACAGAAGTTATCAAATACCATTGCGTTAGTGTGACAGTGTGCTAAAAAGATTTCCTTTGTTAAATTGTGCCTGCACAGTGTTCTCATGATATGGAGCATATTTTGGGTACCAGCTGCCCTCAGGATTGTGAGTGCTGTCAGCATTGCTGGATCAAGTTATGGCAATGACTGACCAATCATTCTTTTATTTATTTGTGTCCAATGCAGTCGCAACATTAAATCCTTTCACCTACTGGATTGGTTTAAACATCTCATCAAGTTTAACCCCTTTCTTGTTAGCAACTGTGAGTTTGGGGGGCTTTAAGCATTTCTGGAGCAAGTTGGTTTTTTCCCCAGATTGCCTTTTTAAATTCAGTATGATAAGTAACAGGAGGACCTGCGAGTGTTTGCACAAAGATGGACTGCGAGTGTTGGGACCTTCGTGAGCACTCGAGGCACGTTTAAATACGAGCTGCCAGGTGAGCTGCACGTCACTCTGCCAGACGTGTGACGTACATGGTTCTAGTACTCTGAGGTACCTAATTTCCCCACTTTCATCAGGAGCCGTGCTGAATGGTTATGGATTAACTGTACGCCACAGAACACCCATTTCTGCCTTCCAAATATCTTTTTAATATCCTATGTCATGTGTTTTCAAATAAGTTCAGTCTGCCCACTGCAGGCTCTATTTGCTACACATAAATTTGAAGGAATTCTGTAATTTGATAAATATTCCCCGAGATAACACTGTAGTTAAGGTCACTAAGAAGAAACAAAAACAACACCTCCAAATACTGTGTCAGATTTGATGTTTACTTCAGCTTCTTTGGCACTGTTTAGACTTCTAAACATCAATGCTGATTAACTTTTTTGTTAGTTAAACATTATCTCTTAGGATTCTTCCTGTCCCTCCAACTTTGTTGCTCTCCAGCAGTTTTCACCCTCGTGCTTATGGGAAACTATTTCCCACAATCACAAAATGTTTGAGGTGGGAGGGGACCTCTGGAGATCATCCAGTCC
This sequence comes from Mohoua ochrocephala, assembly GCA_013398855.1. Classification (NCBI taxonomy): domain Eukaryota; kingdom Metazoa; phylum Chordata; class Aves; order Passeriformes; family Acanthizidae; genus Mohoua; species Mohoua ochrocephala. Next base: position 49,163 of record VZTA01007338.1, on the reverse strand, counting down.
AACCCCCCTGTTTAAGCAGGGTCAGCTAGAGCAAGGAACATATCTCATGATACTTTAGTTTCCTATTCTGTCCATAAAAGCAGATGAAGCCCTGTTCATCTTGGGCAAGAGAAGAGTCCCCTGTGTGGGCAAATAAGTGGCATTGAAATAATTCTGTCTCTTCCCAAATTTGCTAACTCCAAGACAAATATGTTGTCTCGACAGAGGTGAAGAAAAGTTCCATGACCTCATGCCCATCGCTTCCCCAAAAGGCTAACAGCTCTCCAAGGCCTGAGATAGATATAAAAGAAATTCTAATGTTTCTGACACCTCTTCTTTAAAGGAGTGTCCTGGTTTGAGACAAAAATTCGGAGGAACACTCTGGGAGGAACGTCTCCTCTATAGAAGGCAGGTTACAGACACCCCTCCCCCACCAGGTTCNTCGCTGTGGAGAGAAAACCTGGGAAGATTTTAGAGTCCTTCCCGTGGGTGTGCGCTCTCTCTCTCTCTCTCCTCTTCGGAGCTGGGTCAGCTCGGGCCCCTCCGGGCCGAGGTGTGAGGCCTCCCAGTGAGGTTCTGATGTTCTGGTGTTCTGAACAGTCCAGAAGAGAAGAAGAAAAAATCCAAAGTCCCAGGGAAACAAAGGAGTTGAACTCTCCGTCTCTCTCCTCTGAGAAAAGGAGCCAAGACCTGGAAAAAGCAGGAAGGTGCTTTCCTCTGCCCTGCAGCAGCCGCAGGAACGCAGGGGAGTGAATGTCCTTGAACACAAAAACTGTTTTGAAAAGTTCATCTGGCTTTTTTTCTTCCTCTGGCACCCAATTTTAAAGACACAGAAAGGCACAGGAATCATGTCTGGGCATGGAGCAGGCGATAGGGGATACACATCATAAAGTCACCCTAAGACAAGGAGCAAACCAAGCATTAAAGATATGAGGTAACTATAACCAAATAGAGTAACCCATGAAAATGTTTCATCTTCAGTACCAAACAGTGGCAGCTGTGAGTCAATGGTGTAAATAACAGTTGGGATGGAGCCTCGTGAAGGATAAACTTTGGGTACTTCAGGCTAACAGGACAGTGACTAAAGCTCTAATTTCAGTAAGGCTGGCCCAAGGATTTCAGTCAGTGCCTGATGAAATGCTCTCTGGGTAACAGCCATGAAATGGCTTTAATTAAATAATAATTAAATCAGGCTTTAAATGCAAAGCAGCTTCGAACAAGTCAGAGAGATGCTTTGTGCAACAGGAGAGTAAATCTGGTGCCCCGTGTGCCGTAGAGAATGTAAAGTTAGTTTTATTTAGAGAGTGCTCAACACCGTATCAGGATCAGGTACATCAGTGTGATTCAGCATCTCAGATGAGGATGTAGCCTGTCACCTCAGCTTCCCATTCATCTCCCAAATCGTTCTAGGAATGTTGCAGGAACAAAATTTTCTGGTACTTCCTTTTAGGGCTGATGCAACTTAGTTCACAAGGAAAGGGCTCTGTTGGCTTGAAGCAGACAAAGAGATTTCGTGTGGAATGACCACGACTGTGGGTAGTGTGATTGTTACTCTTCCCCTGTCTCCTTGCTGTGAGTGGGACAGGTGCAAGTCACAGAGTGAGTTGTGCTGGAGACTGGCGAGTTGCTCCCCCGTGACTCTGCTTGAGAGGCTGACAACAGTGGGCTTGGAAAGGAGCATGCTGAAGGAATAACTTGTAGCTGGCTGTAGTTGTGTCCTCCAGATGTGTACCAAGGAGAGATCTGGACCCAGCAGTTTGTTGGCTGAAATTCCGATGCTTTACTTCAGTCTGGTTTAGTTTGGGGGGAAAGCTAAGTACAATTAACATGGCTTTGAGTCAAACTTAGCTCTCCTCTTTTGGGATTTTGCCACACTTAGTTCATGTCTCAGGTCACGACAACCCAGCTGGGACAAGGACAGGGTGGGAATTGCCTCTTTCCTGAGCTCCTGCACAGGCTGTCTGGGCCTTGGAGCTGAGTCTCTAGGAATTGAGGGGGTCCCTGCCCTCCCTCCACACAGTTTGGTGTGGATACATGGGTCAGGGCTGCAGTGGTGTTGTCTCCCCTTGGCAGTGCCCTAGCACAGCATTCCCTCTGTTGTGGACACAGGCCAATGTCCCCTGGGAGGGAGGGGGAAATTCCCTTCCACTAATTATTAATTAATTCCCAAACCACTATTTCTCTGGCAGTGCATGCCTCTGCCACCCCTGCCCTCCGAGGGAGCATCTAGCCCTAGAGGGCCCATGTAGGGACATAGAGTTGTGCCTTAGGGACAATCTGCACAAAATAATACAAATCACTAAATAGCTTATTGCACAATAGACAATTGTAATAATCCTTATTAGTGCTTCTATTCATATGCAAATTAAGACGCTAACAGTAGTCATTGTTGTGGGTTTGGAACAATCAAAAGGATATTGTAAAATTAATTTACTTAAAAGAGTTCTGAAAGAACTATTATTTATATTGTGAATATTCCGTGACTTTTAATTATGAGTGACTGATGTGCCTAGTTTTTGCATTAATTCTAAACAGCAAGACAGCAGGCTTTTTCTTTTCTTTAGGTCTGTGTCCTGCAGATACTGTTATGGGATAATCTACTTCAGATATTAAAATAAAGCCTCCTAAGACAGGCAGAAAATGCAGGGAAAAATCTGACATAATCTGTCTTTGGTGCTGAAGGCGGCTCAGCGTCACAGCCCAGTGGTACCTCGGCAGCCTGGAGCTTAGCAGAGCTATTTTAGCAATTCACTGTTGTACTTGAAGGTCATTTAAACAGCCTGGGTTTAGAGTTGTTGGTTTTATTTTGCTGCCTCATCCATCTGATAAGCTGCTACTCAGAAATCTGAGCCTCTTCTGCTTGGCCTGTGAAGGCCTGAGTTTATATCGAGCCTTCGCTGTGGGATTGAATGGCTGAGAAATTAAATTAAATTAAATTAAATTAATGGGAAGGGGGTGGGGGGGGTGAGAGGGGGAGATATCATACTATTTGCATGATTAAGCAACATGCCTTTGCATATCACAGTATTTACAGTTTCATTTCCTGCCAAGGTCTGCAGCCTGATTTGTGCAGGGGTCACAACACGGAGTTGGCAGTGTTTGCAGTCATAGGAGACGGGAAGCTCACTCAGCCAAGCACAGTAAGGCTTCCCTCACAGCTAGGGCTGTTGAATTAATGTCCTCCTTGACATCAAAGCAATTTTCTGCTTTTTAAACAGTTTTATTTGTTTATTTGTTCCTAGTTTAGAAAATCTTTTAAGACTTAAATACTCGTGGTAGGAAATCTTGGTGTATGGTTGCTTGTAATGGCATTCTTCATTTCCATCTTTCCATTAAAAAATGTCTTTAGCACTAAAAGTACATTCAGTGATGAAAATGTATTAGGTGATGCTTTTCTTTGCCCTTCTTTTGGGGGCCAGAAGAAGAGCAGAAGAAAAGAGGAGTCTCTGGGATACGAGCACAGTATTCCAGCCTGAGACACATTTCAATCTTACTTGCAGAGCTTTGTGAACTTTGCAATTTATTCATGAACGCAGGATCGAAGCTCCAGCTTCTGCATGAGGTCATAGTGTGCAGGCTCTTCATTTAAATTCTAGATGTGACTTCTGAGTGTCATTTGCTGTCACCCTGCAAACAGTGGAGCCACTACTTCAAGACATTTGGCGGTCAGGGAAAGTGCCCATTCTATTAAGGCACATATATTTCTCCACTTGCCTTGGAGAGCTTGAAAGTGTTTCAGGGAAGAAATTTTCTTTTAGGATACAGTTGGGATGGATAAAACTTCCATGAGCCCCCGTCAGTCTCTGCAGAGAGAGACCAACAGTAAAGATTGAAACAAATCAGTTAAAGTGATAGGCTTTGTCACTTGAAATACATTATCTACAGCTAAGGCATAATATTTTTACTTTTCGTAGGCTACTGTGGTTAAGGATTTGCTTGGATTTCGATGCTGTCCATTCAAAATATGAGAAATTCTTTTCTTCAGCTTAATCGGCTTAGCTTGGTTTAAGAGGCAAAATACTCCTGAGTGTGCCCAGGTGGGAACAGAGTAACTTTCCTTTGTTCTCCATGGAAGGGGGAGCTGCACCAAGCTGCACCTCTCACCCCTGCCCGCTGAACAGCCACACCACAGGCCCTCATCTGTTAAAGCAATTAGCACAAACCCAAAGGGAAATGTGGATGGCCTTTGATCTTTTATAAAAAGAGAAAAGCTTAACTGTTGGTGACAGAGATAATCAACAAAAAATGGTAAATGTGCTCTTTGCTTTGGTGGTTATCAGTCATGTCTGCATCATCAGAATTCAAACCGTCTCATCCATTAAAACTCTGTTGTGAAGTTGGCTGTTAAGTCACATAAGTCATTTTAAAAAAGGACATCCCAGCACAAACGTCAGATGTCTGAAATTTTATTCCTATTATGACAAAGTACCAAATCAGGCAGCTAAACCTGACAGGGATTTCATTTGTTATAGTTTATTAAAAATAATGTTACTGAGCATGAAACTAGGCTATCTATAGTATTTGCCTTTCCCGTCAATGTAGGCATGTATGACACGATAACCTGAGGCAAATAGTGCCAGGTTTTACTCTGCAAAGTGACTAATTCTAACCTGGGAAAAGACTGCAGAAGTACCCACCGAGCAGCTCAAGTGGTGGAGCTTGGTACGAGAGCTGCTGTTCATCACTGAAACTGCAGCACTGAATGTTCTGGGCATGGAAATGCACAATGTACCTGCAAGTAATAAGCCTTTAAGATGGTGTTTCCATATGGCAATATCTCAGCTGTAAGACAATTCCTGAAGCCATGTGAGAGACAAAACACTGAAGAAAATTGTCTGTGTGAGTGCTGTGCATCTGTGCTGAGTTTCTCTCACGTTTCTGCGTTTGAACAAAGTGAAATTCTTTTCCTGGTTTTGGTGTTTGAGGCCCCCTGCTGCACTGCGGAGGGTTTTGGCCCTCCTCACTGTGTTGGAACACTGGTAGTGCTCCAGACCACCAATGCTGCTCATCCCAAGGGTCTCCATATGGATTGTGTTCCTAACTAACTCACAACTTTAATAATATCCATAATAAGGCTTTCGGAGTATAATTATTTCAGAGAGGTTAAGAGGTCAAGTGGGAGGTTAACACTGCTGCTGAAGGAAATGCTGCTAATAGGACTAAGTGAAAACTTCAGAGTTTCCCTTTTGTCAAAGTGCTCTGACACTCTGGGATGTTGTAAGTTATTACTTTAGTTTTAATTTGCATATTAATTTTGGCATTTCCATTGTAACTTAAGACTCTGAGTGGGTTCTTTGGTTGCAGGTGGTTTCACGTTTCAATTTGTCCTCTCAAAGGCAATGAGGGTCACTTTATAAACTTAACTTTGGCTGATGAACTCTTGTGAGTGTATTGTTCTTTGGGGTTTTTCTGTGGGGAAAAATAAGTATGTCCCTGCTGGCAGTTGAAAAAATCACAAGAGAGATCACCACTAACCAGCTTAGGTTAAAATGTGTTGCCTCACTTCCATGTAGAAGTTTTAATGTCTTTATTTTATTGTCTTTGACACCAAAAGTAACTACATTTAAGATAATTTTTTTCTTGAATCTACATGTGTTGGTGTTAATGTGGTACCTCTGGAAAACTGAAAGCAAATGCACACGTGATTCTAAGAATGGGTGAGACTGGCTCATCTGATCTCAGAAACAGATTTGTGATTCCTTTCAGTGAAGCCAGGAGAAACAGTAGGCTTAGGGGTTAAGTAGTGTCTGTAGGGAGCTGGGGATTCTTCCCAGAGTTGTACACATAACTACCTGACTTTGTTCCTGTCACAAAATGATGAAAAATTACAGCACTTGTGGAACACAAGAGGAATTAAAGGACCTCTGTATCCACAGTCATTGCTCACTGCCATACGGAATTAAACATGACAGGGCTGGATTGCAAAGCAAAACTAAATGAATCTACAAACTAAAAACCTCAAACAAACAAGGAAGAACCTCAAAAGCCCTTGAGATCAAGGTGTTTACTGTAGAGCACCTCAAGAAGGTGTGGTACTTGCTTGTAATTTCCCTTGACTTATCCCTTGTAGACAAGAAATTTTATCAAATTCAGTTTAGAAAAGGTAATAATGGTGGAAATAACACGACTTATTTTAGAAAACTCTCAGAAGGTTATCCCACCAGAAGAACCGCTTTCTGAGGAGTGGTGAGCTACCTGATTCATCCCTGGCACTACATCTTTTTTATTGTTATGCTTATTATTGCAGTTCTAGGCATTCCAAAAATGACCCAGATGTCTACAACCTCAAAATAAAACCTACGCCCTTGACTTGAAGAGCTAAAGCCTGCAAATAGAATATTAAAAACTGGAGATTCTGGGAGAGAGGAGAAGGGAATGCTGGGAGGTACTGACAGAGCATTCTTGAGTAATGCAAAATTAAAATAGCTGATTTATTTTTTTCTTTTTGGACATTTGGGAAATTCTGTGGAACGGGCAGAGAACAGTGAAGGCAGTCAATTAGGAGCTGGAGGATAACCAAGTGATACTTTCTATCTTGATAGGTAACAAGAGAATGGGTTCAGAAGGGCTTTGGAAATGAAGACAAGCAGTTTAGGCAGCATGGAAAATAGAACAAGAGGAAGGATATTGCTTTCCTGAAAGGCAGCCTGAAAACCGAGTTTTCAGAAGCATTCAGGATGGATTTGAAGTGGGCATGAGCCTTGATGTCAGTGAGGAAGCCAGCAAGGGTCAATTTTAAGTAGAAAAGCTGTATTTTATTGCAGGAAAAACAGGCTGTATAGCAAGATTTGATGATTTGGGAAGAGGTTCAAGGTGAAGATGTGCATTGTGTAAACACACAATTATCTGAACATGACTGTATCCATAGTGATCTGAAGGTCTGGCTATGAAAAGGTAAAAAGATCTGCTTTTAAAATTATTGATGCTGAGCTACCAAATGCTGATACACAGATGGCAGTGAACTAGCTCAGATTTTAATTTGCCTAGAAGTCAGCTCTGCTTTAAAGGATGGGCCAGTGCATCACCATATGGAAACCAAGGCTGGTTGTCTCCTGAATATGTGAATGTGTGTTGGAGGAGAAGAAAACAGGGTAGTAAAGACATGGGATTCTGTAGGAATCCACAAAGAAAACTGTGAAGGTTAAAGAGGGATTGGTGGGAAAGGGTGAAGGAAACTGCAGATAAGTCACAGGAGCCATAAGACAACATGTTTTTAAAAAGGACACAGTCGTCTATGTCAGAATGGTTCTGGGGTTTTTAATGCCTTTTTTTTTATTATTATTATTCTTGTGGAAGAGATGTAGAGATCTTGTGCAGAGAAAAGAGCAAAACCCAGAGAAGTGTTCGGAAGTAAATCAAGTAAAATTTTAATTTATCCAGGTCCTGTTAATTCTGTGCTTACCAGAATTAGGAGAACTATGGCAGTAAATACTGAGAGCATATATAAACCCCATGACTGACAGTTTTATTCAATTTAAAAAGTGGAGCTTAAGTAATAGGAATTTTGTTTGCTTGTTTTAAATAAAACCAAAGCAGAATACCAAAGTAGGCAACACCAGAATTAGGTATTCCACTGCAATATGAGTTCATGAATTTAAATTAAAAAGAAAAGGTCTGGCATTTAGTACCTGTCTATTTTCTATTAAAGTGTTAACATTTTCGTGTCTTTAAGCATGTATTTATAGCACCACACTGTATTATTTAAAGTTTCTGAGCACCTCGGTTTTATTACTATCAAATATTGTTGCTCAGAGTTCAGGTCTTAATTAGTGCATGGACATGAAGAAGAGCAAGTAGGTCAGATAATCATTATGCTGGTGCCTTAATTCAGTAGATACGAATCTGAACACTGAAGTGAAATAGTGAGTCTTTCTTACACACTTTAATACAATTAAAAGCTAAGTCAAGGTGTTGCTGCACTTGGTATACCAGAGCTGTTTGTCAGCTCTTCACTAAGGCAAGATTCAGTTAATAGATCCTCAGCGTGGATCAAGTATCGTTATAATGGTTTTAAAGTTGAATCATCAGGTTGAAAACCTGCCTCAAAAAATAACATGAATCATCTAAGGATTGACCCATGGCTTAGGGGTAACTTTCTGTAATTCCCAGCCCGTGTTCTCATGTATTTTCTTCCTCGGCAGTGTTTCAGGGCAGCACAAGACACAGAGATGTTGTTGCTACAGGACAGCACAGCCTCTCTCCTCTGTCACTTCCTACATGAATAGTAAATGGGGAAACACTTGATTTTTATCTTAGTGATGTATATGTTTGTGTTGCTCAGAATGAACTTGGATTCTGTTGGGCATTTTCTTATGAGGGTTGGAAAGCTCTTTCTTTCAGATATGTTTATGTAACAAGAAATGCCAGAGTAGGAGTCAGGAGCAATACAAACAGCCAAGTAAAGGCAATGTGAGCTAAGTCTGGATTTACTGGAATCCACCAGACTGCTCTTTAGCTGGAGCTGCAGTCAAGTATGAATCTGCTATGAGACTTTGGACCGAGTATGTTAATATATTACTCCTGACAATAAATGACTTCACGGATTCATTTGGAGAAAAATATGGTTCAAAGATGGAATAAAGTAGTGGTGAATCAGGTTTCTTATCCCTCGTAGTTATTATGCCAAAGGCAGGGTAGCAAATAAATACTGCTGGTGGTGAGCATTAAGTTTGCTCATTATAAATGCAGAGTCATGTACCAGTCTCCAGCGTGATTTCATCTGGGAACATTGCCATAAGGATTACAAATGGCTTTCAGCCTGAAAATTGGTATGTATTGCTCTAAACTTCCAGTGGGGAGTTGGCAATTTATCCTTCAGATAATCATCTTGTGTTAAGTTGAACATCTTAGTGTAACTTTTTGCTACATGATAAACCAGCTCCTATGAATAATTTACTGCAACTGGCAACCCACTTCAGCTCTGAAGTCTTTATAAAGTCTGGTGGCTTTTCAAAGTTTAATAATAAACTTGGAGCCAAAAATCCCATTGCACTCAAAGTCAGTGGAATTTCAGTGTTAATTGCAGTGGGAATCACAATTTGACCTTTTAGGGTGAACTTCTCAAGAGCAGAAGCTCTACATGACATTACTGAGAAGGCAAAGCTGTGCATTTGTGTCCGAGTAAGCAGAGCTCATTTACCTTCCCCTGTGCTCTACAGCATCACGGGGGGTTGTGCAGATTTGATCTTGTGTAGGTGTTTGAAATATTTTCCTTGGACACAAAAAGTTGGTTGAAGTACCTGGGGTTTCATTTCTCTCAAGGCAGATTCAGGGCGCGTTCTGCACCGTGCCACTGCAGCGCAGCACGCGGGATGTGAGCGTTGCACCAAAATTATCCTTCCAGCCCTGCAGGAAACCTGCCATGGCAATCAGGTTGGTGACCTTTAGAAAGAGCAGCAGCACCTTTCGGTTTGCCGGGCCCAGACCGAGTGGCTGATCTGTACCAGCAAGGTCTGTCCCAGCCTTTTGGTCTGGCTCTGTCAGGCCAGGCTGGGCCAGAGCTAAAGCACAAGAGGGAATTTCATAAATCGTGCTTAGCATGTGCTTTTGTGTAAGGCAGAAGCAACCAAAGCTTGTCAGAGGATCTTTAACATCAGCAAAGAAGTGTTTTCCACGTGCACGTGCTAGATTCTATATACACTATCTCAGCTCTACCCCTTTATAAATCACAAGCTCTTATTTTCCGATTTTGAGCATTCTTGCCCAGCTCTGCTTTGTGCTGTGCTCACTCCTTGCCCCTGGCACATGTGTGCGCTGTGCAGGGCTTTTCAGGGAGCACCAGCTGAGCAGAGGATGAGCTCTTTGGCAGTGAGAGGGCTGTGCCAGTGATATTTCAAGATTACAGCTGAAAGCAGAATTTGTCTCGGAGGAGATGGGTGGAATAGAAGGGCAAAAAGACCCTTTGTTCTGAATGTAACAAGTGAGATTTAGGGGAGACTGTGACTCCAGGCATAAACTCTCCCTTTTCTCTTCCCTGCTGATTTGCTATGTGAGATTGCATCAGGAGGGAGGGAGAGTCCTGGCATTCCTCAAAATTGAGCAAGGATATGGCTTGGTCCAATGACAAATAAAGGGTGAAGCTGTTTCTCCTTATTTCTGGAGCTGGTCTGAGTAGCAGTACTGAATACAGCTTTAGTTTTCATTGCAATATTGTAAGTTTTCCCCATAGTCAAGCAAATTTTTAGAAAAAGTTAAGCTTAGAATATTAAATGGAAAAAAATAACATTCAGCAAACGAGTTCACCTGAAATGCAAGTGTGGAGAACATTTCAAACTCCTAATTTTCTCTAACAGTTCCTAGTCATGGTGGTGATTTCTTGAGAATCCCATGCAGCTCTCAACTACCACTCATTCATGTTTTCATCCTTTAGCTATCTTTTTTTAGGTCAAATAAATGTTCCTAAGAAAAAAAGATAAATTGTTCAACAAAAATAAGTATGCCTTGACTAAACCTCGCACTTCCACCTCATGTGAGGATTTGGGGAACTATTTTATTAGTTTTAATTATGTTATACCGATCTCAGTTTGCTTGTCTTAACGTGAATAGACAGAGAGATTATTGGATAGAGCAAACTGAAATGAAGCCATGGCTTCAGATAGGACACTTCTAGGAAGATAAACCCAAGAAAACTACAGAATAGTTGGTCCTTTAGTTGGAAGATGCCAGTTTACAGACATAAGGCTATTTGCAGGCCAAGTTTCTCAGCAGACATTAGAAATACTGGAAACAATTTACAAACCACCCCCCCCATTTTACAGTCTGGGGGAAGGTTGGCTATGAAGAGATTAGTTATGAGGCTGGTCTTTGGGAACACAAAAGAGACTGAAACAGAAGCCTTGTGGCAGACACCTCTGTCATGCTTTGAAGGCAACCAATGTGCTTCTCTTCAGACCCAGGTAGGAAACTTCTGTTACTTTCATCATTTGCTTGCTGCAGACCTTTAGATTGATAACGCACGGTTTTGTTTTGAAGAATTTCTTTCCCATCACTTTAATCTGCTGCGAGCCCCAGGCTTCCAGGGGAAGTCTCCTGAGGTCCCTGAATGCAGCTGGACCTGCAGGGAGGGCAGGGAAAGCAGGCAGCACGTGGCAGCCTCCAGAGCCAGCCCGTCCCTGTGCGAATGGCACTCACCCACCTGGTGAAGGAGAGCTGGCAGTGCCAAAGGCTCAGGGCACACATTGAGACTTTGTGGATCACAAATCCTGCCCAGGTTTTTACAGAGTTTCTCGCTGACAGTGATGCTGAATCCTTGCAGCTTCACTTCCTGAGAAAGTAAGTGCCTTTTGTCAAACCTAACTGATTTCCTGAACAAAAGTGCTCCCTGCCAGGTGCCCAGGAGACACAGTTGTACATCAATGCTGCTGTAGTGAAAAAAAGAGATGGTAAAATGCTGTGGGCTAGAACAGACTAATGAAATGTAAGGAGGCTTATTTTGTTACAGACTAAGAGAGTTTTTACCAGGTGCTTTGGTACCAATAGCCAAGCAAGATTCTTTCTGTGGAAATTCAGTAGCTCCTCGGGGAGTATGCGTGTGATGGTGATGAGAAAATGTGTACTTGTTTTGCTAAGGAACTTTGAATGCTGTAAATCAGCATACAGTAAGTGTCTTGACTTCAGTGGAACTAAATAAAATTTTTTCTAAGGTCTAGTCCCTTGAACAAGCACCGCTGTGGCATTTGCTGGTGTAGCTCGAATGAAAAGTCCAAGTTCTGAGTAAAATTTTCAAAGCTAGCCTAACAACTTACTAGTTCATATTCAGTGTTCAGTCATTTGGACTTCCAGGACAGTACTGGAGTGGTTTTTCAACAAATCACTGCCCTGAATTACTGCAGAATTTCTATCCTGTTGTGTTGGTTGATGGTGATGTTTGCAATATTGTAGAACAAATGTGCTGGCAAAATGCGTTTCACCCATATATTTTCAAGTGTTTTAAACAAAAGTGCCTCAATTGTCCATTTTGTGCTGAAGTGGACTGCAAAATAGCTCGTGTGCTTGTTGATGCTTGTTAAAAGCATCCTCATCAAGAAGGACTGCTGTGACCGTTTATCTGTTTAACAGCTTGTTTAAATCACAAGTGCAAGCTGTGTGTTTTTATGGGGCGACAGGATGGTAAAGCATGAGCGTGGTTTTAATCTGTGAGGCCGTATTTTACCTGAAGGTCAATTTGAAATATGTTCAATAAAAAGGCGTAGATGTGCATGGCTAACATGTCCATTGTGAGAGGGTAATTCAGTTCACATAGCTCAGGCAATCGCCTACAGCCTGCTCCACACAACTGATTTGTGTACCCTCATTAACCAAACAGACAGAAAAACCAAACCCTAAGCCACAAAAGAAACCCCAAACGAGAAAAAGAAACTCAAAAAGTATTTTGGAAAATGTAAGTAATCAAATAGAAACAGGAAGATGTAGCATGAAAGCAACTAAAATATTTTTAGTGTATGAAAGTGTTTAAAGGGAGGCTTTACCATGGTTTCATGACTTTAGGTTTCAGACTAGAAGAGTAATCAGTAGTGTCAGTAGTCAATTCTGTTTTACCAAATGGATCTCCTTCCTTCACCCCAACAGAGTTATTATTGTGTTCTCTCAGTGCAGGTACTGTTTCATTCTCAGGGTGGGGGAAAGGAGCCAGGGACTGTTGGTAGGTTTTAAGAAAAGTTTTCTGGCCAAGTGTAGCACAAACCGGTACCTCCCTGTTGGCTAACATGGTGCTCAAATCGAAATTTTAGAGGTTGTGTGCTTTTGATGTGACTCCTCCAGTAGAAAAACACTGCAGCAGTCGAGTTGCAAGGTTGTGCAATGTTTTCAATTCTGAAGTGAAATAAGAAATGGTTTTATTGTATTAGAGACTAAAATGTTTGTAATGATATATAGAACAGTTAAATGTTGTCCGCATTACTGGATAAGCAAAGCAGCATCTTGAAAGAGCCTTGCTGGACAGACTGCCACCCCACCACGTTCTGGTTTAGTCTGAGCTTATTTTTATGTGCTCGTTTTATTTTAACGAGCTGAAAGGTGCCTTTCCCAGCACGAGGTGAGAATTCAAGAGTCCTCACCTCTTTTTCTAACTGGCCCACAATGAAAAATGAAGTGATATTAGCAGGTAGGCTCTCTTAATTAGCAACCTGCTAATTAAATCTGTTAAGCATAATTGTATTTGATTGTTCTACCTCTGTACAGTTTTGCCAACAAGCGGAATTGAGTAGTTCCTGCAGCCAGAGCCATCATTCTGCTTCTGCCCAGAAAGGGGCTCAGACTGACCCATTGCTGCTTTGACATCGGAAAAAGCTGGTGGAGCTGTAGTAGGAGCTGGGTTTGCTCTGTCCAGGAAGGTGAAATGATTACCTGCAGCCTTCAGACCACGCTGAGAAAGGCTGAGGTGTCTGAGCTAATAAAAACAGCTCAGCCCCCAGGGTTTGCAGGCACACTGATTCCTTTGTGCAGACCTTGAGCTATGGAGTGCACTTCTCAGAGTTACAGCCAAGCCTGTTCATTTGTTTCCAGTGACTGGTATGTGTCATTAAGAAAAAAAATGCAACCCCCCCTTTATTTTCTTGTTTCATGTTTTCTGTAGTGACAACATGCTGAAATGAAACATCCCTTCCTATTAGTTAAAAATTAAAATAACTGACAGTTTCCCTCTCTGTTTCCTAGTAGTAATTTCAGGTAAGAGGTAACTGAGCTGCAACAAAAAGTTCCTCTGCAGTGTGTCCTAACAATCCCCTTTAAAGATCATCTTTGTCTTATAGCCTTGCTCTATCACTACCTCAGTCTCTCTCCAAAAACAAAGCATCTAAATAGATCATAAACATGTCTAAAATAGTTGCTCTTGGGCTGTCTAGAAAGTGCATTCTAAATGTTTATTGCTTTTCTAAGGCATCAGTTTTGTTTGCAGGGATGTTAATAACCCGAGTTGTGAATGGAGTGTGATCTTGTTAATGTTCCCATAGTTCTTACAGTTTGCTTCCATCCATCATAACCATCCATTCTGGAAATGTGCTCTGCTAGGTCCTTTTATTGCCCTGCTCTCCTCCTGTAGGGCATGACTGAACTATTCAACTTTTCTCTATTCAACCTCTTAAAACTTTCACTCACCTTGCTTCAGCCAGCTCAGGCTTGTTATCATTTCTATGGGGTGAAAACAATGAAACTTCATTAAGGGGGGCAAAACCTTGGATTAGTCTAAACCATTAATGGTAACTTAATTAACTTCTATGAGCTCTGTGAGTTTACATCTGCCCTGGCAGTGTTAGAGGAGGGTAGACAGGGGACATGGTCTTGCCCAAAACACCACCATTTGTTTTGATTGTATTCAATCCTTGCATTGACTGCTTTCAGCATTTTATTTTTTTAATTATTTATTTATTCATTTATTCATTTATTTATTTATTACATGAAGCTCCTAAATCTCTCCTCAGACCTGGCTTGTTCTGCTTTTCTGCTTTCTCTCCTATTTTACCAGAGTTTTCACAAATAAGAACGCTCACACATAAAACAATTTACAACATCAACAATAAACAAATACCAGGAAATTCTGGGCACAGAAAAAAATTCCCGAATACACACAGCATAATTTCCAGCTTCCCTTTTGTTACAGGCAAATAGAATAACTACAGTGAGTGACCGGGGCATTAATTTGGAGCTTCTGTCCACTCTTGTCTGTTGTGACTCTGCTACCATTGAGTTATCAAAGACTTAACACCTAAAGAATGATGTTTCCATTTCATGTTTCTCATGGTCCTTCCAAGAAAAAGGTCTGATTTTAGCAAAATAAATTCTGTTTGTGATTAGCAAGCAGCCAGTCCTGGCACAGTCCTGTGTTACCTTTCTGGGCTGATATGTAACCTGTTAATCTTCAAGAGGACATATCCCCTCTGTCTGGCGAGCTCACTTTCCTTCCCTTTCTTTCTTCTAGAGAAACCTCCCACATATCTTTGTAGTCAAACAGAGTAGAAAGAATTTGTATAACATAATAAACTCATGTCTTTGGTCCCAGGTGTAATCCCTGAGGCCTTTGAGGGCACTCCTTTGCTAGAAATGCAGAGCAGCCAGTGTCTGTCCCTTGTTCCAGTCTCTTGTGTCTGTGTGTGTTGACTTATAAGAAGTAAAATGAGAACAAATGCCCTGAAACGTGGCCATTCTGTTCTCTCTCCTGCCTGTATCTGTCACCAGTTGCTAATAACTTTTTATTTTATATGGTAGCTGCTTCAAGTGTGGGTTTTAACATTTGTTTGTAGAAAACCTTCAGTTACCTTTCTATCTGTCCTGTAAAAGATTGAGATGCTCTGAACTCCTGTGCTGCTGTTCTCTTTTTTTACCTCTCTACTGAGTTGTTATTCTCAGATGAAATGGTCTAATCAGAGCTGCTGGCCATATTCAAAGCCAATCCCAGGTATATCTTGGTCTTTGAGGACCCTCGGTATGGCCACAGAAAACAGAAGTCAAAAGGCACATGATGAGACAATAATCAGTTGTATTTGCATATTTCCTCTTCAATACTTAACCAGCATTTACTTGTTAATAACAATGAGCAATTAATCGTTAATTTAGACCGACTTTTAAAGTGTTGTGTTGCTTCCTGCATGAAAGGAAAGAATTTAAAAGCCGCTGTGGGGTCAGCCTACTGCTATTCAGCATATTTACTTTGCCATTAGTTTTGGGTAAAAGTGCTGCTTCTGTGTAGAGGCCACAAATCTTGTTTGTGCTTCCTGTTGCAGAATGTTTATTACACAAGCAGTCAGCAGCTCCACGTGGGTGTTCTGAGCCCCACTATCGACGACGATGACAACAGATGCCTGGTGGATGTGAACAGCAGGCCCAGGCTCATTGAATGCAATTATGCCAAAGCCAAGAGAATGAAGCTTTACTGGCAATTTACTCAGGTAACTCTTACCCAGCAGACATTTCAGAAAGTTTTAAATCTCTGTTTCTGTATCTGAAGTGTGAGTAATCTGTTTACTAACAGAACAGAACCAGATTTATCCTTGTTTTCTTTGCACAGAGCCAGGAAGCTGGTGTTTAGGTTTGATCCCAATGTCAGCTACCTCAGTAGGGTACAAGACTTGTATTACATTTTCTGAGTTCACCATGAATAACTTGTTCCTAAGGCAGAGCACCTCTATGGAAAAAAAAAAAAGGGGGTTATTTCAGTGGAGTCAAAAGCAAAGTAACCTATTTAGGAACATGAACAGAAATCTTTTGTTTGTTTTTTTTTAGAAGTAGCAACTCAGAGATGGGGGTAGTGGATCATTGGTGATAACAGCCTCACAATGAGCTAGTTCTGCAGTTTCTTTCTTTAAAAGGCTTTTATACATGAGTGTGAGAGATGCAGAAAGAGGCTCGAGGAAAGGCTGAGAGGAGCTTTCACAGTGATGAAGATGCTGACAGGACACTAAGGCCAGGCTTGGTGTCCGCTTTCATAACTGATTTAGAAACATGAGGGAGAACTGTAAAGAAACCACAAAAGTTCTGGGGCTAGAAAAGGTGCTCTGCTGCCTAACACTTATGGAGATCACTCTGGTTTAGCTAAGAGGAAAGGGCAAGGTGACTCAAGGCATCTCAGTGTTTCCACAGAGGGATATAGAGTTATCCTGAAGACAAAACAGCTTCCAATGGTTGGAAGCTAAAGACAGTCACATTTGGTTTTTCAAAGAAAGACGAGTTTTTCCTAAGGTAAGTGTAACACAGTGGAACTTTGCCATGTCAGGTACTGGCACGCTGGTGAATCAATGAAATGAAATGACATGATTTTCTAAAACAAGTGCATGACTTAGCTTCTGGGGGAAATGTCATGGCTAGCGTGAGTTTGCCTGGTCTCACAGCTGCTCCTCTGCAGTTTTGAGTCAACAAATCTAGTTGTGTGCTCCTGCCCACAGGCTGAGGCTCACCAGTAAGGTAATTTTTTTCCTGCGTTTAATTTTTCTGTCACATCCGTGTGGGTTTGAAATATCTTTTCTGTCAAGTCATTAGTTTCTTTTTCTGTAACAGCCATTATCCATATACTTTAGGGCCTTGTTAATACAGTTTAGCGTCAGTCTTGGTGCAGACAGCATCTGGACACTGATAAGCAAAGCATAATATTAGCTTCTTTTGTATTTTTACTTGAAAATCATCCAGGTCTTTAAGAGGTAGCTCTCAAGCAGCAGATCTCAAATCCCTAATTTGACCCCTCAAGGGCAAAGTTTTAATGATGTCTTCTCACAAATTTTAACACTGGTCTTCTCATGAGGGGGGCCTTACTGTGTCCATCTCTGCACTTGATTTTTTGTACCATTTCTAAAAAGTATAATTAACACTGAAGAGTATTTCGCTAACATTTTACCCTGGTCCACCTATCCAGTGATTGCTCTGTATACCCCAAAGTTTTGGTGACAATTAATGGTTTCTGCTCCAGGACACTGTTGCTATTTCATAGCACTGATTATGTTAGATCTCATTGGGGTGGCAGCAGTAGAAGGCCTTGATAATTTAGCTGTTAAAAGCTTAAAAAATGAGATTTAGCAGCACTAGATTTGTTGCAATTCCATGTTCCAGATACAATTCCTTGTTGAAGGTGCAGCGCTGGTAAACTTGACTCTATGGACTCTCTCTTCCTGCTACAAAGGAACTTCTCCCCAGGAGAAGTGAAAGCTAATTAGTTGTTTCTTTATGATAAATTAAGAGACAAATGAAATAATTATAAGTTTTCTGTTCAAAAAGGATTTTGTTGAAACCCAATACAATAAAAATGTCATTATTGCTCAACATACTGCCTGGTACCCAGCCCTGGGTGTGTTCTGTAACGTAGAGGAAAGTTAATGAATGTAAGCAAGGCTGGCCAAGATCAACTGATGGACTCCATTTGAAATGCTCCCATTTAGTCTGGTGAAAAGATGTGTTTGTGTGACTGCCTTGGAAGCTCTCTCTCTGAAAAGATTCTTTTTTTGTTACTTTTTTAAAGCTCTGGTATTTCTTTCCCATATTGTGCAGACAGCAGAACTACTGTGAGTATCAGGATCGTAAGCATTGATGCTTATGTGGTCTTGAAATTTGTGAAATAATAATTAAAATGTAGATGGTGGTTGTAGCTTTTTGTAGCGCTTTCCTTTAGCTGCAAGTATGCTTTGACTTCTCTGGATCCTTGTGCCATTCCATGAGAATGTCTGATGGCGTAGGTAAGTAAAAACACAGCAGTGCAAGTGGAGAATTGTCTCAGAAAGGGAGCAGGAAACAGACTGACCACCCAAAGCAGGATAAACCAATTGAACTAGATTTTCTTGACCAGGACAAAAATCACCAGATTCCCTGCTTTACAGAGATTTATGTTAAATTAGTTTGAATGAGGAAACACTACAATCTGAGAGGCACCACAGTAGTCTGTGGTGGTTCATGGGGAGCAGTCCAGTTGATAGAAAACTGTACAGCTGTTTTAAAAAATGTATTCTTCAGGTAACATTTTCCTCCTCCTTTGTACTGTGTAATGATGAGCTAATTCCATATGACGAAAGTAGAGGATGGGGTTTTCCTCAGTTAGGGGACTCCTTGCTTCTGTAGATCTGTTAATAATTAAATTAATAATTCTTTAAGTCACATCTTCTAGATCAGAAGTGTGTGTATACACAGATATATATATTTTTATATGTTTGTGCATATATATCAAACTTGATTTCTTTTTTTTTGGTTTTTTTTTTTTGTTAATTTATCTTTTACTTTGGTTTTAAAATTTTAAATTCCCCGGCTATCTTCCATTGCAGGCAGCTGGAGTCAGGCAGCCAGATGTCCACCTTGTGGACAAAATTGTGGTTTGATGGGCAGGCACTTGGAGGGAATCAGTACCTCTGGTATCTTTGTCCTGTACAGAAGCTTGCATTGAGCATTCAAAGCCTGTAGTATGTGTTTGTATAATCAGGATCTATCTGAGCACATTTCCATGCTCCATGGTTTTGTACAGCTGCCAAATGCAATGAGACCCAATAAAATGGAGGCTTTGGTGGCATTCTTGCTTCCAAAGCTTCTTCAAGTGTTTATAACAGTAATTATGTCAAATTATGTAAATTAGCCCAGAAAAGACTCCCATCAACAGGGTAGCGTTCAAGAATTTTATTGTTCGCACTGTTTGTCAAGTCTTCTCGTAGGGAAATGTTTGTTTTGGAAATACTTTTATGCTGGAAAGTCTTCTAGTTGTTTGACAGCTCACCTAGTTCAGTCTGTCTCACCACTTTTTCATTTAATCAGAACAAAATTAGAGCTTGTAGCAAAAAAATGGTAAGTGATCAGAAATTAGACGAGGGGGAGCAGATAGAGGCAAAAATTACATGGTAGTAAAATGGTCAGAATTTTACTGAAATATGGCTTGAAACATGATCTCAAGGAAGCTGCTTTGGCATCCTGAAGTGTGAGGAAAGCAAAAACTCAGGCTGGGAGCTGGTTCTGGCGAGGAGCAGGTGCAGACACTGCTGGCAGCAGCAGCAGCAGCTCCCGTGGAACCGAACGCTGGCATGAAGCACCAGCTCAGCAGCCCTTGTCCCTGATCCCCTGCTCAGTGAAGCTGCTGGGGCTGCTGCAGTGATGGTGGTGCAGGGTCTGGTGGGTGGCAGAGAAGGGGCCATGAGCTGTGGGAGATGGAGGCCGGAGCACCTGGACAGATGAGGGCTCAGGACAGCTGCTGGTAGAAACTGCTTGTGGCCAGCCCAGTTCTCCCATATGATTGGGTTTGTTCATGTTCTGCAGAAGCAGTACATTCTCAGTGCTGCAATCCGGTTTTTCGGAGGGCAAATCCCAAGTTTTGGTGATTTTAAGAAGTCTCTCAGTCTCCAGTCTGATTCTCATGTTTATTGCTGATGGAGAGTCAGTTGCCTGCCCTACAAGTGAAATTTGTCTCTGCACACCTCACCTGGGTCACAGCAGATCAGTTAGGAAGTTCACTTCCCACATGTTAAGGGCTCCTCCACACGCATAGCAAAGGCAAAGAGGAAGTTGTTCTGTAATTACCCTTTATCTTGAATTAAGTTTCTGTTTAGCTGGACAGGAATGTGACTTTTCCACTCTAACCAGATGAGCCAGGCTCTCACTTTTTGCTGCTGTGAGAAATGCAACAGGGGAGAGCTCTGTGTAAAAAGAAGCAAAAAGAGGGACACAAGGCTGAGCTAAAAACTCGGGATTAATCATTTACAGCTGTTCCATGCTTAGTTAATGTAAGTAATTCAGCTTCCAGCATGGTTGCCATAGAAAGGTAGGAAGAGTCTGCATCTACAGGGATGGACATTCACCTCATCCTTCATGGGAGGGAGAGGATGTGCAGGGCCTGCTCTCAGCACTGCCCTGTTCCCATATCCTCTGGTAACATTGCTTGTGCAGGGTGTGGAGAATTGTGATTCTAGTCGCTGCTGAAGGTTTCCATGAGATGTCTTCCCATCCATAGATGTTTGGAGGGGTGGTTTATGCTATCCCCAGAAACTGTATATAAAATTTGTTGCTGACGGCTGTAGTTACATGGATGTATTTCCTAAATATCGTAATAGGAATTGCTTGGGAAGGAAAAGGAAAGACAGACAAACAAATTAATTACTGAGTTGTTACAGGTATTCCACAGGTAAATACGATGATTTAGATTTTATTTAAATAGGTATTAGATAATAGATAAGGAGTTATTCTGTTTAGCTGTATAAAGAAAGAATAGACCTTAAAATTACTGAATTTACATCTTGTTCCTCCTGCAGAGTTTAGCCTTTCAATTACTTTTACCCAGCTTTATCTAATGAAAATAAAGGATGTACAGTGCTACATTACCCACCGCCACATCCCAGAGAAGTATGGGAATGCAGGCTGCATGGCACGATTAAACTGGTGGGCTGGGAAGCAAGCAGAGAATCTCTGCACCAATTTCAGATGCCCCCTTGCTGAGCACACAGAGTGTGGAAGCAGAGCCCAACACCATTAAACAGCAGCCTAATTCTAATGTCCACTCCTGTTTTCATCCCATCCCAGCCAAGGACATCAGCATACAAGAGGGATTCATCTCAGTAGAGCTGGGTGTGTCTAAGGGAACAGTGGCCCCCATCAACTTCATCAGATTCTTCCATTATGAGAGCCAGAGGCTGGAAAAACGGCATCATTAATTTATCAAGAGTTTGGATTTATGTGGTATTTCTAACCACAAAGGATGCAAACACTCTCAATATGTCTTTGTAGTTTAAGACGTGCTGCACTGCTATGGAGCTGTGTAATTAGGCAGTGCTGTTTGCCTGGCAGCTGAGAACAGAAAGGGATGGTGATCCTGCTAAAAGAGATACAGACTTTGATCCTGCAGGAGAAATATGAAGAAAAACAGAGCATAATTACTCAATTAAATGAGCCAATAGACTAGGTTAAGCCCTGTATTTTTAGTGAGGCTATCTGATTTTTAAGTAACCAGTGTTGCCGAGTGTGAAGCTTTGAACCTCAGACACAGAAGAGCACATCCACAAACCCCAGGGGCCCCAGTCTGCTGTTGGTGTAGGGGTGCAGTACATCAGCAGCATTTCTATATTTAGGTATTCTTTGCAAATTTTTTTGATCAAATATTACCCCAGCTTGCCTGTACTTAATATTTGAACTAACTGGATAACTGCACGAGGTACTGTAGCTGGAGGACAAGGCAGCTGAGCCATTGTTCTGCTTAGACATGAGAAAACGATAGTTAATGTTTCAATTTTCATTTTGCTCTAGTAAATTTGTCCCTAAGTCATGTGTAACTTAATATTCTTGTCATATTTTAATATAACAATATTAATTTTAAAAAAGGTGTATTAAAATATTTCTTTTTTATTCACCATGTCTTACTACAAGCCTATAAACATTTTAATACCGTTTATGCAGAATGGAATTGAGAAGTACAAAGATCTGAAGGCATAGAGGCTTTCTCCATTTTGAATACTTGACTTCAACTTAAATAGGAAAATGTATATGCAAAAAACATGCACAAAAATATCAGCTACAAGTATTACTACACAGTATCATGTTTTAACAACTCATGTTAGATTTGCTTGGCAATTAATGCTAACTGACGTTAGATTTAGTTGGTAATTATTGCTGTAGCTAGTGGTAACCAAAATTTCATTGTTTCATTTTAGTCTTCTATTTGGAGTAATTTTCTAGTAGCAAGTTTTAATCTTTGCAAATTGGGTGTAGAACTTGCCAGCTAGAAAGTTTGTGTGAAATACAGCAGTAAAATGAGCTTTTAGTGGATGCATTTCAAATCTTTTCTAGCATATCACATTATGCAGTATTTACTCTCCTGAGGACTACATTTAAGCTCCAAAGACACTTGTGCTGAATTAATTTAGAAGAAAGTTAACACATACCCATGTTTTTCCTTCAAAACAGATACCCTATTTGCATATTTTAGCATCTAATTTTAAATGCCACATTTATTTACAAAGAAATTATTTGTTCTGGTTGCACATGATTCTTCCTAATTTCAGCTGTCCGGATAGGCTGCATCCAAAAACGGCAGATGACAGCTGCTGACAAGGCCCTGCATGGCACTGGCATGTCAGGCATGCAGAACAATGGCCAAATCCAGAAGGTCTCCTACGACCTGAGTGATAACCAGTGCTCACCAAATGCAGTGTGTGAGTTTCAGGAGATCTGAGCTTTGCTTTTGGTTCCTCCTTTGCACTACTGCACCAATCGCCTCTTGGGTTCTGCATTCCTCAGCTCTGGGAGAGATAGAAGGAGTTTTGCCATTATTATTTCTAACTTCCCAGCTGAAAACAAAACTCTGTCCCAATCATGTCAGTGAAAGTTGCATCCTTAGTCCCAACGGAGACAAAAGCAGTGTGTGTGTAAGCAAGATTTGGCTACCACACAACAGTCTACAGTCAGAGATGAGAAGATGAGAAAAATCTTCCCTTGGAAGTCAAATAAATCAGGATGAAAAACTTGACAAGAAAAGAGGGTTTGTTGTTCAGTGAAATGATCAGGCTGTCAAGCCTGGTGTCCTGAACAGTGGTGACACTCAGTATACCAGACAAAAAAAATAGATTATTTTCTTTACTGTCTGAGTAAACTGCACAAGGTTTGTGCTGCAGCAGCAAGGACATTCCTTTCCCAATATCAGTTATAATCAGATTTGTGTGGTTAGTAGGGAAAAAGCTATTTTCAATAAGTAGACACTGTAATCAGAGTCCCAAAGAGCCCAGCCTAAGTTCCCATGCTGGAATATGCAGACCAATTGAAATACTGGTGCAAATTCATTTCCTAATTTTCTTCACTTGGCACTCAATTTATTTCTTAGTCTCTAGAGACTGGTTTAATCATAAGCATATAATGATAATGCAAGTA
The DNA here is from genome assembly GCA_013398855.1 of Mohoua ochrocephala. NCBI lineage: Eukaryota > Metazoa > Chordata > Aves > Passeriformes > Acanthizidae > Mohoua > Mohoua ochrocephala. The sequence continues at coordinate 25,883 of VZTA01007338.1, read as the reverse complement.
GTTCAGTTTCTGGTTTAAAATGCATTAAGCCTCCTTCATATGGAGCATTCAGATTAGAAAACTTAGATTAATTAAATACAACACACACACACAAAAGAAATAAAATTGTCATTCAGTATTTTTGTTTTCCAAGGGACTTATTTCTCACAAACACACTCATCTAAACCCCATAAATCTTTGGAAATCTGTTAACATGTCTGGGGAAAATATAAAAATCTTAGGCTTCCTAGTGGTGCTGAAAGGAGTTGCTTGCTTACCTGGCTGAAGATGAGTAACTGGGTATGACCTGTGCTAAGGATGGTAACAGTGTGAAGTTGTGTTTTTCACATCAGTCTTCTATCTGTGTTACGTTAGAGCAATATTTTCACCCACAGGGAGAAAAAGGGAAAGAATAAGGCAGTGAGGTGCTCCTAGGCATGAACTACAGCTGCAAGATGGGGTTGTGTATAGGTTTGCACCCCTCACTACCAGGAAGACATTGAGATGCTGGAATGTGTCCAGAGAAGGGCACAGAGCTGGTGAAGGGTCTGGAGCACAAAGCTGAGGGAGATGGGGGTGTTTAGCCAGGAGAAAAGGAGGCTCGTGGGGGACCTTATTGCTCTGTGTGAAAGGAGGTTGGAGCCAGGTGGGTGTTGGTCTCTTTTCCCACTGACAGGATGAGAGGAAATGGCCTCAAGTTGTGCCAGGGGAGGTTTGGATTGGATATCAGGAAAAATTTCTTCACTGGAAGGGTTGTCAAGCACGGGAATAGGCTGCCCAGGGAAGTGGTGGAGTCACCATTCCTGCAGGTATTTAAAAGACACGTAGAAGTGGCACTTAGGGACAGGGTTTGGTTTGGTTATGGACTTGGTAGTGTTGAATTAAGGGTTGAATGGTTGAACTCAATGATCTGAAAGGTCTTTTGCCACCTAAACACTTCTGTAATTCTATATACCAATATGATGTTACTTCAAAACCAAACGCAAAGGCAAAACCTGGGAATACACAATTTTCTGCATGACAGATCACAAAATTAATTAACTAGGTTAATTACCTCATCTAGAAGACTGCCCCGGGCAATGGGCAGTGCTTGCTGTTTCACAGAAATGAGCTCTGTTCTGAGCCAGCAGTTCATTGTAAGACCAGGAGGAGGATTCCCTTCTTGACCCCTGATGTGCTCTCTTCGAGAAGACTGAGGCTTGATTTGTCTGAATGATCATCTCAGCATGCCTAAAAAGAGTTATCAACACTCTTAAAATTAATTCAACCCATCAAAAACATCCAGTCAGTCCCTGAACATTGATGTCAGAGACAATGAATTCAACAGGTTTCCTATACTCTCATAAATCACCGTAGTTGTAGCAAATTTTTAGTCTAACACTTTTTTCCTTAGAAATGTTGTTTACCAGTTCCTCACTGCTATTCACAGGTATTCATACTTCTGAACGCTAAAGGCAGGTCCCACTAATTTTGGTTCCCCTCCTAAGCAAAGTCCTGGTTTTATTTCATGTTACTATATTTTGTAATTCCCCACCATCTGAATATTCCATCACACTTCAAAACATCTTTGTTGCATTTCTCTGTCTTACACTTTAAACATCTCAAAGCAAGCCTAGATCAAGGCAGATAAATCAAGCCTGAGTTGTTTGCAGAAATCATTTATATGTAATCTCAGAATGAAAGAGAAGAAGGTAACTTTTCTGAGCTTTTCACAAAATGCATTAGTAAAACATGCAAATAAAGCAAATGTCTCCAGCGCTCCTGTCTTTTTCCTGATTGTATCAAAATATTGTTTCACTACACAGGCTGCTACTGCCTGGCACAATCAATGAAAAAGAAAGATTGTTAAAAAAATCTGGGTTTTAGCTAGAGAAAAATTACCCTGCAGAAAACATTGGACAAAGCATTAACTTTGGATATTTTCTATAGGCCAAGACTCACTCAGGACTCCAGAGGTGTTTAGAAACATGGGATTTACCTATATCCAACTCTTCTCCTAGCAGAGGGAGCATAAAATGTAGCAGTTGCAGTTGTTGTGGACTTAGATAGTTTAGAAACACATCATAAGTTCTAAATTAAACTTGGAGCACTAAGAAGCCAGTGAGCACTGAATTTGGTGGGTGCTGCATGTACAGTTGTCTGAATGCTACCCAGCAGGACAGCAGGGAGTTTAGGGCAGAGGAAGACACATGGGAGACAAATATGACCATCATCCCTCACCAGCACGCATCCCTGCAGCTCACTCCTTGAAGTTCTCACAAAGGCAATTTATTTCCAAGTGACCTGTCCTGTTACTGGTTACTCAGGACAGCTGTGGTCAGAAAAACCACGCACATCATCCTCAGCTGCACAGCATGAACCCAGTTTTTCCCTTTTCCACAAAGGAGTTGCTGGGTAATCCTGGCTCTCAGAAGAACAACATCACGCATCATCATCTGGATTTGCTGCCAAATAAAAACCAAACAATGCCTTCCGCTGTAAATTCTGCATTTAGCCATAATTATCAGGGCTATGTATGGATAAAGGATTCCCTTTTTAATCTGCTTTCCACTCTACCACACCCACACCTCCTTCCCTGGAAACAGAGTTCAATAACTAATTCCAAAAATCACATCGTATACCTGCAATACTTGTTTCTGCAGGTGTTTTTTCTAGCATGTCAGGAAGATTCCCTGGCCACTACTGATATGCTAATAATTCATGTTTAGTTTCTGAAAAACACCTCTAGCCTGGCTAATGAATTCTGCTCCAAAACTTCCATTTTCTTAGTCTTATCCCAGTTTTCTGTAGTAAAACACATTTCCAGCTATCATGTCCTGAAGAGCTTCTTGGTATTTTAGTGAAGGCTTAAATTAAATTATTTTTAAGGTATTCTTTTCTTAATCTTGCTATTAACAGGACTGCAATCTGTTATTAATCTGTGATAAAACTTCATATATATGTGGAGAAATGTTAGTGATAGGTATAAATCCACACATTCCATTTCTGATTTTTATGCTGTATCTCTGTAATTTGTTTTCTATTCCAGTTACATTCTCTGTATGAAGCTGCATTTCCTTGTGCCAGGTTTAATTGCTTTTATTTTAATACCTTAATTAACGGTATTGTGTGTTCCTACATCCTGGAGAGAGTAAATCAGACCATCCAACCGAGAGTAAACAAAACAGAAAATGATTGCACAGACCACCAGTTACTAAAACCTGTCCTGGACATACAGATGAGGCTGCATCATTTGATTTGTCACAGCTGCAGTATTAAAAATTTGTTGCAGCATTATGAAAATTTAGCATTTATGATCATGTAAAACCCAAACACTCACTCAGATGTCTTGGGAGAGGAATGAGACAAAATCATGGTGTAGACATTAAAGTGGTGTAACTCTTGAATGATGTGTCTGATCCCCCTGCCCGAGGATGTTTCACAGTATTTACACCCTGAGTACCAAGTGGGTGTAAGTGCTTGGGTGACCACCTGACAACAGAACCTGAGTGCAGGAGGAGGAAAAAAAAATTTGCTTTTTCCTTAAGAAGTGGTTTGGCTGATCCCTATTATAATGCCATTTAAGTTTACGTTGTACATAGTAATGAGCTTTGTTTAGTATTGGAAACATAAATTCACATTTTAAGTGTATCTTGTAAAAATTCTCATTTGCTTATCTACCCTGTAAATAAAGATCTAAATAGCTGAACAAACAACAGTACTTTTTAATATATAACCCTGCTTTATATGGTACTTCATATACACAAAAGCAGTTAAATGCACCTTATTTTCACAGTAGTCATATAAAATATATTATAGAAACCACATATTTGAGTAAGAGCAGCTAACAATATACTTCAGTGAGAAGTATTTCAATTAAAATAGTTCAAATTAATTGATGCAATATTTGAACAACAAGAGATATGTTGTGGAGCCTGCTTTACTTCCAGCACACCTGTTAGACAAAGAGCTGGAAAATTTGTCGTGCTGCTTTGGATTCAAGGAGTTAATCAGTTACCTCTATATTATCTATACCCTTTATACAGCTAAAAAGCAGAAAATCTAAACTGAATAACATCATTCAGTATTTCCAAGCAATGGGCAATACTGAAAATACATTAATTACTGGATGGGATAAATTATTCCCTTCTTCCTTATGAACACTTTCTTACTGCTTCAACATCCATACAGAAGTGACTCACACAGAGGAAAAAAGACCCTGTAAAATTTGAGTCATTTTCTTCAGGATTACATTTGCTCTACTAGCAGTCTCTGAAAATTTACCCCAGTATTCTGGGGAAATGCACGAGGAGCTGCAGTGTTCTGTTTGGAGTGGAGATTATCTCTGTCTCATACACCTCACCATAATTCTTTGATTCAAATGTATTACAGCAACAGCGAAGATTAGAGTTTCTGCCTCAAAGGCAGAGCGAACATGTAAATATTTGAGGTCACTGATTGAGGTCCAAATAGAAAATTAATAGACTAGAGAATGCAGCGATCTATACAGTATATGTGATATGAGGCTGGATATACTTATTAGCCTTTTAAGACCTTTCTCTGAAATATCCATGCTTAGGCAAGCAGGTAAGAGCATGGGGTTTTTTCTCTTTTAGGTAGAATAACATGAGCTTTAATGTGATGAGCAAAAAGCAGGTTTAAACTCTGTAAGGAAAAGTGTTCACTTTAGAGGAACTCCTTAAAAATAGCCGCCAGTCTGATTTTCAGTAATGCTGCCAACCTCCAGTGCTCATTTAACATCCCTCATTTCTCCAGGTGATCAGGTCTTCTAAAGTGATCGGGTTTGGTAGCTGTGCATCCACCACCCCTAATAAACCAAAACCAAACCCATAGCACAGTTCAGGAAAAACTGTCTAATTACTTTGCACAGCCTGGTACTGCAAGGGTTTGCAGGCCCATCTGATGATGTTCTTAAGTGCCATATTATTGGGTAAATTCTGCTTTAGTGAAAGACTGGGAAGAAAACCCCTTGCAGTAGAAATGCAGAAAGTACAACAGCTTTAAATGAAGCCAAAAGCACTGCTTTCCACTCTGTGTAACGGGATGTTGAATTGAGATAGTGTTAACATTAAAAGTACATTTACAAAGCACTCCATACGTTTTCTGTGTGTCTGAGCACCAGCAGGAGCTGAGAACATTTGTGCTTCTCACAGGAATTGCTTCAAATTTGCTTTGCAAAAACCATGCAGTTTTCAGTCAAACTCGTTAGTGCTGACACGTTCAGTCTGTTTTTTACAGGATAGTTGACCTGGATGCTTATTTATCCTCTTGAGACTTCTACTGCCATTGAGCTGCCTCTCATCACCAGTGATCTTAATCCTAATTCTGTTCAATTGCGCAGGATTCCTCTTGAAACTTGTTTCAGCCCACAGAATTATGTTTAATGTCTCGTGATTAAAGGCATTACCCTAGGCTATCAATTTTTTGCCTTTAAAGTGGAAAGTAGAGGTCTTGCCTAGAATGGGGAAAGGAACCCAGATGGGCAACTCACCTTTCTCTGAGCCTCAAGTGTAGTAACACAGTGAACCATTTTGCCAAGCACGCAGTAAACCCAATTATGAGAGTTTCATACAAATTTGGCTAAATGCTTACTAAAAACAGGGCAAAAAATAATTAACTTAAAGGACACCTTTGCCTGCATTTGTCTTTAAGGTTCCAAATGCTAATGATGACCACAGACTGCAGAAACCATTCAGGAATGCTGTAATTTGGAGGCCAAGCCAGTTAGAGGAGCAAAATACAGTGTTAGCTTTTGCTGCCTCAGTCCTGCCTGCTCACTGCACTGGAGTTACTCAGTTCAGGTGCTTTAATCCTCACACAGCTCAATAATTCAGGCCTTGCAGCCTGTATTAGGTGCACTGTCAGCAACCCAGGGCTGACAGGACAATACCACTGTCCCCGGCTTGTATTGGGCATGTGAAGGGGTGAAAACTAATGCAGTTAGGTAGAAAAATAACAGGAAATTTCAAGTAAGTGCCATACAAACCTTCCTCCCTGTACTTCAGAGAAATTCTTTCGTTTCTATGCTTGCTGAAAGGAGCTAAAGCTGTGTACACTGCCTCCTCTCTGAGGGCTGAAGCAGCGGCTCTGCACAGGCCTCGCATCTCCTAGAAACAGAACAGCTTAGCTCCTAACAGGGCTTGATGCTTCACGTTTCTCTTTTGTGGTTAAAAAAAGCGCATCTTGCCAAAAGCATCTGTGCTCTCTACAACACTCAATTCACACATATTAGCCACTACTTAACGTCGGTGTCTCTTTTATGTTCCATACAGCAGCTCCAATGTACTCAGCAGCGCGGTTTTCAGCAGCCAATGCAGAGCACTTTCCGCACATCAAAAAGAGCTTCCTTGGCTTTTTATCTCCCAATTCACTTGTTTCTGTTAAATAGAAGCCAGATTTCACTTGGGGGCACATCAGAAAGAGTGAAGGAGTGTGAGGGGGCTCTTTCTATGCTTTTTGGGTTGCTTGCTTGTTTTGTTTTTCCTTAGGAGCGGCTTATACTTTGTTTGTGTAGCTGCCTGTATTAAAGTGTTTCTCATGAAGACATTTACTGTAACACCTAGGTCTGCTCTACAAGATGTAGAATAAAGGAAAAAAACGTTGTCTCCTCTGGGAACATCCTCCTTCCTCTACCCCCAAATCTGCAAGGCATTTGGGCCCATTCAAGTGAAAGAAACCCTCGACCGCTGAAACAAACGGGAATTAGGCAGAAAAATTCCAACTCTGTGTGGTAGTCTTTAAATCTTAGTGCTGTGCCTTCCTCTGCCTGACAGCGTTCCAAGTGCCATGCTGCACAAAAATGGAGAGAAGGAATTCTGTTCCTCCCCTTGTGCCAGTAAGCTGGAAATGACAGGAGAAGCCTATAAGTGCCATGCAGAGTCATATCCCAAGTCCAGAAATCAGGGAAGCGATGGACCTGAACAAGTTAGTTTTCTAACGAGACAAAGTGGGACAACTTTCCACAGCTTCCAGTGCAGAATCTGAGCTGAGGATGTCTCAGACACCAAAACTGGGATGAGGGACAACCAATAAATGAAAGACAGAGAACTAGTTTACATAACTAGCAGCAACACAAACTCCTCCAGCATCAATTGAAAACACAAGGAAGTTAATCTCGATTTTGGGTTTAGGCAGAAACACCTGTAAGCTGTAATTGCCAATTCCCAGGTGAAACCCAGGGAGCTGACTGGGTGCCATGCAACACTGAGTCCATGCAGGGGAAAACCACGCTCCACAGCTTTCATCAAGAATAGAAAGGGTATGTTATTCTAGAGGAAAACAAAATAACTGTTCCTTTCACAATGAGAAAATATCCATTACCTCAGAGTTTTACATGTGAATAACCTGGTTCAGAGCTCCTGAAATTAACTTGGAGAAAAAAAACCCATCAGCCTCACTACGATTTCTAGAAGGCCAAAGTAACCAGGGGAGTGGGAGGATGAGAATGGGGAGGCGGATGTAGGCTGAGTGTCTAGGATAAGAGCACAAATAGCATATTATAAAGCTTTGACGAATTTTTCAACCTAGTTTCTTCAAATTTCTTGTATGTCATGCAGTTTTATTGCTTTTGGATAGTTTGGAGTTTGTGCTCCCACCAGACACCCAAATTTAACTACTGTTATTAATACAAATGTCAATAACAGTTATAGGGCAGTGGGAAAATGCAGTGCACTCAGCATTTCATTATGGAGGTGTATTAAAATGCCTCTGCCAGCCTGTCTAGTCAAGTAATCAGTGGAAACTGTATCAAGGCTGCCCACAGACCTACCAGGAGGATTTAAGGGGGCCTCATGTTTCGAATTTTTGTGGATTATTCTAGAAATGGTCCCTCTTACCCAAAGCTGTATTTAAAATGTGGAGCTTTCAAACCTAATTCTGTCTTTCATTAGCCAGACCCAAAAAATTATTTTAGAAGTCACTTCTTAGGGAAAGTATTTGCTAAGCATTACTGGTGGGATAGGAGGAGACCCCCAGCCACCTGTCTGAAGGAAGCAGAACCTGCACTGAGTGGCACAAGCTGCCCTTGTCTGGGGAGCAGCCTGCTCTGGAACAGCACATAGCCTTTCTGTGAGACTTACACCAATATCCTTGTGATTGTAACAGAAATCTTTCCCTGTTATAATTTCATAATGCAAGGTATAACAAAGACTTAATAAAAACTATGAGGTGGCGGGGTTTTTTTATGGGGTTGGGTGTTTGGTTTGGGTTTTTTACAGCAACTATTTTTTCCCATGGTACAAGTAAGCAGTTTAAATGCTTCTGCTCTTTCCATACTTCAGGTGTACTAATCTCTACTGACTCCCTTCTTTGATTTGCAGATTTAGCCAGTAATTCTCTACACAAGTCCAAGATACTTTAGAGAAAGCCACTTCCAGCCTTCTGTGCAATTCCTCTACTCTCTGTATCTTGGAAGAAGCCTCCCAGACACTAATGTGTACAAGTTATTTATTGCCTTCCTTAGACAGGAGAGAGGAGGAAAGAACCAACTGAAAACAGATTTAAAGGGGGAAAAATGTGATTTATGTCACCTGCATGACAATTTAATTGTAATTGAGGTCTGTAGTTAACTGTGTGATAGCAGTGATTTAAAGCTTGGTGACACTCAAAAGTGAAGGCGGGGCTTTAATAAGGCAGCATGGAGCTGGGCATTGAACAGAATCAATACTGAGGATTAGCAACAAAAGATTATAAAAGACATTTCAGTATTCAAGGAATAAACAATTTTTTGCATTTTATCCTTTATACAGCACACTCCTGGCCAAAATCCTGGTCCTCTTTTGACTTATTTTGGTGTTCAGAAGGGCAGCAAAGGCACGAAATTAGGGAACTGAATCAAACGAGAAAGCTTTGGCTCGTGGTTAAAATGCATGGCTAGAAACACAGCTCAATTCTAGAAATCCCATTTGCTGAAATGGAAACCAGGCAATTGAGACTGTTGCAAACTGCATCAGAGATTAAACCAGCCTGTGACAAAGGAACCTTCATTCCAAATCCAACCTAGTGCTTATCTTGTCTCTAACTGGGAAGTTTTTCACAGTAGACAGACACCATAATGTTCTATAATTTATATTACCCCCCAGCAGCAATGCAACAAGTTCAGTATTTAACACAAATCCTTCTTTTCCTTTTTTCCCCCCCCATCTTTAAAGGGAGGTCCTATCCAGAACCGAAAATCCAAGCGCTGCCTGGAATTGCAGGAAAACAATGAAAATGAATTTGGATTTCAACTGGTCCTTCAGAAGTGCACCGGACAGCGCTGGTCCATAACAAATGTCCTGAGAAGCTTGTCATCATAGCAGACTAAATTTTGTACCCATTTCTTTTGCTACTGTGTAGCAAGTACTGCGTTGTCGCCTGCTGTACTGTACTCCTCTCTCTCCCCATCCCCCCCCCAGTTCCTTCTCTCCTCTTTTTTGTCTCTGATTTTATTTTGTGAGTGTGTGGAAATGGGGTTTGTGGGCTGGAAATAAGACGTTTTTATTTCACAATGATGTTTTCACGGCATTTATAGAGACGCTGAATGACAGGTGACGGGTAGGCTATCCTAAAATATTTTACAACTGTAAATAGGAAGCAAATGGAGAATATTTATAACTCAAACTTTTATTGAATAAAAAAGTCCAAACACTATTACTGTCTAGCTGTCTCCATGGAAATCCATTTGGAGGTTAAGTGCTGGTTTCATTGCTTTCATTAACCCAAGCCTGATCTCGGCGTGTTGTTGCAGAGTATCAGAATTCTCCAGACTCGTGATAAAAAGTTCCACCTGCACACCCGTAGCTACAGTGAGGAAGGATTTTCTCCATTCTCCCTCTCCAGAGATCTCTCTAGGCCATTGTAGCTACTAGTGTGCAAATACGAGGAGAAGGGGTGGTGTGTGGAGGTGTGTGATAGGCCCCCAGGTATTTTTCCCTCTCCAGTACCACTAAGGAAAAACCTCAGAGAGAACCCCAGGGCTCAAGTGAGGTGGGGAAGAGAATTTGTGAAAAAGAAGGGGAAAAAACCTACAAGAGAAAAGCAGCAGCTACTGGAAGAAAAATAAAATATAAACCCTGACATCTCTTGGGGGGTTGGCCTCCATTTCAGTGACTGAACTTTCCTTCCAATTCTTCATTGTTCTTACAACTCCTTCTTTTAAATGCACTTGTTCCCTGGCTACTGCAGACTTGAGTAAAAATGGCTCCATCGAAGAGAGAAAGGTATGAATTCATTCTGCCTTTCTCCCTGCCTTGAAGGAAGTGTGAATACAATTCCATATCACTTTCATCTCAGCTAAGACTGGTGAGGAGAGAAAATTTGATGAGGTAAACCAGAACACTGGGATTATTGGAGTCTACTTCCAGCAGCTTTTATTTGGATGTAAATTCCTCCTCTTTTATTACTCTATTTGTTCTTTTTATTCTGTTTGCTACCTTAAGCAACAGTCCTAACCTGTTTTGGAGCTGGTTATGTGCCAGACTGTCTTTTACAGGCCGGCTTCACATTCAGGACCAGCTCACAGCATCGTCTCCTGGGGCAGTAAGTCTTGCGGTACATTGATTTTAGGTATTCAGATTTCTGCTGTATATATTTACCATATACATAGATGCATAATTACATACCTCTGCTTCTCAAAGAGGAAAACCGTGAGCCAACAACAGGAGAAAAGTCCAGGAGATGGAGATGGGCTGAACACCTGTGCTTTGACCAACTTGGGAGGCCCCTCAGCCCTGTTTGAGTCAAAAACCTCACGTTAAAATTAGAATTAGAATGCAGAGCCCTTTTGAGCAGTCCCTAATTCAGCCATTCCAGGTGGACGAGGAAGAAACTGCGTGTTCAGACGGAGGAAAAGCACAGAATGCATGCAGAGTGGCAGGAGACAAACTGAGCTTCCTTCCAGCAAAGATACCAAGGCTTCAGTGCATGGAGATGCAGCCATGAGGAGAAAACAAATGCTGTGGATCAAACCAGTCTCCTCTTGATTTCTCCAGGCTTGCTGCTGTGGGCCTTCGCTTTTTGGTCTGGGGATGGTTTTATTTGTGAGCACTAGAGGGAGGTACCTGGCAAAGACTTGACAAAAGTAAAAGGAAGGTGCTGAGCTCTGAACGGTTTTATGTCATGCCCGGATGAGTATCGTGTGTCTAGAATCTGCCCAGAGAAGACTGAAGTTACTCCTGATGGTCACCGTGCTGATGGTCACCACCAAGCGGAAAAAAAATAAAAACAAAACACGCCCCACTTAAGTGAACCTCATCATGGTGCCAAAGCACAGAATCATGGAATGGTTGGGTTGGAAGGGATCTTAAAGATCTCTAGATCCATCCCCTCTGCCATGGGCAGGGACACCTTCCACCTTCCAGGTTGCTCCAAGCCCTGTCCATCCTGACCTTGAACACTGCCAGGGATGGGGCGTCCACATCATCTCTGGAGAGCCTGTGCCTCACCACCCTCACAGTAAGAAAGTTCTTCCATGTCTCTAACCTAAATTTCCCCTCTTTCAGTCTGAACCCGTTGCTCCTTTCACAGCACCCATGTCCTGGGCTGTCCAGCCGTACCTCCCTGCCACACACCAGCTCCAAGGCTGCTGCTTCCCTCAATTTCCATGGGGCCTGCACTCAGGAACACTTTTCTTCCACAACCTTACACGGAATCCCTCAGTGGTGATTGTGGGTTTAAATTTCATCACGCTATGATTCTAGTAACTGCAGCAGAATTACCAAAACAAGCATTTGTGGTGGGAAACCCCATAAATCTGGACTTGAAACATAACTTTATACTGCAGCAATTTGGCTATAGGTGAAGTGCATGTTTTATAAGATACTTTTCCCTTTGTTTTGTGTCATGGAGCAAACATTTTTATGTGATAACTTATAGTAAAAGGGAAAGGGGGTTTAAATCTGTGGGTAAGCCTACTAAAAGGGTACAGTAAAAATTATGAGTGTACATAAGCATCACCATTATTGGGCACCTTCTGAGATCTCAGTTCTCTGAACAGACTTCCTTTGACAAGCCTCTCAGAAAAACAGAACAGCCCAGGCAGAACTGGAGGACATGGCCACGTTTCACTGGACACTCTTAGTCATGAACTGCCTCATCACCACTTTCCTTTTCAGCTGCACAGCAATTACACAGGTATAGGAGCACTGCCTCACACTGTAAAAGACAAGTAATGAAAAGTACCAAGTGGAAAGTAAAACTCATCTTCACTTTCTAGAAAACTATAGAAGCTTATTAAACCACCAGTTGCCTCAAAAGGTAAAAAATATTCCCTAACAATAGTTTTTTGTATTTTGGGGGGGTTTTAATTGTTTTAAAGAGGGAAAGCTAGCAAAGAATACCATTCCAGAAGTCGTATAACTCCTCAACTGAGTCTGGTCAGAGATGAAGATGACCGGAAAGATCCAGTCAGCTCCTTCTTCCTCCTACTGCTTGGCAAGTATTCCCATAAATTTTGATCAGTTTTTCTTGACAAATAACAAAGTACCATCTACCACATCCACCAGCTGATAAGGATATACTGACAATAAAGGAAACATAACATTTCAAGAAACCCTAAGCCTTCTTCCTATAGTGCTTGCTCAAATATTTATGGACAACATATATCTTCTCAGGTATCATCACTCGTACCAGGATATCACCTACAGTGGCTTCCCAAGGCTGGAAGGTTTCCCAAGGTTTCCCAGTGTGTGTTCTCTCACCACATCAGCACGTGGGGAAGGCACCAGCACCAAGGAGGAAAGAAGCTGTGCTGGCGACGTGAGGACAGCATGCAGAAAAGATTAATTCCATATCCTTAGGGAGAAGGTGTTAGGGTTTGGCTTGTGTCAGAGATCCCTAGGTAATACTTCTGGAGATGGGCTGTACGGTCTTCAGGAGAGATCCAGGTTCTAGGAATTTATTCTTTTATTTGTTTATATGTTTATTTTCACAAAGCTACAGATATTCAGGAGCATGGATTACCAACACCATACTTGTTCATTCCCAACTGGAACTCTGACAGGAGAATTCAAGATTATCCTTGCCTGCCTGATCTTTCCAGGCTTGCCAACACCTGTTGGGAGTCACTGGGCAGAGTAGAGTTTAGGATTGTCCTCTTTTGCTATGGAATAGGCAGGTTTTATTGGTTCCATCTTTCTGAAGGACCAAAATTTCATCCTCCAACATCATGCCTCCTGCGTCTTTTCTAAACAGAAGTTAATCAGTCAAAACCCATCACTGAGCCTTTTTATGTATGTTAATCAAGAGGTAGCTGCAAAATGGTAATTAAGCAAGTAGCTGTCATATGTCATTTTATGCTGGGTAGCACTGAATACTTACTTAGCTGGAGATATAAAGGGAAACAGATTTTAAGGTCATACTTAAATAGATGGTACCGCATTTTGCTTACAGACCTAAATTATGTGTATTTGTGTGTATATATCTCTGCACCACCAAACATATATCAATTTGTATATGAAATATAAGCATGCATGTACACACTCAAACTGCTTTCGAGCCAATAATAACAACAACAAAAGAAAAATCACATTAAAATGCACTTTATCCAAGTACAGTCTTAAAGACATGCAGATAAGACACCAAAATGTCAGGTCTGGTTCACAATTATATCACTCTGCTACCCAGAACACCTTCAGCACTACATCTGTTTTTAACGCTGACAGAAAGATCAGAACACATCATCCTATTTCAACATTTGTTCAAATAAATGTTAGAATTTTTCCACAATAACTTCTCCAAACCGGAATGCAAAATAGCTGTGCTAACACAGAGGCTCAGGAGGCAATTAGCAAGGCTTTTATCTAACAGTGCATTCTCTACTGATTTCTTAAATTTCCCCCGTGCTACACACCTTGCTTTAAAAATACTTAAAAGTGCAGAACTTGAGTCTCAGGTCCGTCATTCATGGCTATTTTCTAAAACAGCAAAGCAGTGTATTTTTGTTTACTGACTAACATTAGCTTTGCGTCGTCAGGTAGAAGTGACTATTTTACCTGAGTTCAGTCTTGTTCTGAATAGTCTGAAGGGATTTTTGTGATGAACCATCTGAAAACTTTTTTTAGCACTTTTTTAGCACAAACATACTTTTCATGATAATACATTATTTTCAGTGAAGTAGCCTCATTTGAGCTGCCTATATGATAGGACAGAATTTTTCAATTACAAGAATGTATTTTCATCTTATGCTATGAAAACAACAAATATATATTAGTTTCAAAAGGCGCATGAAGTTTTCATTCAGCTTTTAAAAGGAAGGAAAGTGAGTATTCTAACTAAACTGGACCACAGTTTAGAAGGTGGTGACTGCTCAGACCTAAAAGTATTAAGAGTTAAGTTCAGCCTTTAAACTCTGCTGACATTCTTGGTCAGAAGTCTGTGTGGGTGGGACTTTTTTTTAATAAACAATAGCAGACAAAAATTTTAAAATACTGACTCTTTCTTACTCCTAGAGGACCAAAGCTCCTGTCAGCACACACAAAGAATGTCGTGAGCCTCAGCTTGTCATTTGGACTGAAATTCCCTTACCTTCTCTCATTGCTAAAATCACTTTTATTTCAGCGTTGTATTTCCCCATCTTGAACACTTGCTCTAGAGCTGGCATACCAACAGCGAACCTCAGGATGATCTGCCCAGCCCATTTTCTGCAAACACAGATGGGAAATACTCATATTTAAGTGCCCATAAGTGCCCAGTTATTCTCATACCAGTTGTGAATATTTTGATGCAGATCGCAAGGGCACTTAATTCAAAACAAACCACCAAAGGCTACATTCTTATTTTCAGCCTCTGTTAATAAAGGTTTTCTGTGCATTGTATTTTTGTTATTTACCATTATTTTATCATTTTCTATATTCTCCTAGACATTGATCAGCTATATGACAAGAAGTATCACTTGAGTTAAGTGCTCTGGAAATGCTGACAATTGAAGAGGAGATACTGAAGATATGTTCCAAACATGTCTACTGATCTCCTTGAATAAGCAGAGACAATCACAAAAAGGGTCCTGTGCACAAAAAGGATCTTGGCAGCCAAAGTGGTTGCTGAGAACACTTTTCTAAACAGTAGAAAAAGTACAACATAAGCACTGCAAAGACAAGAATTAAAAGTTATCGTATGGACAGCACTTTCCAAAACAGGTCTCGTGCTTTAAGGATTTTTGCTGAATGTATCCAGTCAGATTTGGCAGCCATTTAGAGAGAACTTCTTTTATTTAGAGATGAAGAAAGATCATCACACTAGAGAAGTGAATAACCTTGATTTTTACTGTTCCTCACATGCTCTGCTACTGAGCACATTTTACCTGGGTACACATCACACAAGGGAAAAAAAACACCACCAAACCTGTATCAAAGGCAACTTAAAATTTCAGGCAGGTATCACTTTTCTAATCTTACTTTCCTATTCCTAGAAAGCAGAGTCCAGACTTCAGTTGAATTACTTGGAAGCCACGTTGGCTGTCTCTGTGTTAGATACCTAATCCTTCTGCCTGCAGCTGAACACAGAGTGCCACCTCCATTTTTCTAACCTGTGCATATTGTGCCTAGGCACCTTAATGTTAGATTTCTGTGCATTTAGCCATCAACAAAGCCACAGAAAAAAACCCCACTTATTCCCAAATTTGTTAGTAGAGAGACAGAAATATTCAAAATGTCAGTTTAGGCTTGAACCAGTTCATATTTAAACCACTTTGTTGTTCCATAGCATCACTTCATCTACTTGGTCTCACAATCGATAACTCCTGTCAAGGATGGCCAATTTAAATAATTCTTCTTCTTGAAAGTAAAGCTTTCAGGTATTAAATCCTTGTCCAAATTTTCCTGGGAGAAACTGAATCACTGAATGAAACTGAATGATGGAGTTTTCGTCATCTGAAGAGATCTGAAAAGAACATTGTGGATCAAATTTAAGCTCCCCCAAGTCAAGTTTTACTGGTGTAGTTTCAGAAGCCTGTCTGTTCACTTAGACTTGAGATTGTCTGCAGAAGTGATCATTTACTTTATGGAAAACATTCATGAAAGATGAATATTACCTGATAGTCAAAGTAGCTTGAGAGCCATCATCTTCTCATCTTTATCAATTTCTGTGGGACCACTTGCAGTGAGACACTTTCCAGGAGGAACATGGTTATAAAAACCTGACCCTTGGCTATTAATTCCATTATGGCCTATTGATCCAGACTCTTCTTTTACCTCAATATAATACCTTGCACTCTTAAGGGTACAGTAGAATCAACAGCTTCTTAAAGATGACTACATGAGTCAGAGGTACAGGAAAATTGAGTTTTCCAGCAGATTTTGCTGTGCCCAGTGTTTTACCCAGAAACGGCAGCTGTATTACTCTTGCTCTCTAAAAACTGAGCAGAAATTCCTCTGGCATGAATGATATTGCCAACAGTTTCCTGTGAAACAACAGTGGTTTATACAACACCTTTCTGACCCCTCCTGGTGCTCTGCTGTTAGAGTGATAACCACCACAAAACCAGTGTAAAACAAAGTTGAAAACTATAAAAGGAAACAACAAACTGGTACAAACACGTTGAGGAAAACATGAGTTCAAGTCAAAGTTTGGCTTGGAGCCAAACACACACAAGTTTGCAGGCAAACTGCAGACAGACATCCAAATGCAACCCTAATTTCACAACTGGAAGAGGGGAAGGTGCTGGACTTGAGGGACTACTCGAAGAGCTAATGCAAACCTTGCTGCAGAGTATTCTTATATCACCCATCAAGCACACAGGGAACAGCTTCTGTGTGCCTCCTGTCAGGTGTTTGGGTAGGATCCCCAGACACTCGATAAATGCCAGCCATCGCCCTTCCCCGGGAGCAGCACACCGAGATTTGGCTACCAAGACTGCAGTGTAAAGCAGCTGGCTGTACTTGCAGCCAGGCCTTCTGGGTACCCAGAGCTTTGGAAAAGTGTCCTGGTGCTCTGCCTGTGCAATCTGTCTGCATTTGTGGGCTGCCCTTGCTTCCCTCTCCCCCTGGGGAAGGGTGAGGTCAACTTAAAACACATTACCTCGATCCTCATTCTACTGCTCTCTCAGCCTCCCATTCCTTCAGTCACATGCAGCTGAGCAAAAGAGATTTATCCTCTCCCAAACAGTACAATAGAAATACCAATAAAGATACTGCAATAGTTGCCATAACAACTGCTTTTAACTGGAATAGGAGTGAGGAATACAATTTCTTTTTGTCCACAAACTAACAATGTGTTCATTATTGCTAAGCAGGCCCTTGTAAAGAGCTGAATTCTTTTAAACCTGTTACCCTTGAGGATGTATTTTAGATCTGCCTTTTACCCTTCAGAATAATAACAATTCTAATTAATACCTTAGGTCCTGGTAGGTGATTCTCTAACTTCCTGCCCACATATACACAAAAAGCCCAAGATTTTTTTCAACAAAATTGCTGAAACAGAGATAACATCAGCTTGTTTGTAGAAAACATCACTCATACTTCACAGGTAGTTCGAGTCCATGTTTGTCTTATAGATAAGTTCAAGTGATCAGTAACAACACAAGGCAACAGTGACCACAGAGATCAAACTGCTCTTCTTTAGCTCATTATTAGCTTATTATCACCAGTTTATAAAAAGGCGACAGGGGCTGAATTTTGTATATGTTATCATTTTTGATGACTGCACTTTTCAGAGGTTCCGTTGTTCCCAATCTACTCTACACAAACAGGGAATGCTCCCACAGCAGCTGGTTTGGCCCGAAACACCTGCTAGAGACCAGGAAGCGAGAACCATGGGCAGCTGTGGCTGCAGACACTGGGAAAGGGTCAGAGAGAGGACAGAGAAGAGAAAAAGCACTGTTGGCCAAGGGTGCAAGACACACAGGGGTGACAAATCTGTGCTTCAAAGTGCAGCACCTTACATGAGAGAGGTGGAGTGACAGACTCATAGATCACAAAACAATTCACAATTCTTAAAGGTAGGAGGGATTCTCCAATTGTTCAGCCTCACCTCTTGCCTAGCAGAGCTTGGCCACACCTAAGGCAGGGTGCTGAGGGTACAAACAGCATAAGACAGGAAGTCCACTTTCAGGTGACTGAAAAGCTTCCAGTATATGGGAGTGTGTGGTGGAGAGAGGAACTGCACACAGATTTTTGCGAAGTCTTGGAAGAACATAACGTGTTTAATAGCTGGTCACAGAGAAATCGAGCTAGCACAGCATTCTGGTTATTTATTATGTTGTTTAAAGTCCCAAATGCAATTTTCTGTAATTATCTTGCAGATATTTTTAGTGCTGCACTCTGTCTATTCATAGCACCTTAGGAAACGAGTAATTCCATGTCCCCTAGAAACTGCACCGTAGCCACTGGCTATGCACAGTGGGGATCCAGTTGGTTTTTCCAGCTGTTACTGGAAATAGCAAATGTCACAGTTCTGCAAATATCCATTCTGACAGCTTGGTAATTTGGGGCCAGCCCTGCTCCCCCACTCCCACAGATGCTCAGACAACTTTGCACCAGTGCTGCCACTCCTCACGCAACAGAAGAGAGCACCGTTTTCATTTTTCAATGTTTTCTGAAAACGGGTAATTTCACACATCATACACATTCATGTATAACTTCCTCCAGGAGAAATTCCCCAACAATTCACCCCAAGGAATTGTTTTATGGGATATATTATAACTTATCACTGTATATATTTACATAAAGCAACTGCTGTATCCAGGGAATCATTTGCAAATGTGTTTGAAGAGGCAGCAGCACCACAGCCCGTGTGAGCCATCATTTCCTACAGACCCCTGTTCCCAGCAGCCAAGCTAATGGACACCGAGAGCTGCTAAAAGGTTCCTCAGCTTGCCTGGATTTAGTCTGGCTGCTGTCCAAGGTGCCTTCACAGGCCAGATTGCTTATGCTCCTGCCTTCTGCACCAAGAGCACTGCATAAATGTACTCCTGTGAGCTCTATCTACCGAGCATCCAAAATTATCTGCTTCTGAATCCTGCTCTGGAGTGGTGCATTCAGACCAGCGAGGTCACCGTAGCTGTTTCCAGCTCTTTCATCACGTTTTTACAAATAAGCAATACACAAATTGTTGTTCTGAGTTTTCCTAAAGACAAACTGGGCAAGAACCCAGGTTGGACGTGAGGATTCCATCTCTAATGATATTACATAATTATGTCTCTAATGATGTTATAAAATTATAAGATGAAGCATTATAGCTATTTGAACTTGGCAATCCTTTACCTTTTCAGAATTGATACCTTGTAATTGCTGACCATTTTGTCACAGCAGCAATTTCACCAAAATACTAGACTTAATTTTATACTATTATAATGAAGTATTTATATTTACCATAAAAATAAATTACCATTTACCAAACAAAAAAAAGAGGACACATGTCAATGTTCCAACCTGGGAATCAAGAGACTGGATATAATTAGGCAAGGGAAAAAAGGAAAAAAAAATAAACCTTTTTAATCTTTCCCTTCCAAAATTCAGACTGTTCATAAAACAGCAATATTGTATCACATTGTATGGTTTAAAGTATTTCTGGAGAAGCACTAATTAGGTCTCACAGTTGTAAAATAAATAAATAAATGTATCAAATTCATTGTTTTGAATTCCTTCTCAGACCTTGACAGGTGCTCAAGCCTGAGTGAAATATTTTGAGTTTTTAGTCACTGTTTTCTACTGGCCAGCATTGCTTTGCAGGCTTTCAGTGAAACCACACTTCTGACACTTGCAGGTGTTGGTATGTGGGAATTGTTAGTCTACAAGGACTTCCAGGGAAATTTGTAACAAAAAACTCGGTACATTTTATGATAATACATTAGGAAAAGAAAAATTTGGACTAGTTCAAAGGACATGAAGTGTTTAATTTCGGTGATTAGTTGATTAAACACTGAATCCTGCCATGACCCAGGTTTTGCTTAGCACATGCTCGTCTTTGTAGGAAGAAAAACGTCTCCGCTGCGCCTGGCTCCTTTTTTAAGTTTCAGCTTCACCAAAAAATTATTGGGTACAGAAGTATGGGATGTAATTCCTGAAGATGTAACTGGTTATGTTCTCTGTACCCTCATATAAGTCCAGTCACTACTCAAAAACAGCAGGAGGAGGAGGTGTGCCTATTTTCCCTTTTGTCAGCAGTTAACACCACTCACACTGAAGTGGCAGTCACATTAAATAACCTTCTTTCCCCAGGAATGAAAGTCCATTTTTCCCAACTTTCAGGGGAGTGACTTTCCTAAACACCACCTTTTTGAAGTAGTCTGGTAAGGGTTTTCCTCTCTTCAGTGTACTTTATCACAGTGTTTCTGAGTTCTTGCAGTGGAACCATACTTCACGAAGAAAAATTGGAGCTGCTGCTGCCACCACCCCTGCTAACCCCCAGAAGCTTGGTGCAGCACTTTATCACAAGTCAAAGGTTTCAGGGGACCCACTTTAAACACACCAGCAGCATGTTCCTGTTGTTACCATGCCAAAACATCTCTTCATCAACATTACTGATAACCTGTGAATAACACAAGCTAGGTAGCAGATACTGTGGAGCTGGCAGGTGGAGTGCTGTGCTAGAGGTGTGGAAACTTCTCAGACGGTCTTTTCACAAGGGCTAATTTTGCCCAGAGAAACAAAAATCCATGCTGAGGGAAATTCTCCCTTTAGTTACACCGTGGCTAACTCACCCCCTTTCTATTGACTCTGAGTGTTTTCAGTTCAGATCACCTGGACATCTCCTAAGGCCCTTTGAACAACTGACCTCTGTCTGTCATCACATTTAACCTCAGTTATGGTTGGTGACCAGTCGTTATTGGAGTGGCTTCTATGCTGTGCATACAAGACCTGGTAAACAAGCATTGAATAAATTCTTTTCCCCTCCCATTCCAGTGAGATGTTTGGCTTGGTTTTCTATCTGAACATCTTGAAACAATAGTACCAAAATGGTTGATTTTGCAGTTTCTTTACCATACAGAGTATTTGTCACGTAAAAATAAACCTGTGAAGAATTTCATGGAATAAATCGATATCACTTCTAAGGCAGGTGTGGATCATATCCTCAGCACACATCCGGTTCCCTGTCATGTAACTTCAGAGTATAGCAAAGAACATGTTAATTAATTAATACAATTGCTATTTGGAATAGAAAGCATCCTGCATCCTTATCACGCGAGAAGGAGCACAGGCGGAAACATCTTCAAAAACCATCGTATGCCTTACGACTCGAATAAGCTCACTGATAGGGCCCCTCTTGTCAGAGGATTTCAAAGCCCTTTGCAGATTAAATGCCTTTGAGGTACATCATTAGTCTTGCCATTTGGCAGAGAAGTTAAGCAGCTTCCCCCAGGTCACATGCGACGGCAAGGCACTGCCAGCAGCAGCCAGTGGAACATTTTCAGAGGCAGAAATGGCTGCTGTGTCCAAATACCATTTGTACATCTGAGTATCTTCATCAGGAGCACTCGTCACCTACTTATACCAGTGCTTTAAAATCCTGCCTGAATAATTTATTAGTCTTTATAACATTCCCCTGAAATAGGTAACTAATCTATTTCTGTTGTACAATGAGTTAAAATGAGGCATAAAGAAGTACTTATCCAGACAATTCAGCAATCTATGAACTAATCCAGCATAAGAAATGACTAGACCATGATTTTTGAAGTGTATGTTCATTTTAAATCACTATGAAGACCCTACTCTACTGTTTTAATAATCCCTCCAAACATATAGGTGCTGAGTTTCTGCTACAAGCAGCGAAACAGAATTTTAAGGGAAAAAAAATCATCGAGATAATCCATCTGACCACTGAAATACATGCACGCTGTATTGTGCAGCAAGGAACATTAATAACATTATACTTTGCTAGGATAAAACACAGAGCAGCTCATCCAAATCCATTGCATTGGGAAAAAGTGAAGCAGTACAGAGTGATTTCATGCTTCACTGTTAATGGGACCTAGAACCAGACAGGGGTATAGCACTAAAATTTGGCAAGTTTCTCCTTGAGAACATAGAAATGTGTACCCTAAACAGTTTTTACTTTTGGTTTTTGGGGAAGACGGGGGTGTGGCAGGCCTGGGAGTAAGGCAGCAGAAAGAATGAAGAAACCAAGTTTCATGCTTATATGTTTTGGGGGGTTTTTTGTTATATTGCCTTTTCATTTTTTTCTCTCCTAGAGCTAACACCCCAGATAAAAGCTTTTAAAATTATGTAAGAAGTGCCCAAAAGCTGAATTTGCATTGCAGACAGCTCAGAGTTCTGGGCAGCTCCCACTCATCCCGTGCCCTCCTGGCATTGTGAGCCAGCACTGCTTTGTCATAGGGAGACTGCGTAGAACTGATTGAGGAGCCCTGCTGGGGAAGTGGGATTTACATGAGAAACAGGTCTGGAGAGTTCTGGTGCTTTCCAGAAGTGACAACAGTGTATTATTCCTTGAATTTTGTCCTCTCGGGGAATTCAGTCCGAGGAGAAACACTTCCAATAAATATTATTGCAATACCACTTACAGAACACCCACTGTTCTACAAATACATAAGGAGCCATCATCCTTGCTCTGAGGGATTCACAATTTGTAAGGCACATAAAAGCAGAGGGAAAGAATACCACAGGCACAAAGGATGGAGGGCACTGGCTGGTCTCAGGAGTTCTCTGCGTGCAGGCAGGCAAACACATGCACACGCACAAATCATCCCCACACTTACACTTCTAAATAACTTTTATCACCTGGGAAATGGAATAAAAACAGAAGAGTATATCCAGCCAAGATGGTAACAAAAAATTGAACCTTTGGGAAGACACTTCAGGTTCAAAAAGAAAGCAAATTATGATTGTAGCAGCCTGCCAAGAAAACAGTAGTTGCTGTACTGAATGCGAGGAGGACTAGCAGAGATAAAGCTGACAGCTCCAGCCTGACAGAGTCTAGAGGCACTTGTGCGTTAACAAGTCTTTTCCTGAGAAAGCCAGGCTGAAATACAAAGACACCACCAGCATTAAACCAGGATAAGCCATTCAGGCACTGGCATGATCAAGAGGAAATGATTTTTCTCAGAGCAGGCCTTTGGAAGAAAAGGTTATTTGTGTCTGCTGCAATGGGGTGACAGGCCAGAGGATGAAGTGAAAGAGAGCTTAGATTAAAGTTCTCTGGTTTCTAGGGGTACAGGAGAAAGACAGGAGAATAAAGAGCTGAAAAGCAGAGGCAGAAAATTCCTTACTTCCAGACTGCTTTTGTTGCTTATTGGTTTTGTGGGGTTAGGCTTTCTTAAAGACGAAAAAGTGAGAAGATGCCACTGGTTCTTAAAAGATTCTGAATTCCCTCTGGTTAAATCCTGCCTTCAAGTTCCTTTATGTTTAAAAATTCCAAACTTGCCCCAAGACTACCCCAGTTCTGGGCTTCTGGCCCCAATTCATGTACTTACATTTGTACCAGGCTCATGAATCAGCTGAAAAATATAACAGCAAATGTGAAGAATGCTGGCCAGGAATGCACAAGATTGATGTAAAAAATGTAAAGAACATGGAAAGGAGCTGGAGGTGAGTAAAGGGAAAGCAAAGCGTGGAGCAACTACAGGAAGACGTGAGCTGCTTGTCCCAAAGAACAAGTGAGGCGGGAGGGCAGGGTGAGGGACTGGACACAGAAATCTGTGAAAGAGCTGAGGGTGTCAATCTATGAGAAAAGAACAAGGTTCTGAGGGAGAGAATGGCTGTCCAGGCTACAGGAAACATTATAAACAAGATTTTAAAATGTTCAAAAGAAAATAAGTAACAAATAAATGTAGTTCAAAATCTACTTTATACCACTTTGTACAGTTCTAAGTGCTAAGAGAGAACTTTCTAAGAGATAACTGTGCTTCCCAAACAAAATGAAATATCTGACTCTTTTTTTTTTGCCTGCGCACAATCACTAACATGCAAAGATATGACAGGACTGAAGGGGAAAAAAAAAAAGCCAAACAAACCACAACAAATAAATCAAAAGCATAACCAGAGTGCCATGGTCCACTCATCCTTCATTTTCCCATGTGTACAGAACCCTAATAAGTCACTATGAAAAAAAGCAAGCATACGGAATTTGTCAACCCACTCATCTGCAAGCTTAAATGTTGTACTTTACTGTGTCTTGAAAGCAATTGCTTGTCATTATCCTGAATAATAAAAGATGCATGTATAACCAAGCAACAGTACGTCCTGACACATAAATACAGCATGGCATGACACGATGTCGCAGGCACCATCAAATGTCTGCTGACATAAAAATGTACAGCTGCAGATTCTTAAATCATACAATATCAGTAGGAGTCCAATGAGAATTAGTACAAACACACTGATTTTTTTTCTGATGGATTTTTTTCCCCTGGGGTGTTACAATAAACAGTGACTGGGGTGCATAATCTGAACTCTGTTATAAAAACTGGTTTCATGCAGTTTAATTCCCACAAGGAGAATGTTGAATCCCAGCACTAATAATTAGAAAATACAAAGCTAAAATGAGTTTCAATATTCTTTTTCATGTTTTCTGTTGTTGCCTGCCCCGGAAAGCCAGAGAAGCAGAGTTTACAAGTACCACACATTCTCATTTGTTATGCTGTTCTGCACAGCCACAAAGCAGCTACAAGACAGGAATTCCACATTCAAACTGTACTGTCAGCAAATGGCCTTTTCCTTCCCTTTTGGAAAGGTTTGTCAAGCCCTCTGGGATCAAAAGTGGGTACCATTAGAAGACGGATGGGAGAGTATGGAGAAATAAACAGAAAATTCAGTCATTTTCCAGCCTGGTCTAGCACAGGGAAGAACAGTCATAGACTTTTGCCAAAATCATTGTGTTGGTTATACCCCACCATAGCCCCTCCAAACCACAGTGGTGGTACAGATGCCATCTAATGTCAGGAGCAGGAGCAAATCCATGGCCACGGTTGCTGCCAAAGACTGTATGTGACCTCAGACCTGGTACAAGGCTTATCTTACCCTCAGTTCCCACATCTTAAAAGAGGGATTTAAAAGATCTCTCTCATGGTTTTGAAAACTAATCCATTACAATTCCCATAGGGTTGGTGGATGACTGATCACCACATTTTGAAAACACCGCCAGGGATTAAACTGGCAACCTTCAGAGCAGCCTGCAAGTTTACCACCTGAACTCAGGAATATTCTCTATTACTGGAATCTTTAATAGATCCATAATCCATGATCGAACTCCATATATCAGTGCAAACTGCAGTTCTTATGCTCTATTCTGGCTAGTAACTGCAGATGAGCATAAATAAGGCAAGGACAGGAAAACTGATAATGAATGTACACTGCCTGATTTTTTTTATTCATTGTTATGGGATGATGACAATCTCCCTGCAGAATGAATTGTGTCTTCTGCTGTGTTTGCCATCTCCCAAGCCACACGATCTTCCCGTTACCACTGGTACTGGCTTCTTCAAAGAGCTCTTTTTATGTGTAGAAATACCCATTCCTCTCTATCTGTAAAATCGGAAGTCTTCAAGGAATCATCGTTATCAGCACTTGTCAGTCTGGCTCCGTCTATTCAAACCTGACTTGGTCTGTCCGGATTGACAAGAAACTTCTCGCAAAGAAATTATTTACCCTTGCTGCCCTCCACTGCTGAGGGAAATGGGATTCTTGTTCATAATTAGAGCCATTGATCTTTGAACTGCAGCATTTCACAGCTCCCTGGACTCAGAAGATATGCCAAATGCTTTTTCCTGCCCTGGAAGAATTCAAGTTTTGTCACTCAGTGCAATCCTAACTAGGACAAGCATCAGCAACACAAACCTGGAAAGCATTTGGAACCGCCAGGAAAGCAGCTTGTGTGACTTACAGGTGTGACACGTGGGAACTGCCTTTAGTTCAAGGCTGTCCATAAACAACTCCCTGGAGTTCTCTAGCAGGGATCCAGGGGTGGTGCAAGGACAGAAGCTCACTCAGCCAGCTCAGTGTGTTTGTGGGACAGTGCCCACTTTCCAGGATTATCCC
>VZTA01007331.1:0-44120 GCA_013398855.1 Mohoua ochrocephala | reverse complement strand
ACCTCTCCTGTGAAGCCAGGCTGCGAGAGTTGGGAGTATTCAGCCTGGAGAAGAAAAAGAAAGCTCTGGGGAGACCTCACAGCAGCCTTCCAGTACCTGCAGGGGACCTATAAGAGAGGGGCTTCTTACCAGGGCCTGTAGTGATAGGACAAGGGGCAATGGTTTTGAACTGAAAGAGGGTAGGCTTAGATTAGATATAAATCTAATAAAGATGAAATCCTTTATTATGAGGATAGTGAATCACAGGAATAGGTTTCCCAGAGAAGATGTGGATGCCCCATCCCTGGAGGTGTTCAAGGCCAGATTGGGTGGGGGTCTGAGCAATCTGGTTTAGTGGAAGGTGCCCCTGCCCACGGCAGAGAGGTTGGAACTAGATAATCTTTATAGGTCCCTTCCAACCCAAACCATTCTGTGACTGGAATTCCAGTGCACAGAACTAGGAGTACCTCGAAGATACTGTAAAGCAAAAATAAAAACAGTGACTCCAAAGAGACTATTCTGAAATGACATTCATTTCAGTTTGATGTTTGACTGCAAATCAGTGAAAACAATCTTTATCCACAGGTACTGCCAATAAAAAATTAATTCAGAATGTATACCCATTTCTAACTCCATCTGGAAAGGGAAACACAGAACAACTAGGGGTCACCAAAACTGGGGAGTGGCAGCATAGGAAACTCCACTGTCTTCACTTCCTCCATCCCTGCGCACCGTGAAAATGTAACATGGTATTAAAGGGTTAACAACCTCACATGTACATGATCTGACCTGCCCTTGAGGATGAAGTTTCATGATTCAGTGAGGTCAGTCCAGTGGTGAGCTGCCACCCAAGAGGGGAGGATGCCACTTTGCTTCTTCCTCTCACTGCCAGCTGTGTGCTCCTGCCAGCTCTAGAGTTTGCCTGTGCCCATGGGGATCCAATCCAAGGTGCTCACCCATCAGAAATCCCTGGCTGCCCAACAGCTCACTGCCCGCCCAGCTGCTCAAACCAGCCCAGCGTGGGCTGAGGCAAGTGGCTGCATAGGACAGGTAGCAAGAGCAGCCCCTCTGAGATATGAAACCACAGCCAGGACAGTGGGAAACCTTTCCTCAATCTCCAACCACCTGCCCACTTGCTTCCAGCTTTGGCAGCACTGGAGAATCCAGGGCAAGGAAAAGCTGACCTCTCAAAGTTGAGAGGTGCTTCAGACACTGATGCCGACAGCTTCAGCAGGGACCCTCACAGAGCCAGCAAGGCTCTTGAAGGAACTGCATTGGGAAGAAAGGAGAATGCCCAAAACACCCTATGCAAAGGAGAGAGCCCCAGCTTGGCTGCAGCCTCCTGGCTGGTCCCCACCCCCAATGCCTGCCAAAAGTGGAGACCACCCCAGAGGAGTGATATTTAGCTCTATGCTGATTTGCTTACTAGGCCCATTAAAAACCAAGCATGTCTGATGTTTCAGAAATGATCATTTGTGATATTTTTCAAAACCTTTGTCCATTTTTTTTCCCTTTGTGGCAAAATGTGCAGCTTAAATCCATGAGTAGTTTCCTCTAAAAGAGGTGGTTTCTTTTCCTCTTGCAAGGTTTTTTCCTATTGCTCAACAATCAAGGAAAGAACGCAAGGATCAAACTCATAAAGCATTCTTAAAAATCCAATTTATTGAAAAAAGTACAATTACCAAATCACATTGCTTCATCTTTTATATTTGTTACACAACACAGGAAAAAAAAATCTCATAGAGACTCTTCAGGGATTTCTCCTCAAATGACAGTTTCACTTGTTAGTTATACGCAAATTCCTCTCTTCCTGGACTCCCTCAAACCACCAGCTCTTATCTCTGGAATATGTAAAACTATGAAAAAAGCATTATCTTGCCAACTTGGCATAAGAAGATGGGGATTTCTCTCCTTTCTCTTATGGGAATGCCTACTGAAATGAAAGTTTTTGGGTTGCTCCAGCTTACGCACTGATAAATTTGACTCTTCTCTTACTGTCATCTTTTCCTAGTAAAAGTTCAAAAGTTCAGTTAGCAAAAATCTGATGTCTTAGCTTGCTGCACAAGCCTCTGGGTTATTTAATCAAGAAATTAGATTTCTACAAAGCATGGCAGTACACTCACTGCAGTCAGTACTATGAACTGTTGCTAATTAACAAAAATGCCAACATACAATTATTTATTATATTAATTAATGAAAGTATATGTAAGCAGGCTATCTGTAAGAAGTTAGATGCAATCTCTAACAGACTTCCTGCTGCTGTGCTGCCAGTTTCTCAGTGTAACTGTGGCCATTCTTAATTAAATAAATAATTTACCCTGGAAGATTTCATTGAGTGCCAGACACAAGCACCAGGGCTGGGTGAAAATAAATCACTGCCGGCAGCATGCCAGTACTCGTTCCTAGAATCTATGGAAAACGGCTATTTCCCTACAGCAAACATTTTGCATAACCATTCTGCACAGTTTAATTGATCTCTGCCATAGCATGATAGTAAAACCCTCTCCATTTCTACGTATTTTAAGACAGTACTTCATGTCCTTTTCATTTCATCCTCCTCATGTTTGGCTGGCTTTTTGCATCAGTTGTGCAGCTTCTTGTACAGAATCATCTTTTTAAAAATTTATTTATTTAGGGTTAAAGTTCTTCCTCAATACCACCTCTTGGTATGATGCTGACCCAAATCCATCCCTTAAAGTCACCATGTTACTGCTCTGAGTCTATAACCATCCCCCGCTTTAATTTCCACCATACTCCTATCAAACTCAAGTTACTTCCTTCTCTACCAACATCCTGTTATCAGTACACATGAACCCTGCTTTTAGTGTTTAACATTTACTGCCTTACACCGCTATTTAAGCATTTTCATAACCACAGAAAAAATTAGGAAAATTCCCACTTTGTGCTGTGATGTCAATCTATTTTAAAACCTATTGCAAGACACCACAACAAATATTATGGCGTGACTTCAATACCTGACAGCAGTGTAAACATCAGCAAGTTTTCCTGGGTAATCACAGGCATCTCAATTATCCGGATACTGCCTCAGCAAAAGGGCAGCCTGACTTACAGTATGGTCAATGACCTTCTATGCGTTAGTGATTTTAGAAAACCTAGATGAGGAAAAGAGTCCTTGGTTGCTCCTTCATAGAAAATTTCTCCTCACATTTTTGTGGTGAATCGATTGTTCCTGTTCAGAAGAGTTCAGGCATTCTGGGGGTCTGTGCTTACCACTGCCCCATGCACCAGATCCAAAAGGTGAGCTCCTGGCCTCTCTGCCAGGTCAGGTTTCAGCTGCTATTCCCCAGTCTTCCAAAGAATTTGATTTTTTCTTGCAAAGTTTGGCAGTCAGCATGTGACACTTCTAATATAAAAAACACACCAGCATTTCAAGAAAAAGTCAACCACCCTGAGGGGGCTGCTCCCCTGAGGAACGAAGGGAACACATTCCTCGCTGCATACAATTTACCCTAAGGCACACAACCTCCCAAGTGCCTTCAGTGTTTCACAGCTCCCAAAACTCTGCTCGACCACCTACCCACTTTTTGGCCAACTGGCTGACCCAGAAAAGCAGCAGAGAAGCAGCAGCCACCGCAGGGAGGAAGAAGCAAGCGCGGCTTGCAAAGCGGCACCGCGTGGGAAGGAGCCGCTCGCTGGGCACAAAGAGGGTCGGCTACGGCTTGCCCTGGAACGAGCAATGCAACGAGGGTCGGACCATAGAGGTCATGAGAAGAAAGGATAGGGAAGAAAGAGCACACTAAGGGAAAGAGCTTTCTACTTCTACTGCAGTTAACTCCCCTAAATTTCATCCCTCCTCCTGGTTCCCCAGTTTCCAAAAATAACCTATACAAAGGCAAAAACTGCAGCGGCAGGGAGACTTAAAAGAGCTGCAGTTGGAAAACACAAAAAGGTGGCAAGGGAATTTATTTAAAAGAAAAAAAGCCCAAGAAAAAAAGACACGCTCTTTTTGGAAAAGAACAGTGACATCTTTTAGCGTGAAGCCATTTCAGCAGGGATGTAGGTCAATAGCTGAAACCAGCACCTGTGGGGTCTCAGGTCCCAGGGGCTGGTGTGGACAGCCACAGCAGCAAAGCAGCCAGAGGGGCCTGGGGGTTGTTTGGCCTCTCCCCAGGAGGCTAGAGAGGGCTTGGGCTGGTCTTGGTCCCTGCTGCCCTCACACGCTGCAGCTCAGCAAATGGTTCCTCTTTAGGCAGCTACACGTCGTGTTTCTGGTATCAGAAGATGCTTGACAGTTTCCCTTAAAAGTAAAGGCACCTTAATGTGGAAAACATCTCCTAATGACTAAGAGAGTCAACAGCAAATATTTGCACCCAAAGAATTCAGTTCCTCCCACATCAAAGCAACCTCCTAGAAAACGGATTATAAACAAATTAACAAACAACTAGCGTGCCTATCAAAAATAATTGTTTTGCTGCTGGCAAAGAATTAAAGACTCAGAGGGCCTGAAACAAACACTGAGGGTTAAATTTGATTCCTAATTGCTAGACTGGACACCAAGGTGAGGCAAGGGAAAAAAAACCTTCTGTTGAGCAGATATGGTTGTCCCGTTCACATGGCATCTGTGGGAAGGATGGTTTTCCTCTAACAACTGAGAAGTAAATTCAGGTACAGGTTGAGAGATCTGGGGTTACACAAACATCAGTCATCATAATTTTCACATCAAACTGGCTTTGATTTCAAGTGTGTTACAGCACTCCAAAGCCACGTGAAATTTTTTTGTCTCTGCTTTTCAGCCCTGATCAAAATAAGCAAGTATCAGCACATCTCTGCATCACTACAGTGAGATACAGGAACGTCTCTACTCACTCCACCAAAAAGCAGCAAGACTGTGCTCACTGTCAAAAGGTCTGTTTTCACCGACATCTCCTTCTTGTGCCTTTTCACCACTTGCTTTCTCTATAGTAGGAAAAATTATTAAGGTCTCCATGCTTTTAACATGAAAAACTACCACATACTGCAGAGTATCTCAGAGACGAGTGCCCAGAGAACCCTTCCTCTTCTTGTACAACAAACCCACTCTTTTAAATGCACATCTCTCCACCTCTGCAGACATTTGTTATCTTCTTGCATTTCAGTAATGACATTCTAAAAAGTCTGGAGAAAATTGGTAGCTGGATCTGAGGAGGAATTCTAGACCGATGCCACAAGCTCAGCCCTTGGGTGTTGCATGGCCACCGTGGCGGCAAGCCAGGGTGTGAGCCTCAGCCTGGCAGCAACATACACAAGGGGAGTGACAAGTCCTGGTGGGAAAAGGGCCCCAGAGAACACGCACTGGTACCACTGCCCACAAAACAACCCGTTTCGGAGAAAGCATGTTTCTCACCTTAGTGGTTCTGGAGAAAAGTTTAAAAAATATAAAGCAAATACAGCCTAAGCGTTTAGAAAAGAAGAAGTAGGAATGGCAGAAATGGTTTGGAGGTTTGGAGCTTCGGATAGGGTTTAAATCTCGTAATTTCTGATCTCTTTCTTCCCTTTTGTGCTTAAGTAACCATTTTCATATGACACAGCTAGCGATGCCAATGACTTGTTCCACAGCAATCTTCTTCAGCCTCCTATCACGATGGAAGTCACCACAATCTGAGAAAACATCCCCTGGCAAGCGATGGCACTAAGTGGGCCAAGCCATGCCTCCTTCAGAGAAGCAGCAAAGCTGTTGAGAGAGCAGCATTTTTAGGAGCGAAGTTTAGGAGAGTGGGAAGAAGACAGCTTCACACAGCCTTAGCTGCTTTTCCCAGAAGAGCAGAGATTGAGAAGGAAAAACACCACAAGCCTCTCATCTTCTCTGGCTTGCCACAAAACAGGGGTGTATTTTTCAGCAGGATCCTGTGAGTCTGACACCGAACTTAGCTCAACTGACATAAAATGTTAATGTTTAGGAACAAGGTAGGTGGAGAGGAGGAGGAAAGAAGACATTCATTATTTGATGCAGAATTCATTCAAAAGCTTCTTTTTCACAGCCAGAACCGAAATTTCCATTCAGCTCTTTATTTCTGGTAGCCTAGATAGCTTGAACAACTGGAAGAGGGATCTAGAGGGAGCCCTTATCCCTGCTTGCATGGCAACAGCCCTTCCTCAGATACCTTCAGAGAGGAGGAGGCACATTTTTATGACTGTCAGTCTTCAGATGCAGGATGAGCGATTTTCCTTGGGGATATTCATACTGGCTTTAGGCTTCCTGACATGGTGCACAGAAAAGATCTGCCTCCAACCACCCATTCAGGTGCCTGCAGCAGCCTCCCAACATGGCCCTACTGCTCCTCACCAGCCCCCAAAACTTCCACATGAAGAAGGTCACAAGCTCTTGATGCTACAAACTTAGCAACTACCATTTAAAATAGGCTGCACAATGGTACGAAATTCATCCATGTATTTTATGTATTTTCTTCTCTTCATGTCAATCTGAATTCTCCTCCCTCCAGTGTCTTCTCCCACTCTGTGTATTTTAATTTTCTTGCTCTGTATTCTTTTTGGTTTGGTTTTGTCTACATTACACCTGAAAACCAGCTTTTCCCTCATAGACACCAGAGGAACATCTCTTTCCTTTGCTGCGCTCTTCCCAGCCCCCTGTTTTTTCTCTGATCTCCCTTCTGCCTTTGCTCTGTTTCCTCACTCTTCCCATCCTTGATTTCTCTCCTCCTTTTCTACTTTCTTTGATGTTCCTCTTGGTGCTTTCTCGTCATCCTTCCTGCCAAGCTGACTGAGGTACTCCCCTGGGAAGGTGCTAACAAAAAGCAGCTGGGCTGTTTGGAGGGTTATATCAGGTAGGGACACCTACAAGGGAATCCTTCACCTCTCTTGCTACATTGCTGGCTGGAGTGATTCCTCCTCTTCATTTAGGATTGTACACTTTCTTGGGCTGTCTCAAACCAGGACAGATACACAGTTCCTTTGTCAAAACTCAGGAAAATGAAGGTGTGACACAATATGGGAAGCATATGCTAGCATTTAATGAGCTACTTTTGCTTCCTTGTTTTGGGGGGCTGTGCAGAAATCAGAAGCCACAGCAACAACAGCAAAACTGGGAGAATGTCAAGTGCAGCATTAGCAAGGGACCTGGTCTTACCAGTGCTGCTCTGCCTAAGAAAGAGAACATTTAAAAATGACACCTTCTTGCTTTGCAGCTCTACTGCCTGGAGGGCGAAATCCACCCCTTTGTGGAATGCCAAGACAGGATCATTTCAATGCTATTTATTCCCTCAGAAAAGATTTACCCGCATTGCACTGGTCTCCTGAAGAGGGTGAAATTTCCTCCAAGCAGAATCTCAAAGACCAGGTTCCCACTGCAATGGAAGCAAGGTTTGTTTTTAAGAAAAAATGTGTTCCTGCTGCTATTTAACAACAAACAAACAAAAACCCCAAACCAAGACAATTTAAAAAAAAAAAAAAGAAGAAAAGAATACAGATTAAAAGAGATGAATATTCTCCTCTTGCAGAGCATAACTGCAGTTGAAAGTTGGTCAACTTCTCTCTTCTTGCACAGCAACTTCCAACTGCAGAGCTCAATTCTTCCCCCAGTTAGACAGAGAAACCTTGCTGAAATCCATAGGCTAGATCCACTGGTACGCTCTGGCTGCTTTGCCTGTTTTAGCAATACAGGGCAGCTGTAAATCCAGTTTAACTTGCCACTTCTGTCAGCTTTACCATGCCAGATTAGCACTGCTGTTAGCCTCACAAATACCAACATCTGGAGGTTCTCCTACTGCCCGGCCTGACTTTAAACCTTGCAAATCTGCAATTCACCCACCCATCAGCACAGCTGGCAGGATCAGCCTGAGGTAGCTCTTCACCCTGAGCAAAATATATTTATCACAGCCCCCCATCCTACATTCCTGCAGTCAACCAAGCACATCAAACAAAATTCCCGTAATGATCAGCTCTCAGTTATTCCCTGGCCGATTGCCCAGTTGCTCTGGAGGGTGACTCCTGACCCTGTCTGGGAGCAGGTGCCTTTCTAGTGCAGGTCTGTGAATCCAAGTCAGCTGGGAAAACAAAATACACCGTTTCCTTGTACTTTTATATTTCTTTGGATGTCAGGAAACAGAGCTTGTTTCCTGCTCCTCAGCCAGGGGAGGTAGGGGAAACTGGAAGTAGATGTAGAGAAAGGCAGAAAGAGGGCAGATCAAAAGGATCAAGGAAAATAATAATAATAAAAAAAAACCTCACCAAACAAACAAAAACCAACCAACCACCCACTGCTTCACTTTGCTCTGTAAAGCACTACCTCTTGGAAACAATATGCCCCTCCACCCCCATCCCAAGTCTTTCTCTCTACGGATATACCTCTGTCTCAGGGATTAGTATTATTTTCTTGCAACATTCAAGTGCTGCTGCACTTACAGTCTTATAAAAAACCCTCAGAAAGACAGCCTCTTCATTTGCTTTTTGCCTGAGAAAAACGTATGTAAAAAAGAATCAGAGAGAATTGGGGGAGGGAGCCGGTGTATTCATGTCAGCTTTGATTTTCTAAGAACAAAGGCTTTACTTTATATATAAATAAGTTAACAGGAAAAATTTCGGTGCATTTTATTTTTGCCCAGCTCAGTCCCAACCCCTCACTCTGAATGCACCAATACATACACCTTCAGCACAGTTGGGCCCTTCGTGTTGCCATGGAACTGAAACCTTTGCAGTTTGGATGGCGATGTACGCCAGGAAGCATACTGTTCTTACACTTCCTATAACAGAAGCAAAATCACTGCATAGCATTAACTCCCTCAGTATTTACGGCATTCAGTGTCTTTCTTGCCTGCTCGTCTTCACACAGAGTTTGCTTTTTCTATCTTGCCACATGCAAATGAAACACATTTGACACCGCTATTCTCGTCTTCATGAACTCAATAGCTCACACGCTGAGCACAGTATAGAAGGTCCACAAGACTCTGGTCTTTCCCTCTTTAATAGGAGGCTGCTTTCAGGCATGCAGCAGCTGAGACGAGGGCTGCAGAAAGGGTAAATGTATGAGGTATATGTGGACACAGAAAAGTATTCTCTTTCCAGGTAGCATTTAAGCAGACTTTTGAAACCTAGTAAACATATTTATTGCTAATGCTCTTGACACTCCTGAATATTCTTTTGTATCCATTTGTCTGGACAAACAAATTACACTATAAAGATCCTGCAGTAGGCACCATATCTTTCAATACATTTCTTTCATAATCTAGGCGGGTGGGATATCAGTGGTGAGCACAGCTTTGGGCACTTCAGTTAAAGAAAAGAAAAAGTCAGTACAATTCTGTGTCATCCTAAAGATTCAGCCTACAGTGATTATCTTCAGCAGATCTGAGCCTTTTGCCAAAGGTTCTGAAAATGCCTGTATACGAATTGCAAATACATAGATTTTTTTGTTCAAAGCAAAAGCAGAGTACAAAAATATCCAAGTTCATTATAAAAAAAGATTACCATAGTCAACAAATAAACAAACAAACAAATAGCCATTTGTGTAGATAAACATTGGATCTGTACCTGCAGAAACAACTGGAAGCCAGTCCATGGTGTGAAGCCAGCTTGAGGCTTTTTTTGTCCCAAGTTAAATATTTGCATAGTATTAAGCTTAAAATTAAAGCATTTGCTGAAGAAACTTGCTGACTTGTGTATATGGAAAAACAAGAGGGAATTTACTGTCCCTGCACACTGGGGCAGATTCTTGGGATGCCTTCTCCTTCCCATGAATTCCTGGACAGCAGAGAGACAGCCAGACTATCGACCGGGGAATTCCCCTCTCGGTTTCCGGAGGATTTTGCGCGCAGGCTGGACAGAGAGGCAATAACCCAGGTAGTGACTTTATGAAGGCAGCATTTGTTGCTTTGGTGCCTGCCCCTCGACCACCTGGTAACACTCCTTCCTTTTAGCGTTGTCCCCAGCTCAGAAAAGCCCCATTCACCCAGCACCTCCACCCGTGCAGGTTTGACTGGTCCCTGTGCCGCTCCCGGCCCCCCCGTTCCTGGTGGCTGGGCCAGCGTGCTGGCCGCTGGCAGGCTCCGGCCACTCATTGCCCCGGGGACGTGGGCTGGGGGCTGCGCACAGAGGGGCTTTCTGAGGCAGGGCTGGCCCCTGGCGCCCACTTGCCAAAATAAGACACAAAAGCACTGCTGTCCCCGTGTCTCTGGGCCAGAGCAAGGCAGCTGATCCCCTGTCCCCAGGTGCTAGCGGGTGCACACGAGACCCTGTGAGTGCCTGTGCTTTTGGGGTCCCTCTTCTGCCCTCCGCAGAGCCGTGCTGGCAGCATAAGCTCCCTCTCGTCCTCCCATCGTCAGCAAGCGTCTGACAGTCGCACGTCCCCATCGCAGCATCCATTACCTCGAGTTTACGTAAGGCTCTCGCCATCAGTTTTCTAGTTACAGGAAAATGTATATTGTGCCGTGATGAAAGGCCAGTGCAATGTCAAGAGCATTAAAAGGACTCCAGGGACTGATTAGAGTCAAAAAGGAAAGGATTTATGATGGTTAATAAAGTTAAATCTGCCAGAGCCCTGCTTATTCTTTCCAACTGCAGGTAACCAGATCTTAAATGAAAAATTATTAAGGTGTTGTAAGTTATTACCATCCCCTCTGAAAGAAAACCTATGTTTTGCTGTGAAGCACCTGGCCAGGAGAGAGTCAGGCTCACTGTGGCACCTACACTGACCCCAAGGAAGAGAGGAAAAGGAGAAACATCACCTGCCCTGTGCCTTGGGTTAGCAGCAAGGACCTCCGTACCAGCCATGTCTGTCACCTGAACAATCCCCAGTGGGTCTCCACAGCACTTGTGACTCCACTTGGCAGCAGGGACAGGGCAGGACTTCCACGGACCACAGAGCATCAGGCTGCACCTCAGCGACAGGCATGGGCAGACAGGGAAGAAAAGCTTCCCCCTCTGTGGGCACTGCACGTCCACAAGGGAAAAAGACAAAGCAAAGAAGGCAGCTCTTGCCTCTCCCAGTCTGGTGCCACATATGCACCTTCTGCTGAAGAATGCAGTCTACCTGGATACCATAGAGACTGCTCTGGAACTTGATTTAAATGCTTTATAATCTAATGTGCCTAAAAGTTAACATAATTTTATGAGACACTGGAACTGGTTGCCCAGAGCAGCTGTGGATGCCCCATCCCTGGAAGTGCTCCAGGCCAGGCTGGATGGTGCTCTGAGCAACCTGGTCTAATGGAAAGTGTCCCTGCCCATGGCAGGGGTGTTGGAACTGGAAGATCTTTAAAAGTCCTTTCAAACCCAAGCCATTCTATGATTCTAAGAAGTTAATGATTTTCCACATTGAAATAACAACACTGAGAGAAGACAAAGCAAAGTGGAGGGTCAAAGTTTAAAAAAACTATTGGGAATTTTCTGGCCATATCTAAATTACATGCACTTTATTGGATCTCAAGTTTTCATTTTTCTACTGCTTAATAATCACAAATATGTTATATATACCCTTTCCATTTTGTCATTCTTTCACTATATTACATCAAATTTAATTTCCTGTGGAAGTGTGTAATCTTCTCAGCTGTCACTGTCTCAGAAGCTTTTCTGTAATAAGCAGAGCCTCGTCTTCTGGCAGGTCGATCTTTTATGAGCTGTGCTCCTGCAGATTAGTTTCCTGAAATGTTTGCAATGCTATATGAGAACCGGCAAAAGAGGAGAACCAAAATAACACCCAAAAGGAAAAATAAACATGAAAACCTTCACTTCCTTCTGACTCCTATGTTCACCAGTCAAAGGAAATTTCATTTTGATTTGGGTAGATGGAAAATCCGCGAAGGTTATTGCCACATATCAGAAGCTTCACGAGATGGGAGACACAGCCTCCCTTGCCCTACAGCTCATTAAAAGTACAGCTGTGAGATGGCTGCTTGCTCTTTGTGCTGGGAACACTCAGATCTGCAAGCGGTCACCACTCTGACAGCTGCCTCTCCCCGTCACCTGCCCTCGGCACTCCGAGAGGTCCCCTGCACCGGCAAAAAGCCACATTCCACCAGAAAAGTGAAACTGTCACCCAAGAGGCAGTCGTGCTTTTCATGATGAGATACCTGTGACGGCAGGAAGGCAGACTAGCTGGTCTGCTGGGTCCTGTCCAGACCTCTGCCCCTGCAGAACATGAAACTCATCTTCTTCAAACCAGCTTTCCATTATCAATGCTTGCACATATACCAAAACAAATTATTAACAAAAACACGTACCAACAAATAATTCTGAATGTTTAAAACTTAATCAACTCGGAAGAAACGTGAGCAGCAGAAATTCTTATTCCTGTATCCCTCCTGAAAAGATGCTTAGATATGGATGACAGACGAGACATCTGAACAAATCTGAACAGTCTGCAAAGGGTCATGTTAATGGTGGTTGGCCAGCAGAGATTACTGAGGGTGGCTACAAAGGCATGCTGGAAGCCCTGCCAGCAGAAGCAGGTGCAATGCTCTCTCACTTCAGTGGTAGACGTCACCTCTGGGAGCTTCTATTTGAACTGTCCAGCCAGAGGTGGAAACCTTCACCATCCAGCACCCAGGCTACCCAAGCTGTGAACTGCTCTCCCAAAACACACTGCACTGATCGATGAAGGACGAGCTTTCTCTTCTTGCTCCCCATAAGACTTCTACCTTGCTTTCCCTCTCTCACATCACTGCTGTAGCAGTAGATCATCCATATTTCTGACAAATATTGTCTTCAAAATTACATATAAAAATATAGTGCATTAAACCCGCGTATATACTTTCAGAGCAAACAGTCATCTCTCCTTACCACTTACAACAATCATTTCACTAATTGAGTTCTCTTCTGGTTATTTTGTCTATCCATTTCCTTGTAATTCTGTTTTACATTTGTGTCTTTAACACTTAATCTCTAAGAAATGGTAAATCAGTAAAAAAAAAAAAAAATCCAAGCAGGGAACATTACTGTAACAGAAGCCTCAGGAGTTACATGCAGTGCAATTCCACTCCCATCAGCATGAAGAAACTTTTTTCAGCCAGCTTTGGTGGGAGTTGCATTGGAGCCGTAAGTCAGATGAAGATGTTCCATGCTAACAGCTACATGGTGAGCTATGAACCGCTTTAGAATCTAAAACAACAATGTAATCACTCTCACAAAACCATTTTGCCATAGTCTTACAGGACCTGAGCATGTGTTAACAATTTCAAGCCAGAATCGTAGAAAAGAAAAACATGACAGCTATCAATGACCTTAGATTCTTTGTCTTGTAGGCCATAAATTGAATAGCCTCCCTTCACCAGATGTGGATCTTAGTCTCCATTTCCTTATACAGGCAGAGGAAAACAGGCTCAAATATGAATTTACTTCTTATAGAAATCTTGGTCAAAGATGGTGGGTGATGTAAAGATAAACATCAAGGGAATAACTGCCATCATCTGGCTGAGTTTGGTAAAATGGAGTTAATTTACACTTCTTTAGGGATTCACTGGTGTGTGAAATTAATCTAATTTAGACTGACCAGAAATTGAAAATGGAATGGAGAAAGAAAGTAATTAAAGACCTTTCCTAAATGCAAAAAAAGTACTGCTGTAAGTGCAGCGATACAGTTAAAGTACAGAACCCTTCACGCTACTGCTACCGCTCCCTCCTTCTTGAGAGGGAGAATAATCATCTGTGTATCTACACATCGTCACTGTACCAGTGTAACCTCATCCAAAGGAAACACTGGTAGAATGCTCCTACCAATATCTGTGAACAAAAACCTGTTCAAGTTAACACAGCTCACTACTCTGCATGCAGACCAGGCCTAGAAGACAAACAAAAACATCTGCTGGAACAGCTCCATGTAACTGGTTGTACATGTGGCTTAACATTTACTTCAATGACTTTTAGCACCTCCTTGTTATTGTTTCTGTGTTGTTCCAACGAGCAATGGTTAATGCAAGATGCAGACGTTCACATACCGTGTACTTGTGAATAACTGGTTCCCAGAGATGTGGCAGTGATAACATTGTCATCGTAGGAGTCAAAGTAGCTCACTGTAGATCACATGTCAGGAGAGGGTCCCACCTGAAAGTATAACAAATCCAGATACTGACTTCATCACATTCAGAGGTTTACAGCAAGCTCTGCCAATGCATTTGTGCATTTCACACATTCATCCTGTGCATTAACAGGGTCTGTGCTTTTGCCGGGCTCACATTTTGCCATTCATAATGGCAAGCAAAAGTGCCCTGCTGTAGCCAAACTGTTTTGGCCCACTGCTCCAGACCAGATTTCAGGCAGACTATCAAAGCAATGAAAACTAGTTTTCAATGTTAAAGCAGAAGGTGTTACTGCCTGGTGGACAGATACAGAATTTTAGATTTCCCGTTTGTCAGGTCCTTGAAAAGCATGTAATTCCTTTCACCAGTGCACTGCCAGTTTGGCTTTACCTTTCCTTTTCTTTTTCCCTCAACACTGTAAATTGATGGTTTGGAAGAAGACGCAACACTGGAGCTCTCTTGTGCACTATTTTCTTGAGATCGAAGGATCTTAAGAAAGCATTTGTTTCCCACTGGTGACTACGATCGCCTTACTTACAATAATTTGATAATTTAAAATTACCTGATGGGTGAGTCTGTTTTTTAATATTTTGGTAGGTAACCAATGCAGATATGGAAAATGAGCTTGTATTAGCAGCGTTATCTGCAATGACAAGACACACTGCAGCAAACAAACAGACTATCCAATTTTTTAATCAAGACTCGCCAAACAGAAGCTGATCTTCCTCCGACTCTACAAGCTGCATCTTATCCTAGGGTTAGTGGTTTTCAAGAAGAAAGTCAAATTTCAAAAGCAAAATTTTTCTCAACCCATTGAAGGCTTAAAAAGAATCTTCCTTCCCAGAGAAATCATTTGTGACATACCCCGCACAGAAGGATACACACGGCCAACTGCCTTCGACAGAAATATACAGTAAGACATGCAACACATTCTTTTTCTGCTTGCAGATTTATTTGGAGTCATTTAATTAATCTGTCCCCAATCACTGCACCTAATCATTTACCTTGCAAACTACCAGGACTTTTCAGGTGAATAATTAATTTAAACATTTTTCTTTCTTTTTTTCTTGATGTCTGTTAACAGTACTGTTAGAAAATGAAAACTCTCATGAATACTTTCATTTTAAAGTCCTAAATCACCGCATGAATTTAAAAGAATGACCACCAGATAGCTACATCATGAACAGAAACATAGAGCACACATGGAACCAAGTGTCTATCATCTCCAGTGAACCAGTTCAAACCTAACTCAAGTTGCTAGCTGTCACCAGCTACCATTGCCTTCCTGCTCTTCAGCAACCTGTCGGAAATCAGTTCGTAATTCTCCCTTTGATTCCCTTTTGCTCAGATTTCTTCCCTGAGTCTTTATCCTCTCCCTTGGCCAGGTCCAGATTCTCGAGGCCACAAGTCATGCCTCATTTCAGAGCTTGCTGCCTCTCTGCTCCCAGTTGAGACGGAGGGATCTCAGAGACCGTGTAGAGGAAAGCCAAAACTGCTCAAAACAAACCACTTCTAGTGGAGCCGGAGGCACTAACAAGCAACAGTTAAGAACTGATGTAATTACTCGTGACCCTGACAATTTTCGAGATCTTTCTGTCAGAGGCCTCCTAGTTCCTTACCTGTGGTGCGAAACAAACACCAAAGTCCCAAAAATACACTTACAAATTGCAAGTCCTAGAAGAGCCTCTTTAAGGCAAAAAAGCAAAGTCTTTCTAGGTGAAGCAGAAGCATGGAAGCTGTTGTGAAATGAAATGGAAATGGAAATTATATGGGAGGTATTTAAGTACGTGGTTCTGGCAATTATGGAAATAGTTAGTGTTGACAGAAATCCATCGGGGACCCAGCACTTCAAGTCTCAGTGGGAGAAAGACTGGGAACTAAACATACAAATCAATATAGTCTCTACAGAAAGAGACACTGGTAAGAAAATAAATACAGTTCTTGTCCAAACTGTTTATTTTCTATAGCTAGACAGTGATAATCTCTAGTGCTATCAATTAAGACCTTCATTTTCACAAGCAGTGTTTTAAGGAAATGCAGTATTAGGCACAGTTAGAAAAATTAATGGAAGCTGAAATTAAATTTTTGCTTCCAACTTAATTCCACATATGTGTGCCGTCACTTCCTAAAGCTGAGTCTACAGGTCTTAGGACTATGCTATAACTGCATATATACATACTAAACTACAGAGAAGTTACTCTCTTGCCCCAAAGCACCGCTTTCTTACAAGAAAGTACAGTACTGAAGACGCAAATATGCAATCTTTTGTATTATAAATATTCATATCAATGCACACAGTGCAGTCACACCAACAGAGCTACAGAGGCCTGAAAAACACAGGTATTTAGAAAGTCCCTATACAACCATTGCTGTGCTCTAGGACTCACCAGGGTTTTAGCAATTCCTCCTCCACCCGCTCATTTGAAGAATAAACGAGGACTTAAGAAATAAACAAAGCAGCTAAACCAAATGCTTAGATTGATTATATACAAGCATTGAACCGTTTACTAAACTCAGGTCAGGAGTTATCAAGACTCAAAAACTCTCCAGATACATATAATAGAATATATTCTATAATGAATTTCATTAAAAACTACAGTTTCTAATTTAAAAAAAAAATACCTCTTAATAGCCTTTCAAAAAATAGAGTTTAAAATTAAATGGAAAATGTAGTTAATGATCTGAAAAAAGCTTTTCTGTCCTTTCTTCTCAATAAATTTAAGTCTCAAGTATTACTTGCCTGGCACCTCTTTTCTATTTTACAACTTCAGCATGATTTCAGTAAAGGTGAGAAAGTTGGTATTTAGTTCTCTCTGCCATCAGAAGCTGCATTACAGACACAACTGCACTCGCATGCTTTACTAGGCAACACAAAAAATGGATTAATGAATGAAGTGACAGTAACACATATCAGACCGACATCCACACAGACTGAAGCCCTCTTCTCCATACAGAAGAGGCAGGGCGCTCGACAACGACACAGGCTTTTCCCCAGACCATGTCTCCACACACACTGCAGCTGCACTCCGGGAGGAAAACAGGAGCAGTAGTTTCTCAGTAACCGGGAATTACACTTCTGATAGCAACCGTTCAGTCCTGCCTTTGTAATGCCCGAGCACAAATAGGTCACATCAACAAGTGGGAGGGCAAGCGGGAAGAGACTGAGAGAAAGGAAATGCAGCTGCAGGCGGGGGTGAACTGCAGCAGGGGGTTCCACGGTGATGCACAATAATCTGCTGCCCGACGGCATCGGGGAATTTAGAAACCGGAAATTGGAGGCACTCCCTGGCACAAAGCTGCACAAAAGGAGCGAGGGACGTGCCAGAGCTGTACAAAAAATAAAGCATGAAAATCTCCAGACAAACTATTTTTCCTTTGACTTTCTTGAAAAACCTGCAGAGAAAGCCTCTAAAATTTAAAAAAAAAAAATGTTAGACTGTCCCTGGCATGATATATTCCACCAGCACTGCTTAATTAACCAAGTATATTGTTCTTTGTCACTTTGTCACTCTATGACTTGCTTTGCCCTTTCTCTCTTTTTAGATTAATCTTTTTTTGTGATCACAGAATATATTGAGAGTGACAGACAGTAAACATTACTGGAGGCTGTTGCACTTGGACTGTGACTTGGACTGTGATGTGGATGATCATCCAGAGGCGGGTATGTGAGCTCAGAGTTAGAAGGTCACTCCAATGCCCATCCCTCCAAAGAACAACACTTTTGAAAAACAACCTCTAAAATCTAAGATCTAACACCAGGGGAATTTCACAGTAATTCCTATTTCTATTCCAGACATAGTAATGAAACTCGTTTCAGAGAACAAAAGTCATTAAACAGAGGATGTTGTCAAATGTGACAGAAGATGCCGGGGATATAAAAGCACAGGAGAAAACATCCCATTCCCTAACATCCCAAGTACTGATGAGAGACACGCAGAAAAAGACAGACAGAGCCAGTCTAGAAAAGCACAAAGAGATTTGATCACTAATCAGAGACAGAAACCCATCTGAAAGTCACAACTGTCTCTGCAGGCTCTGAAAGACAGAATTAAATTGGCTTAGTACTATATTCAAAAATGAATTTAATTAGCTGACATTAAGCAGGATAAGTTTGTGGTACCATGTTGCTCTGACAAGCTGTCTCCAGAAGGGTAAGTGGAAGGTAAAATCTTATTTTTCAGGATGAGATTACGGCCATGCACTGAGACAGAAGGTAATGGCATGTCTGCTGAGGGCAGCTGAAACTTGGTGCTGGACATTTCATCTCACACTATAAAAGGATGGCATGTCATAGATGAGCCAGAAGCGCAAGTTTCAGATTCTGCACATTTATTCATATGGCTGTGCAGCTTCATCCTCCTTCTGCTGTTGCCACTTACACGAAGAAGAGAGCCTCGGTGTAAAAACCTCTGCCAGGACCTTTTCCTCTAGTTTCTCTCAGTCAGAGCTGCCCCCTGGAAAGGCTACGATACCCTAGGTGCAATTTATTTATTTTTGCTTATAAGAGAGCATGTGGGTCCCTGGTTGGATGAACGAGGTCTGTGCAGGAGGAAGTTTCTGTGCTAACAGGGCAGGCTGACACATCTGTCGGGTGCTGCACATCTGTTGGGTGTTTTATGGGGTCATCCACAGCACCCCTGCTCTGCTCTACCAAGACTTCTCTACATGGACTACAACCTGCACACTACAGTGCAGCCTGCAAGCAGAGCGGTGGCGTTTGACGGCGAATAAAAGTAAACACAAACTGTGGCAAAAATCTAGCAGCAGATAGTGATGAATGAAGAATCAATGGTAAAATGCATACTAAATCCAAATTGTTTCCCCAAGGAACACTTGGAGGAAATGGAATAACACATTTCAAAGGAAAAGTCCCATGCATATGGGATGTAACAAGCCTTGCCTTCTCATGCCTCTTTGTATTGATAAATTTAGTTCTGGAGAAAGGCATCTCACTGTCAGTGCTAGAAATTCTGCTTATTTTCAAA
Source organism: Mohoua ochrocephala (assembly GCA_013398855.1). NCBI lineage: Eukaryota > Metazoa > Chordata > Aves > Passeriformes > Acanthizidae > Mohoua > Mohoua ochrocephala. The sequence continues at coordinate 25,192 of VZTA01007331.1, read as the reverse complement.
GCAGGCACATTCATCCCAGGGTGTGACCACGAAAGCTATTGCTCACATCCCTTACACAAATATCTCAGCTCTGTCACACCAGAACCAAGCCAGATTTACCAGGCAAGACAGAGAAGCTTTGTCCATCCCATTAGCAAGTCATTAAGGAGGTGTTCTTCCATCACCTGACGAAACTGCACAGCAATATGAGATCTTAATTTAGGCTGGCACTGCCCTTCTTCCTCCCGCGACTCCTCTCACCAGGACTGTATTTAGGCTGTGTGGCCTCGTGTGGCAGCTCACAGATTTGAAGTGCAAGCACAAAACGCCGCATGCCCTTTCGTGGCACCACATTAATCACCCTGCTTTAATGACTTCTACTGATAAACCACCCTGTGTACCCAGCCACCTCCCCAGCGGCTGCATCTACAGCAATAAATTAAACATGCCCTTTCCCATACCCTGCCACCGTGTCATCCACCGGCAGAGACACAGCCACTAAGAATCTCAGCTGGCAGTCAGGGTTGAAAACCCCAGTTTTACTAGCCAAGAGACCCTAGTTTTACTAGCCATTTCAGAGGTGACTCTGAATTTCTCTCTGTTTTTTTCACACAGAAGAATCCTATTTCTTTTCAGCTACAATGAGAACTGCAGAGAGAAGATACCACTAATTACTGGGAAGTATCTACACCACCTATTACCCTACATAACTACAGATCAGAACTACCTTCAAGTAAACAAACATAGCTACAGAGAACATATGATTTTGTAGTATTATTTCTTAATTATTTCACTCTCTTCCAGGAAACTCAAGTCCACAGCTGAGCACGAATAAAGACACAAGATCTTTATGATAAGAAAAGCAAAACAATGGCCTGACATGACCTAACGAAAGCACAGGATACTACTCCCCCAGGGTAGAAATCTCCTTATTCCAAAACTTCCTTTCAAGTGTTTTGAATATGTTACTAAACAAAGAAACAAGACATTCACTTTTGCAAGGCAGTAACATTTTTTAAAGTAGTGGCATCTGACATTATTCCATAAATCATCCACAAAATCAATGTGCTTTATGTCAGATGGGACCTTTAAACTTAAGACTAAAACAAGTTTAGGTCTGAATCGCAACGCAATGATACATATAATAAACTAAATATGTCAAAAGCTTCAGTGGAAAAAGGGTTGCTGAAGGTTTAACATGGAGCTAAGGGCACACAGATTGACCTCTGTGATGCTAAGTGATGTATGGTGCTGGGAGTGCTACCACATCATAGGACTTGAGAAACAGACTGAGCTCTTAGCTGCCAGTGATTGCTTATCTGACCATGGAGGGCATCTCACAATCTGTCTCCATCTTTGATCCCTGTGATAACATTTCTTTCCTCTCCTCATCTGTCAGATATTTACATTGTAAATTCAGTGAGTTTGAAGATGTAAAGACAGGGAAGCCTACATCTTCATAGAAGCCTTTAGATATTACCACACGGAAAATAATAGTCGTAGTAATAAAAAAATCACTTACATCACGCAATTCTAACATTTTACCATTTTCACATAGCTTCCTATCCGGAAAGTATTCTCAAAGGAATTAATTCGGCCTTCCTCCCAAGATCTCTTTTGTAACCTTGTTTCCTACTTAAAAAAAACCCCTGCAATCACAAACTGTGTGTAATGTCACGCCTGTGTCTGTCCGTCTTCTCCTAATAATTTCTCTAAAGACATTCAACAAAGAGACAGCAGTCTCAAAATTATTCAGTTGCTAGAAGTTCCTTCCAATTCCAACTTATGCTTAGACAAGAGAGAGATGGTCAGCATTCAGGTTAAGGGAAAAATCTGCCACGTTGAGTCAAAGAGAGCGCAGAATTTGCAGATAAAACAGATGAACTGAGATGCAAAACGGTGTCAAAAGCTGAAGTGCACAACTACAGGTGCACCCATATGGCTAAATAAAAGTGGGAAAGGAAGCAAGTTCATGCACTGGAGCACACTGCTCCATAACTCGCCCTCAGCATGTTTTTGGACTACCCCAACCGCCTCTCCACAAGACGAACCCGCTGCCAGGAGGGCTGCCTGAGCAGCAAGGATGTGACCCAGGCATTGCGACCTGGCTGCCAGCTCGAGGGCCAGACCTTTGCCTCGCTCTACACAGCAGCAGCTCAAACACAGCCAGGGCCTGCCTTCAAAAGACAGGCACCAACAGGAAGCTGAGGTTTATGATTTCTGCTGCATACTGAAAAATCAGAGGCATTTTCTTAGCGCATCTGGCGGGTGCCGCACTGAAGGAGCAGAAACCAGAGGTGTGGGAAGGTTCTCTAATACACACACACGAGCATTGCCTCACAGCGACGCCTCGACAGCCTTCCGTCCTGCCACAGAGGCCCACGGCCCAGCTGCCCAACCTTCGCGAATGGACAGTTTGTGTCCGTGGTCTGTATCTCACTGGGGAAAGCCTGCAAAGCTCCCATCGCCTGAGGGTCTCCCATGGAGTTTTCTAGGGAGGGCACAGTGCAGCATTTGAAAAATCCTGAAGCTCTCAGTGAGAAGATACTGCTTTAAAAATGGTGAGAGAAAAGCCTGGGAGCTGTTGCAGAAGAAAATACGCATACGCACACCCCTGCCTACTCATTACAGTTGCAAAGACAAACTTCCAAACCCAAAATAATACAATATTGTCTCTCTTGTTCTGTCACAATTGACTGTTTCAGCAAAATGTAACAACAAGACAAAAATAAACACCACCAATGAACTTCATTGCTGTCCTCTCGAAAAGCAGTGTCTGCCAATAATTACATTCATGCCACTGCAACACAGGATCAGCAGCAGGTGAATTATAAAATTCTAACCAGCAGCACTGAAATTAATATCTTATTTTGCTTTAAAAACTAAAAAAAAAAATTTAAAAGACTATATTTTGTTACGCATATTTATGTCATGAATTATATCAAAACACACCTAGATGTGGATGATACTTCAAATATACTGTGTAATGAAAAATATGATGAAACAACTTTTGAAGTAATTTATTACTCATTTCCATACTTGATAAGAAAACAAATATTATACTTATTTATTTATTTTATGCTATCAGAAGCACCATATTTTGAAAGTGGTCATTTCTTTCCACTACCAATTTGTAGCACCCTGCTTCCATCTCTGCAGTTTAGGTAACTCAGAGTTTCATCTGCTGATGTGAGGGGAAAGATTTGAGTAGCTACAAGTAAGTGCAACTACAAGAAATGGCTTGTAGTTGAAAGACAGATGACAGCAGGATGGAACACATAACCAGAATATTTTAGAAGTCTAAAATTTTTCTTCCTATTGATATAATATGGACAACAGATGGGTTTTTAAATGCAGCTCTCGATACAACTTTGCATGTGAGAAGGAAAATAATTTGGAGTTCACGGGAACAGGAGCAGATTGTTCTGTGAATCCAGTTGGTGTCATTCTACACCCTTAAATTCTCCTGCAAAATACTGTAAGCAGAACAGCAGGAGTCCCAAAATTCCCCATGCTGGCTCCAGCTCAATAAGCCATTTCTATTCACAAAGTATATAACCATATACTTAACTTCAGGAGAATGTGTAGGACCCAGTGATTTCACTACAACTTAGGAATCTGCCTGAAATTAAAGTTTCTCTTAGGGGCTTTGCTAATCAAGCACCAGATTCATCTGGCAGATACTTGTGCTGCATTTCTCTCATGCCTTGGCTGCTGACTGCACCTTAGTTAGGCTATTTTTCCTCCTAAGTAAAGGAGATAGAACTGGACTCCAAAGCCACATGTAGCCTGGCTTTTGCGATGACTCCTGTGTTTAATACCATGAATACCATGAGCAGAGGTGCCCATAGCAAATGGCACAGCTATCGGTCCCTCTGAGAACGGTCACTTAAAAACAGACACAAACAAACAAACAAACAAGTTAAGGTTCAAACCCTGCAGTTAGTTTTAGCAGAAAACCCCTACTGGCTCCCCATGGATCAATGGCAGAATACAGCATCTGTCTACAGGACATCTCTGTAAGATAGGGAAGTGGAACCGACATAAAGAGAACACTGCACAACAGTGATATTGCTGTGCCTCACTCATATTCATGAATACAACTCACATGAAAATCAGTGTAAGGTGGTATGACCTGTCCCAAACTCATGAACTGTGTAGCAGAACCAGGCATTGAAGCTGTGGGTACTGAGTCCCTGCCCAGCCTGCTGGTCACTAGACCGTACTTCCTTAGGCAGAGGGTTACAGTAAATACATCAAGTCAGCTGTGCACTGCTGAGCTTGCGTGATCACACGTCACAGACAGTAAAACATGCCACCATAAACTTAAAGGGCTGCTCCATGCATATGACGTCATTTCTAGTTCTGATGCAAAGCATCCAAACTCCAAGTGCAAACACATGCATTTAAAGCAGTTTTTCAGATGGAATAAAATATACATTGAAGCAGTGAGTGTTATTCTAGTTTTCAGAGTATCTTTGCAAAATGGTTATAAAAAAGTTGTCATTACCATTTTGAATCTATAAGAATGACACATCAGCAGAAACAAAATATTTTCTTTCTCACTAATGCAACCAGGCACCTTACTGCATGCAGTATGCCAGGAAAATGGACTTGCTGCAGGAGGAATTGAACTGGCACGAGCACAACAGAAAGGATTTTAATCTACAAGCACTGCACTGTGGAAAGCAACTGCACACGGAAGCATGCTCCATGCAGATAAACCAGCTCTTTCACGATGCACTCAAAAAAACAACCGCATTCACAAAGTAAACCTTGCTACAAACATCCCCGAAGTTTGGGAAGGTTCAAAACCAGGGCCTGCCAAGGTAAAGAAAGACAGCACACATATTTTTGCAGGACGAAACCTGTTCTCTACGATAGAGAAGGGTGTTGTATTGGTGCTTCCAAAGAAACATGCACCATGGCAACACCACTACGGTGTTGAGCTCACCTTGGTGAGACTGCTGGTGGAATCAACACAATCCCATGGCCAGCCTTGTCTACAACTGAACAAAAGCTTTTGCTTCTCATCCCCACCAACACTGGGACCATTGTGACTCATGATCTGACTCTCCCAAAGCAGTGACAGGTTCCCATGGGACTGGCTGAGGGGCAGCAGGACTGCAACAAGCACATCACAGGAACCAGGCAAACGCTCTCAAATCCATTCCTGTGACAAGGAGCTAAGACCACACATCCACTCAGGTTACGCATTACACAAATTTCAGTATTACCTAGGCTCCAATTTTACACACACAGCAGCTCTGGGGGAGGTTGTGTTGCAGCAACACAACGTGGAAAAAGGGTGGCCTTTGCACGGCTCCAGACACAGTACAACCATAGTTAAGAGCAAATAAGCCTGCAATAATGAGAAGATTTGTTTAAAACTCTCCCATCTTAATCTATTCTTTATTTGTATCACTCTTACTGTAAATTTGTTTGAATTTTTTTTAAAATGCTTCAATCTGCTAAGAAAAGTCTTCTTGCAGATGGACTGGTAATGAAATACAAAGAGAATGCTTAATACGAAAAATGTAATGCACAGCATATTTTTTTCCTTTATTTATTTCGTCTTAATTTGCACCTGGTCATTTTCATGCTGAGCATCTCATTTGGTTAAATAATTAGTGTAAATTGCATTTCACCTTTTTTTAACAGGCAAAAATGGTGAAACTGAGTTGGTAATTGTTTCAAGTTTTGCCACGATATGGAAACAACTTGATAACCTGACAACACTTGAGTGTTTGAATGAATAAGATACACAAAAGCAAGAAAAATGAAACTGTGTACAGCAACCCGCAGGGCAAGAAATCCCTCTGTGCAGAGCCTTATGACCTAGAGCAGCAACCTCTGAAGACCTATTCAAAGACCTCAGGATGTGAGAGTTTACTCCTGAGCGAGCTGCTGCCTGCTCATGCACAGAGATACACCCCCTCCTTGTTCGTGCATCAATGCCACTTGTGGCAATTAACTTTCTTCCATCCAGCAGCCACACGCTTACCCTACTCTGCTCACTCACAGATTTCAACAGAAATGGCACCGGAATCAAGGCCAGCCCAAACCTCCCACAGCACACGGTGAACAACCCTTGCTCCCCACAGGCGCTGATCCATGGGCTGTGCTCATCTGCCATGGCACCATCCTGTGCCTGCACAGCCCAGCTCACCCGCCTGCTCATCCCCCAGCCCACCCCTGGTCGCCCCCCAGCAAAAGCCAGCAGGCACGGGCTCCAAGATAAGGCAGCAGGAAGCCACAACAACCCCCTCTGCAGCCATGCTCATCTCATCGACTCTACCGAAACATGGGGTGGAAACTCCCATGGGCCCCATGATGCTCCCTCTGACCCTCCTGGCTTTACAAGTCTTGGTTCTTAACAAAGCCACAAGGACTTCTCATCCGAAAGAGTACGGGAAACTCAAGTAAAGTACACTCAAGTAAAGGACACTCGAACCCTCCTAAGTAACCACAACAGAAAAGAGCACCAACAAAAATTTCAACAATTTTATACAATGTCCCTACATAATGTTCATCTGCATCAAGCAAATCATGGTGTTGCAAAAAGGACATAACTATTGGTCAGACAAAACCCACTACAGAGTCAAAAGTAATAACTATTGGAGTTGATAGAAACAGAAAGCATTTGATGAACTCTAATTTTGGTTTTCATCGTGCAGGTTCAGGAAAACATCCTTCTCCACCTACAAGGTCTTGGTGTCCTCATGTGCCATTATTTAGATTCTCAGCTCCAAGCTTCTGCTGCTGTAACAGTAACGTGACTACACAAAACTAAGTCAATTCAGTACAATAAACTGTACTCCACTTCAATTAAATACAATTCAGTACAATAAACTGAAAATTCTCCAGAAGACTGAAATTTATTTTAAGTTTTCATGAAAAAGCAAGTTTCTTCTGAAGGATGTTACACTGACGGTCCAAGAGAAATCCTGCATTTGTTTGGAAAATAAGGACATATCAAGAGCGACATGGTCCACTTCCTCATAGCGCCTTTTCGACATCGCTCGGCCATGACCTGAATGGCCTCCCGTGTGAGAAAATACTTGTTTCCGTCTGTGCTTGTTCATGCCCTCGCCTCTGTGCTGAGGTTATCAGCACTGGTGCTGGCTACGGCAGCGGCTTACAGGGGCAACTGCCTGTCACTGTAACATCTCAGCTGTCACCTGTGCCAAGGCGCCATCAGCCACTGCGTTCTTATGCACACGCGGCAGCGTAGAAGACCATTACTATCAGCACTCATTTTTGACCATCTGTTGTTAATAACAATAAAGTTTAAAAATGCAGGAGTTTACAACCCTATGCCACAGTTTACAGATGTTTCATTTAAAGATAAGACAAAGGAAAAATACAGAATTATTTGGTCAAAACGAGAGGGAGCAGGACAGTTTGAAGGGGAATTCAGGAGCACTAAACCATTCCTTTCCAAAACGGTCATTAATTCTACTCCTTACCTGGAGACCTGTTATTCTTGCACCTTTATTTTCTGACATTATTATTTAATATTTGTACCCATGCCTCTAAAGCAAAAAGTCAGCCCAGGCTTAACAACTCAGCCTGACTGTGAAGATCAAGCCTAAGTAACAGCAGAGAAAATTGTCAAGGAAATATTATTAAAGGAAAAATTAACTTAAAATCAATTGCTTTTATTCTAATGCATTCCTATAATCACTTGCCTCCCCTTTCCATAAACTGCTTGTAAAATCTCTTGAGACAGAGGACTGTTGTGTTGCACACATGGCTAATGATACTACAAGGGCATATTAAAAAAAGGAAGGAAAAAGATTTATGTAACACTTTACAGGGGCAATCACAGCTCATCAAGTTATTTTCTTTTACATGTGAAATCAGGCCCATTTAAGGGAATTTTCCCATTTATTATCCCAGAGGAAAAAGAAGGCAGGGGGTTGGGGTGGGGGGAATTTGACATGCATGTATACAAAACCTTCCAAGAACTGCTCATGCCTGAGAAAATTCACTCTTCTGCCTGTTAAACATTCCCATCCCGAGACTTTGTTTCAGGACACATCCTCCTCATGAATAGCTGGACCTTGTCTGCACAGCTGAGAGTACCAACACACAGTATTTCATCACGAAACCCGGTCATATCCTATTCCGCAAAAGATTGAGTGCCGTTATTTCTTTGCCTATCTTGCTTTTTCCTGCTCGCAAGCGTCTCGCCAGGCGTGATTCATGTTACATAACTCCAGCCTGTTAAAAACAACAGTTATGTAGCTAGGTAGTACGAAAGATTAATGAGGTAAAGCCAGAAGTTGCTTATTACAGAACCCAGACAAAAGCTGCTCCTTAAATAATATGCCTATGCAACATTAAACAAATGAATAAGCCACTGCACCAGCACTGTTTACATTCAAAGTTAATTAAATCTTTCAAATTCAGGATACCGTACTCTAGACTACTCAGTGTCTCTTCTCACGCCACAATATTCAAACTCCCTAGTGCATATGTGTTTTATTTTTTTAAAAAGTGACCCGCTCCCCCTGCAATCATTAGAGAATAACAGTTGAATACCGAATCAGTCAATTTCACTCACAAAAATGCTGTATTGCTTTAATGTTCTGGATGACTATGCTGAGATAAAATCCTCCTCCCTGAGTCAGCCGCAAAATGCGTGTGTTTTGCAAATAACCATTTTTACTCACATCCCTGTTTTGGTTATGAAGTGTAAAAGCAGCAGCCAGAGAGGGTTAAACAGGCTTCCTGTCAATGCTCTGCAAGAAGCCAGTCTCTGTATTGCAGCAAGGCAAAGAAATCTGTTCAGGCCCTGTATATTCAGCATTATTCAGCACTATTGGGACCACATTCCAGGATCCCTCAATGCCCACCTGGCAGTGTGTCCTCTACATTAAGGTAGTGATACGGTCTCCCCAAGGCAAATCATCACCTGACCATCCTGGGCTTTGCAGCTCAGCTGTGTCCAGTGACATGCTCCGTGGAGCAAGCCATAGCCACATAACTGTATTCTCTTCTCAGTCACTTCTCCGGGAGGTAAAAAAAAAAAGAACAAAACAGAAAATTACAAAGCTCATATTTCTGGCATCACCACCACAGCAGAGCAATGGGGAGGCGACTGGCTGCCCCGGGGAGGAGGCAGCAGCAGTGGGGGCCTGTGCAAGCACCAGCTGGCTGCCGAGCCCAGACCTGAAACTAGGTCTCAGCCCACTCGACTGCAGGGGAAGGGAGGGAGGAAAAAAAAAAAAAAAAAAAAAAGGCAGCAGCACTTTCTCAGAGCAGGAAGAAGGGGAGGCCACGAGCGTTTCCTGTTGTGCAGCTGAAACAAGCAAAGACGTCATTACACTTACGCTCCCTCAGGGTGTCAGCAGATTGAGGGCCAAAGTTCAGTCATTTCCAATGCACTGCAAGGAGGGAGGTTTTGGAGGAGAAACCAGCAGTGGCTTTATTGCTAACAGTGTTCTCTGCACTTGCATAGCAAAACAGCTAAGCAGCGTGTTACCAGGCTCAGCTGCAAAGTATCGTATGTGACTAGAAACAATATTTGCTCAGGAGCCGTGCTGCTCTTGTTGCTCTTGTACAGCTCGTGTAAGAATATCACTGCAATATAGAAGTAGAATAAAATATTACTACAATATCAAAATGCACTAAGCTTCTTCTGCAGCCCATACTCCTGCAAGCGTCTGGAAATCAAGCCTTACATTGCTTTGGATCCCATGAAGTCAAACATGTTTCGTAAACGCACCAGAGGCACAACTAGTGGGTAAAACTCCACGATTCCCTTGTCAGGTATGGCTGACAACCTGGCAGAGTGAACACAGATGCTCCTTTTCAAATTCGCCTCTGTCTTTCTCAAGCAGGTAAGGTCCCAGCTTAAGGAAAAGGGTGAGGATGCAGGAGTTGGGTAGTGGCACGTGGATGTCCAACATCTGGCAACTGACTGTCACCTAAACCTAAGAAAATCAGTATAGCTGCCGAGCACAGGGGGAATCTGGACTGCAGTCCTACCCACCATTACTACCTTCTTAAGTTAAACATTAGAAAGACTTTTTAAACAGAAAGCATTGTCAAGAATCCAAATGAGACCATTCGGGAGGTTTCAGAGTCTCCACCCACCACTGGAAGCTTTAAAGTGCACTCTGAACAACCACCTGTAGGAAGTGCTTTGGTTATAGCTGATCCTCTCCTGGGGCAGAGGGATGCACAGGCTTACAGTACACTCTCACTCATGAGACAGCCTCTAGACCCAGTTTTGATAGTCTCTGGACAACATGTTAAAGCACAGCGATAAATACAGTCATTCCACAATAAGCACGTCCCAGCATACACCGAACGTGGCAGATCGGGTAGCAGTGCTCCACCTGATAGAAGATGGTTTTCAAATAGAGGTACTTAACAAACCTCAGTGAAAAAGGTTACAAGGAGTTTGGAAAATGCTCCTCTGATTTCTCTTCTCATACTGCCATCACCAGCTGAAGAGAGTATTTTCGCCTTATTTCTGCAATAACCACCCTGTGGTCACACTGGGAACTGAAGCCAGTCTTTCGGCCCTAGTAATTCAGCATAACAGACCTGAAACTAGGGAATCACCAGACTGTATCTTGGATATATTGTATCTTTTATGGAACATAAGCAGTGTCGCTAGCTAACCAAAACTGCTCGTTTTACTAAAAGAAGGTCAAATATAGTATTTTAATTATTTATAAACTAAACATTTTGGATATACTTTCAAAAACATTCCACAAGGATACGAGCTGGTTTGGTTATTTTCTACCCTTTCATTTAGAGGTAAATTTTTCAAAGATAACTTATCTCTAGGATTCACTGCCCAGGTAGCATGACAAAACCTCTACTGCTTCTTGTTCTGACAACAGCTTGAAGACTTAATCCTGAAGGTTGTCAACCTGGCACTAATAATCAAGACTCTTTTCAATATAAAAAAATAAGCAGACAATTAGTCTTTGGTGTTGACAATGATTTGCAGTACACAGGCATTAAGTGCAGCAAAGACAGTTTGGATCGGCTCAATCGGAGTAAAGTGGTCGGAATCTGGTCCTTAAAACTGTGGTTGCTGGAACGGAATCCAGCCCATATTATACAAAGCAATGGCTGCAAGTAGTGACATTCTCCTGAGAGAAGGAAAAAGGGGGTGAAACCTTCCAAAGTACTGTAAGAAAGCTTCCACTGTGCCCAGCATCCTAAACAACACATAAAAGAGCCATTCGACTTTCTGAAATCTGACCACTTGGTACCGCACTCACTCGGAATAAACTTGGCCAACTATTTTTAGACCCATATCCAAGAATGAAGGAAATGCACCAACAATCTGTACTTCTGACCATACTGAGACAACTGGCACGTGGCACAGCAGGAGCACAGGGCCAGGCTGTGCAACCACCGGGCACCGCCGTGCCGCATCACAACACGCATTTCCCACACATCTGGGGCTGCCTGTGGCAACACGGTGTCTGCTCGAGAACACAGAACATAACAAGGAACAGCACTGGGTTCACACACCCATCCATGTCCTGAGAGTTAATGGAATTACATCTTACTGTTCCATTAGCTGACAAACAGTATTAAGCCATCTCTGCCATGGTTTGAGGTGAGAAAGTGCAATATGCTGTCTGCAATATCCAACTACAACCCTAATATTTTGAAAAGAGCTGTAGCTGTTGTGCTGGGTTTTATTCATTGAACATTTGAAACTTAAAGCAAAGAGACAGATGCAAACTGTGACCTGGTCTCACTGACAGTGCCCTTGCTACGCTGATGAAAACACGTGCCTTTCCACTCCAAAACAGAAATTGCTTGTGGTAAGTACAAATACATACGGAAAAGAACTCTTAAAGTTGGCTACTTACAAAGTATCTAACACCTTTACTGGCCCCCACTAACTCAGTTACACTTTTACCCTTTACAACCCATCCGTGCAATACTTTTAACACAGCCACTACAGTGTATCACTTGGGAATTCAAATGACGTACAAGGTTTTTATAATTCTTTCACTTCCATTTGAAGAGAAGTGCAAGCAGAGAAGCCATTACCTTGGAATTTTTTGTTGTTGAATTGTCACATCACTAAGGGAATTCTCTCAAATGATCCTACAAGCAGATAATTAAAATATCCTGCACCAAAGGCAAACAAAGATGACAAAATCCAAGCTGCCAAAACACCTGATAGTAGGTCATTATTTATCTTCAAAATATGTGTGGCAAAAAAACAGAAAGGGGAGGGGACGGAGGGACAGATGACTTGTTTTTCAATGTGAACTTGGTGTTCAGCCTAAATACAGCAGTACACAGAATGCAGGAGGAGAGTCTGCCCATTGCTGAAGGGCACGATCCAACCACCAGTGCAGTGGCAGCAATTAGAAATTCCGGAAGTATTCCCCATCATTCTCTCTTCTCATTTGCTGCACACAGCTGCCCCCGGCCATGCTCTCCTGCCCCAGGAGGCCACTGCCACCAGCACCGGTCTCTCATGCCAGGTACCTGAGGGAGAGGTGTCCTCAGGCACAGGGATGAGCAGCCTCCCATTCAGAAGCTACTGGGAAAATTCCACATTGCCAAGAGGAACGTTCCGATCATATGGTAAGGACTGGGTTTGGGATGAAAACATTAAACTTGAAATGGGGTGATCCCAGGTGGTGCAGATGTGTGTGAGTGTCTGCAGAGACACGGCGTGGGAGCGTATATGTGTCTGTGGTGTGTCTGTACATGTTTACGTACAAACACCTGTGCATGTGTGAGTGTATAGAGACACAACAATATATAGACATCTACATGTACAATAATAGATACATCCGCATTAGAAGTTAATATAAAAAAGTGATTTGGCTAAGTGGTACCAAAGCCCTGTCATTGTAACTATCTTTTATAAGTAATGGCTTATGGAGATTCTTTGGGGAAAACACATTAAGTCCTGGAAGCTAAGTGAGGGAAAAGACAAGCCCTGATTTTGTGGCTTACTCAAGTATTTATATTTTATTTCAAATGTCTAATCAAGACAAAGCAGATCTGAAACCCATGTTTAAGAACCTGAAGTTTTCAACAATAGGTAACCTAATTTCCAGAAACCAAAAGCAATTGCTAAAATACTTATTTAAACTGCTTTCATGGAAACAAGGAGAAAACACTTTAAAAATGTTAAAAATATTAAATCAACTTGACTGCTTCTGTACCTCATGAATTCAACAAGATCCTAGGCAACAATAATATTTAGAATAAATATTTTTCTTATGGGAATAGCATTTTCACTCAAATTGACCAGATGATATCAATTAAAAAAACAAAGATTAGATACAGAAAACACATCTACTGACTTTAAAACTAAACCGTACTTCGGTGAGTACAAAGCTTGTTTAAGAAGATACTGACTTTTTCTTTTAAATATCTTCTTATTTTTAAGGGAAAAATGCTTTTTTTCCCCTTGCAGTATTTTGAACTATTTTCAATCCAAACGACGAAAATCTGTTCACTAAAACTTCAGGGAGCACACCCTACTCAGTGCAAAATACTGCACTCATACACAAATATAAAGCTGAATATATCCAAGGCAAATCCAGTACTGATTCCAAGTTCTGCACTTGCCCTATATGCACACCTTGAAAAAAAGAGGAAGATGAAGAGAGACATAAATAAATACAAACCAGTGATACAAAAATACAGTAACTTTCTACGCAATATACCATCTGTTCCTCCAGAAAAGCATGCTGCATCGAGCCACAGGGGCTACGGCTATGAAAAGCCCTTGTAGAAGAGCCAAGTTCTGTAATGAGCAGTTTCAGAAGCTGTGGAAAACTGTACCAGCCACCACAGTAAGGAGGCAGCCTGCGATACGCTGAGTGGGAACCGCCGGCCCCCCGCGCTGTGGGCTGGGGTTACCCGAGCTGCCACAACGTCCTCAGAGAGCTCCCCAAATCTTGCAAAGCCAGGGTCAGAGGTTTACAGCGTACCAGGAAAGCTGGGCCGCGCTGCGGAGCGAGTGCTAGTTGTTTGGGGATGTGGTGTTTTGCCATGGCTTTTTACGGGAAAGTTTTGTCTCCAGAGTTACAGACACAGTAAACTGGATTTCCCCGACTACACAAACCACACCTCCACTGCTGCTGCTCCCTTCTCTTGTACTGTGGATCCAGGATCAGCAGACAGAAATAGTTTCCAGAACATGGGAATAGGCACCCTGGTACGCCTGCTGCCCCTGAGGCACATGAAAAGTAGGAGCTGCTGTTGCATGCCAGATGCTTGCTCACTGTTTTGTGCCTTACAGCAAACGAAGCGAGCGTCTTCCAGCCACTTGGGCAAAGAGACAGGCAGGAGAGACCCAGATCAAAGAAGTACTAAGGGGTGCTCTGTTATGGTTAAGAAGGCCAAGTAAGGTGTGCAGCCCTCTCCTTCCAGCTGGCAAAGTCTCAGGTACTCGGGATTATGTAGTAAGAATTTCCTTCTGCCGCTTCTATTGTTATTCACTACGTGTGTGTTAAAAAAGGCATCCGGCCTTTCCAGACTTCGGTTGCATTATCACACCAAACACAGGCTTTAGGGCAAGGTCTGAGTTTTGTAAACCGTGTTTGTAAAGTATTTGCTCGTGTTCCCCATCACCATCCCCAGAACAAACGACGGAATCGCAGAACCCTGGGCAATTAGGAGACCATACCTGGACTGCAGGGAATTCACGAGCCAACACATTATCACAGCTCTCATTAATAAAATAATAAACTGTGCAATTACAGTGGGTTGTACACATACCTTAGGGTATGCAATAAGGCACAAATTTAGAAATGGACTATTTCCAACAACCAACAACAACTTAAACAGGCAGGGATCCTTATCAAACAATTAGGTTACTCAAGAACTGCTCCAATAACTGGCCCTTTTTGCCCAGGGTTATGCATTCTAGAATCATGCCATAAGCTTTCGTTGAACTAGGCTTTTTCCTCTTCCTTTTTCATTTTGTTTGTACTGTTTAAAAAAAAAGAAAAGAAAAAAGCTCATCTCCCCTCTAATCCACCCATCAGATGAGGTGCAAGATTTTTTTATAAAATTACATCCAAAAATGGGGGAGTACAAAGAAAAACTCCATTATCAGGAATAACCTAATGCAGTTTGGCACTACTGGGCTACAGATGGAGAAGTAGATACATAGGACAGGTAGATTACACCAGAATGAAACATCACACTAGAACCATGCAAACCTTTTGTATATATTGTTTTATCTTTCTTTTTATGTTGAACCATACTGGAAACAGACAAAAAAACCCACCAAAATCCTTTGAAATTATGCCACTTGAAATAAGCAGGCATCAGACCTCATTAAAAAAAATAAAACAGGACATCATATGGAAACGGAAACTAAATGCAAGTTTCTCACATCTCAATAATTCCAAAACCAGATAATGGGATTTCGCTGGGGAGAGAAGCATACAGGTACAAGGCAAGATACAGCCCTGGCTCCAAGCAAGTTCCTTTTTCAGCTAGGTTATAACTACAAATAATAACAAAAAAAAGCTAAAACCACAGCTCTAAGCCACTGTCAGTTGCAGCACTTGCACGCAAGACTTCGTGCACTTTATATTCAAATCATAATGAAAGCACCTTGGGGTACATAATGTACTTTTTTTTTCTAAATTACCTTATACCATCTGGCAACGTAAAGATCACTTCTGTTGAGAGTGCCTTTTGTTGTAGGTCTTCTCTGCCTGAAGTATCCAGAGGCTGTTTCCATGCAGACAGTTTTCCCAACATTCTCACCTAGTGTTACTACATTCAATGAAAAGCAAACCTCGCATGCTGAAGGTTTCCATTTATAGGCTGAGACAGTCATGAGGAGCACTATTTCAGCAGTACAACTCCTATCTACAGCCAATGGCAAAATCTTGGCCTCATTAAAAAAAAAAAAAAAAATTCAAAATCAATAACAACTTCCCATTCTGCACTTTTATTGGTCAGGACACGATCCAAAATGACAGAATTTTCATCATATTCACAAGAGATGAGGCAGTTCACATGGTGCCATAAACTGTGCCAGGCACAGTTTGGTGTCATCTTCTCAGATGTGGGGCACTGATTAGAAAACCGCGAGATGAGGGCAAGACGGTTTTGTGTTGGCTCCAGAGAAAGCGAAGGTCCAGCAACAAGGTCTGTGTTGGCACAATGCAAGTGCCTTTTAGGATAGCTTTCGTTTCCATCATCTATTTGCACATGTGGTCTGCTCATGGATTGACTTTTCTGGTCATTTCCCTACAAGCACGAGAGCTGGCAGCACTAGTTCAGGCGCAGCGTGGAGGTGGGTGTCCCACCAGCAGAGCAGGGCTCAGTGAGCACCATGCCCAAGGGGAACGTCAGGCACCATCGAGGACAGAGCCTCGGGAACGACCCTTTCACCTTCTGAGCAGACTGAGAGGGATGTGACTATGTCCTTCAGAAACACGAGGACGTCAAAGGAATTCTAAGTGCTTCAGCTTCAAGGCAAACATCTTCATGGTCCAACAAGACATGACCTTGGCTGAGTCAGTCACAGGCAGCTAAATGGGCCATGCTCACTTACTGATGCTGCTGCATCCTCCCAGCAGCAGAGCACCAGGAACAGCGGATAGCATTTTAGAAAGATACCCAGGGCGGATTCTGATACACACTCACCCCAAAGTGAGACCACAGCAGTTCACCACTGAGAACTAATAAGATTTTTTACCTATTCAACAAAATGTGGCTGTGTATATGCACCTCTATAGACACTTGTGAAATAAATGCTAACAGTCACACATAAATAATTCAAATAAATTTATTTATTTAAAATATTTTCTTTGATAGTTAAACAAACAGAAGTTGAACCTACATGGAATCTAGGACAAATCTTCCTCCCAGTGACAAACGAGCCAGACCTCCAACCATGAGCTCTCATGAAATTATTCCAGGCATAGTGTACTATGAAGGAGACAGAACATGACTAAAGGTAAAAGCTACGATCACATATACGTACATAAGTCTAGATGTATATACTTAGACATGCATTCTTAAATATTTCTTCACGCAATGTGGCAAACCCCCTCCATTTTCTGCTGTAATATGTTCGTTTTTATGGGAAAGCATCAAAGCAGGAGCCAAAAAAATGCATTTTTGGCAGAGATAAAAGGACAGGTATAATCCCATCACCTGCATCTGACACTGTCTGAATTAGGCAATGAAACTGAAACACTGCTCTCTGTTTTCTAGTGCATGAATCCGTAAATTGCCATCAAATGTATTTATTACACTTTTGGCTCACCAGACAACCCACTTGACTGAGAAAGAGAGAGTCAAAATTAGTTTCATTTATTCCCCTGGTTGCTAGTTAAGTGGGTTATTGAACTATTGACTGGGATGAAACGATACTGCAAATAAATTAAATCAAAACCGTGCATAAACAAATATAAAAATAAATACCTTCAAGCACTGAGCAAGATAAGAAGCATCATATTCTGTGTGCAAGCTGCCTGTGGAGATGTCAAAGTCAGAAGCTGGAAGTCAGAGGATGTTACCACTGTATCCTTGAATGTACCTGCCATAGGATCTTAGTTACTCATCAATCCATGTTTGTACGACTTGAGACTGGACAGGGACTCTAAAGAATGTATTACTAAAATTCCGTAGGTTGAGGACAACGTTAGAGAGAGACTTGATCTGATAAAAATAACTTCCTGCAGGCAATTATAATCCACTGCCAGTCACATTCAAACCTCCCCTTCCCATCTTATTGATCTCCCCCTCTAAGCCTCATCCTCAACCAGTATACATCCAAATTTTTGTATTTAACATCCCTGTTTCCTTCTTTAATTAATAAGGTAGGGAGTGAGAAAGAGAAAGAAAATTAAAAGGTTTCTCTCGTATTCACTCCATTTGTGGAAAATATGCTGCACTGAAGTTTTGGAGAAGTGTGCATAAAGGAACTCCATCATCCCATGTGGCTTTCTCTTTCCTGCCATGCAGAGGCTGATCTGGGGAGCAAGGGAAGGAAAGTCAGGGTACATCTACTGCAAGCTACTTCACTCTTCCTACAGAAGAATGAGCAAAGACCCCAGACACACCACTATAAAGCATCACGCAGAGGACACAGAGCAAAACCAAAGCAAAGGCTCCTCCTGTACACTCCTCTTTTACAAGTGAATGAGCCCAGTCCAACCTCCCATCATGGAGGGTTCAGGTTTATCAGCCTTGGATGAGGAAATCTGTACAACCCAGAAGCAAAACAAGCATTTCCAAAGTGCCAGGTAAACACATCTTGTCCTTGCTCCGAAAGAAAAATTTGGAAGACCTGATATGCTTCCATTCCCTTCTCCATTGCTTTCTCACCTCTCCTTCAAGCCTGTTCATAAAGGTAAGACACAGAGTGATTAAATTTTTTCCATGAAGATATCACTAATTTAACAGAATCACTGAACAACCACACGAGCTGAGCTAAAAAGAAAGCAGAGAAAACGAATGAGCTGTACATCACCCTTTTGCCTCCCCACGTTTCACAGACCAAAGTCCTCCCAGACCAAAGAAAGGTGCTGTCCTACTACCGCATATCAGCTCCAATTTACGACCTTACTTGTTTAGAAAAAGATAGGTGACTCAAAATTGTCCTACTAATTACTCCAAATCATGCAGTAGTTTTACTAACGCGTGGCTGACTATGAAGTTCTTCACCAATAATTAACATTACTCACTACAATGAATTAGGTCAAAGATGAGCACAATTTGTGTATTTAATTAGTAATTAAGTAAATCAGAGATTAAAAATATATGACATCTCAAACATGACAGATATCTTACTGGGCCAACTTCACCGTCCTCTTGATCCCAACATTTTCCACCATACCAACCAACTGCAGAGGTAGCAACACTGTATTTGGTATCACTCTAGCTCTAAAACAAATACCTTTCTGTCAGTTTGTATTTCACTAACATCATTTCCTCCTAAGCATATTATATAAACAACTCCTGCCCTTACACTTATCACAAATTTCTTCAGATGTATCAGTAACATCTTGCTAAGCCTGTATCAAAATTCAACTGTACCTCACAAATTAAATACATGTAGCTTATCCATTAAGCCTTAAGAAATCAAATATTCTAGCCAAGCAGCACAGTGAAAATATTCACTAACTTGTAAAGGGATTTTGCTACTATTGCAGGACCAAGCACAAAATAATGGAACAGACTGCAAATTTTATTTGACACAAATTTACTAAGAATGTTGGAAGAAATTATATTCACATAGCTTTGCAGAGATTTTAAAGCAAAATCTCTTTACTCAAAGAGCCTAGTATCACAGCCTCACCTGGTGATCAAAACAGATTATCATATCAACACAGCATCAAGATGTCCAACCTTATAGTCTCGCAGTTGATAGTTTAATCCTATTTTTACCAAACTGCAGAAACTTTTATTGACTTACACAGGACAGGGAAATTGGCTGTAGAAATCTACGAATGTCCTGCCAAAGATAAATGCTTTTTTCACTAAAGAACTATATTTTACCTCAGACAAATGCACTTAAAAGGCTTTTCATAAGCAGCTTCAGAAATTGCATCCATAAATATAACTGATTTTAAATGGGAAAAGGTCAAAATTGGTCCATCTCTCTATTGTTACAGAAGACCATGAATTGTACTTGATTTTCTTTTCTAAAACATTTAACAAAATAGTTTTAGAAGCTGAACTCTGGAGATGAATCAGTGTTTCGCAGGTGTCACACAGGACTCAGTGGAACACTGTGAGCGTGCAGAGGCGTCAGTGAACCACAGGCCCGCACCACACTCCCGGGCGTCTCTTTTTCATTGCCAATGCTCGTGCAGAAAGAAAGAAAATCACATCCAGTCCTCACAAAAATTGACAACAGTTAAGAGCAAATAAAGATACTATTTTTCAGCTAACTGAACTATTTTTTTTAGCTGTCTTTGAAAGACGAGGAACGTAAAACGCCACATACTTCTAGAACTTTTGGAAGCGGACTACACTCAAAATGAACTACACTGACCTATGAAGACTGGTAATAGATGCCAGCAGCTTAAGTCTTTGCTGAATACTGACTTTGGTCTAAACTAAATAGCTTTTGCTCTAACTAAATAGTGTCACGTCTTGTTGTCAAGGAAGGGTAACCTCGGTTATTATTTCATACTATTCTTTCCTGACACACTACACATGTTTTGTTTTAATGCAAGCCACAAGCACAAAATACATAAATACAGAGATTGGGACATTTATCTTATTTAAACAAACAAAAACAACAAAAAACCCACCAATATGCAAGAAAACCCCACTGTCTATTGAGACTAATTTTGATAATCCTGATCCTGTGCCATTCGATTTTTTAAACTTAGAGCTCCTCTCTTCCTAAGCACAGATATTGCTGTACGGAAAAACTGCTCAATAAATAATATTATTTCAACAAAATTCTCTGATGTTATATCATATCTTACACTGTGCAGTCAGAATTTTCTTTCAGCTTTTTACACTCCTTTAGCAATACTATTCTCTGTAGCCACAAAAGTCTAAACCTCACCATAAATCACAGAAAATATCTTGAGATTTTTCTGCTTCATTTTTTATGAGTATTTTCTTACGAAGAGGGTCAAACTCTCCTTTATTGCATTACTTTTAAAATGTCACCTGACACTGTAATTTCAACTCCCGTTAGCTCCTCTAGTTTTCACTTTTCTATGAAACTGAACTATAAATGCAAATTACCTAACTGCTTTTCTCCGTATGGAATTTCCAATAAACTACTATCTGAAAAAGAAACTTTTTGTAGCAGTCAAACCTTGAATTTCTCCAGTATGACACAACAGCAATTGAGCCATGCCTTTCAAAAAATACTGCACAACGTCCTTTCCCCCCCCTTTTTTGCAACTTACATAAATCAAAATTTTAGCCAGAGCTGCAGTAGTTTATTACAACTTACTTAAGTTGCAATTAAGTGAACTTACACATTTAAGAACAGATGTATTCTTTACTATTCTTTTTTGGGTGTGCAGGATCAAATTTCTTGTATATGAGTTGCGTTTTTCAGACTCTGTAAGTGTATTAGGGCAGAACTATCAACTAATAGAAAAAAAAAAAACAAAACAAGAAAATCTTTTCCTTTAAAAAATGAGCTGCAACAAAACAAACCAATGTGTACATGAGGTGGCCGTAAAATCATTACCTACTACATTATTCCATTCCTTGTGGTTTCCATGTCATATTTAGAAAAAACTTTTCTGCTGAGACCAAGTTTACACTGACAGCGATAGAATGTGCATAAACAAACTCAGAAAAAAAGGGATATTACCACTATACAAACTGGTCCTATCTGTATAACCACGTACCAGGGGAATTTACATCAGATAATTAAATCCGTATTTGTGCACTGTGTTACTTTAAGAAAACCACCCAAGTGTTACATTTTTGGGTAGATATGCTCTGAGACTCCCATCCAGAGAAAGTGGAGGGGGGAAAAAAGCACGCACAGGTTTTCGCTTATCCAAGTAAAAGGCGATATCCAGGTTCAAAAAACAGTAAAAGAGACACATCCAGGGCAGAACAAGGAAATATGGAAACACAAGCAATATTGTGACCAAAACCAGCGTGGTCCACACTATGCTGCTGTCACCCTGGCATACAGAGAACAGAGTGACCATTTTGCAGATGTACAGAATGTGCCTGAAAGACGAGTGAAAACAAGCGCCCAGAATCCACAATACTTCCTCAGAGCAAGAAGAAGCTCTTATGTTTAGACCGTACCAGCGATGGCGAGAATTTCATCACAAGGCAATAAAAAAAGGCAAGAGATTCCTGACAGACAAAATTGCATATGGTACTTGAACGTCTTCTTCTTATTCTACATTGGGGATTTTGAAACACTGTATAAGATTGTTCCCCCCACTCATATCCTCTCATACCTTTCCCATGCTCACAGCTTTGCGAGAGAGATTTCTCGGGGACAAACTTTCCTGGGGACAACCTACTACAAATGATTAGGGAGGGTAAAGCCAACAGTTTAATCTATGAACAAAGCAGAAGGGTGAAATAAGATGTGCATGGTACCTCCCACTTGCTATTTCAGTAAAAAAGAAAAAAAAATTTAAAAAAACCCAGATGTTTCCAGACATTAACATATTCTTTAATTTCTCTAATGATTTCTTAAGGTCCAAATAGGGGCTCACTACTTGGTTGTCATGGAAAAATACTAATATTTCTATTTACAGTAGATTTTTTCTCTCAGGCTGTCAGACCAGCACTTTCACAAGTCCTAATTTCACTTGAGAATGAAAAATATGGCCCTAGTGAACTGCTTTTTAGTATTTCCTGCTGAAATAGGGGAGTTGTTGCAAAGTCTTACAAAAACTGTTTAAGCACCCAAAAGAGAAACGAGGCTGTACAAAGCTGCTATTTCCTATCAGAACGCCACAACCAGCTTGAAACTTTCATTGTTCTATGATAATTCTGTGCTACTTTATTTAAATGTAGCATCCCAAACTACTGTCTAAATATGTGAAAAATACTATTCTCCATTTTCAACCTAGCTTACACTTCCCCTTGCTGTTTCTTCGCTTTAGCAACTGCTAGATATTCTCTTGAAGGGAAAACAAAAACAAACAAAAAACCAAACAAACCCCGGAATCGCCCAACCAAACAAAAAAACCTCCAACAAACAAATTGTTAAACTACAGAAGAAAGCCAAATAACTTAAAAAATATTTAATCTGTAACATACTACTTCAGAGATGCTGTTTAAGAAAACTTAAGAAAAAAATGACCTGCCTCTTTAAAAAAAAAAGAATTTTTAAAGCAGTTTCCTCATAACTTATCGGACCTTTTTCAAATAATAAAGGTATGCAGCTTCTGCACTCAACACTCCTGTTCAACTCCCAAAAGTATTAGCAATTAACTCTTCCTGAAGCCTTTAACCCATAAGATTAATAACAATTATGCATTCCTCCTGCTTGGACGAGCAATAATTTAAAACCACACGTTGACTGTCTGAGGTAAAATGGACAGAATATTTTCTCTTCACCCTGCGTGAAGACCATTGACATGAAGAACCAACTTTTCACGGACTTGATTTATGATGGGACCTAAGACAGAGGAAGTCAGTACTCAGCTCTGGCAATTTACCTGCAATTGTTAGGCAGAAACAACTACAAGAAAGTAGTACTTGCTGAACTGTACATACAGAGCTGGATAGATAACTATCAATATAACCAACCACAGCTTATTATAAACCCCACCACACTCAAATTTGAAAGATGGCGTGCCATATTTCATAATCCAAGTCACATTACTGTGACTTATATCTTAGTATGACTTGTATACTCTACAGGAATACTCTTAAATAGCAAGCATTCTTCTCTTTGATGGGTAAGCATTGCAGTATTTCACTAAGTAAACCACTTCTGCCAGGCACACAGCTCCTATATTCCCACTGCCTTACCCAATATGGTTAAATTACAAAAGCAGTAACAGTAACTACCCCTGCTGCTGACCGAAAATGATGAGCAGAGGGACATACAAAATGGTACTCATTACTTTCACTTCTGTTTAAATCCAATTCACCTTGATTCTTTTAAAAAAAAGCACGTAAAGAAGTGAATAAGCAAAGAAGTTTGGCAAAATGCTCAACAATAAATATCCTGCTTTGAAAACGTCCAGCTTAGTTACAAACATGCGGACCAGGGTCATAAATTTGCTCACACAACTGAGTACAGCCAATGGTATTAGAAATAGTTAAAAGTCAAAAAAGAATAGCCTTGTAGGGTGCCACCACATAAACTAAACATGATATACTGCCAAACACTCAAGTAGACACATGTACCATTATTCAGCAAGGACCACATGAATGCATATGGCTCTCTGTTTTGTCTTCATAGTAACAAGAAGGTTTGTAAACAGATCTCACATATGAGGCAATCTAGTCACTTGAGAATCTAAAAATCTGCCTTTATAAAGAAGCATTCTGCGCTGTTGCCACACAATTGGACTCGGATACACAATTAAAAGTCGTCTACATTTGTGCTTTGGGACAAGGGCTGCTGGGTTTTATTCTAATCCATAGCAGTGAGGTTTTAACGAGTCACCTCAGTCAGGATGTATAGAACTGCTATGCCCAACAGCCATTAGAAAATAACATCAACACAACGGACTACAATACATTAAAAACGTGGATTGTTCAATCAACCAAAGTAACGACACGCTGACTTCGTACCGTATCACTGCTGCCTTTGCACAGCTGAAAGCCACAGTAATCTTAAATACATTCGCAGATGACAGTAGTAACTTCTTAAAACTCACACAAAAAAAAACCTCTCAGCCTATTCTACAATACTTAACTTTTTGAAAAGTGAGACAGAAAAAAAAATTAAGAAAGTTTCAGATAATCCATACCTGAAGTTTCAGAAATATCTCCTGAGTGGAAGGATCAGGAAAGATTTACCTTATAAGTGTAAATAAATATAACCCCCAGGTTACACTGCATCTATCCAAGTATGTCCACGTGCTGCAAATCTAACAGGCAGAGACTCTCCTATCTTTGAAAAACATATGCATTTTTTTAGCATGTCTGCATATCATCTTCACTATCAAAATATTGAGGATTCCACACCATGTCCTGATAACCTGAGGATCCAATTCCTCCGGTAGTCAGTGGTAATCCACAACAACAACAGAATTTAAAATTGGGCCCACTGAATTTGTACCTCGTTAGACCAGTAGTTCTTTTAATCTAGTAATTACTCTAATTACCCGGTGTCCCCAGAACTCCTGATGATGATGACCGGAGCCCCCTTGTGCTGGGAGCTGCACGAACACACGCCTCACCCGCAGCTCCGGGAAGCAGAGAAACACAGACCCAGCCAGCAATGTTTCTCTTCTGCCACCCTGACCACTTTGTTTACTTCTTTCGTAATAATTCTCAGTATAAATTCATTAGAAGAAAAAATAAGGAAAAAGTAACACCCTTGACTCAACATAAAATCTTTAGTGCCCCCTCTATTATTTAAGAATGTACAAACCCAGACAGGTTTAATATTAAAGCAGGCTTCACTTTAAAATGAGACAAGGGAAACTATTTAGCTAAATATTTCTGCTGAAACTCGTTAGCATTTCGATTACTTTAATTTTAAAAAGTATTTTAAAATTATTGCCTAAAAAACCCAACTCTTTAGTGTTTGAGCAGAAGTTTCATTTCTGCAACTATCATATTTTTAAAAAATCAAAAAAAAAAAAAA
>VZTA01007330.1:21631-40734 GCA_013398855.1 Mohoua ochrocephala | reverse complement strand
GTTCTAAGAATCCCTCTACAGAATGGCACTTTCAGAAAGACAAGATAGCAGAGTATCAACTACTGCAGCAGAGACATTCACCTGAAAGCTGCAGCAGAGATTCACAAATTGACAGATTATTCTGCATTGGAAGGGACCCAAAATGATCACTGAGTCCAACTCTTAAGTAAATAGCCCATACAGGGATTGAACCCACAGCCTTGGTGTTATGTGTTATTAGCACCATGCTCTCTAACCAAATGAGATAATCTCGGAGTCAGGTATCAGTATGGTTGCAAGTAGTGGGATGGAAAACCAGAGACTTATCCTTGCCTGTCAAGAGCAGAAACCCTCCAAAGAACTGGAAAGCACTGGATTAGTGAAGAAACATTCCCTGGGGCATACATCTCCCTTTGCAGCTGCTCCCACACCTCCTTCACTGCTGTCCCACATCACACAGATACCTTAGCGGACAAAGTAGTCCACATGTCAGCAGCCTTGGCACTGAGCTAACCTGATCCCTGCTTCTCCTTCCATCCAGTTAGTTCCTTCTGATGTCCTCAGGGCAGTGACTCCCCTGGCCTCAGTCTCCTTACCTAGTGGGGAAATAAGGACCCAAAGATGCTTTGCTACTGGGGAGCCACTTTGAAATTACAGAGAGAACAGCTACAGTGAGTTCAGCTGGAAAGTCTCACAGAAGCTGGCAAGCACAAGGACTGCCTGAGAGCCGAGCTCCTTACACAGCAGCCTGCGTGTAAAGCAAAGGTTCACAGACAACCAGAACAAGATACTCATGGTCAAGACTGACACTTGAGGAAGAGATGTCACAGGAACAGAGAAGCCAGGCACAGCCAGGCAGGCACAGCTGGGGGCTGTATCACCCTCCCCAAGCCCGGTCCCTGGGAGGTGACAGCAGAGGGCACTCAGGCTGCAGGCAGGAGCTGCTGGGGTTGCCGGCTCTCTCCAGGCCAAGCGACGCACAGGAGATGGAATTGTACCGCCCTGGATGCTGCATTTTAGGTCTGTTTCTGAGCACTGCACCTTGTTTCTTCTGGCTGCAGCTTAGGCTCGAGTGAATGTTTTCTTCTTGTCCTGTTGCAGTGCCTGCTGGCATGGTTTGCAGTGCGGCCTTTGCTGCACAGACCCTAATGCTTATCCCTGCCATCCAGGACACCCATACACATTTTGGAAGGATTGTTGCCTCTTGGGCAGCAGACACAACACACCTCTCTTGGATGCAGGCAGCCTCTCAAACCGCAATGAGTAATCAGAGCAGTGAAAGCTGTCTGAACATGGATCAAGGCCTTTCAAATTCAAGCGCAAGCAGCACAATTTGCTCAACACTATCCTAGAGCATTGAAGTATCACTCAAATTAGTAACATGCCTTTCCTTGCAGAGTATTTTCTAACCTTAATGCAGCCCACAAGACTCAGAAGAGTCTCACCCAGAGCAGCAGGGCTGTCTGTGACTCCCGGTACACCATGCCCAGGCACTCACAGCCCCTCTGCCCACCTCCTCTGCATGCAGAGCTCTGCAGCCCTCCCCAACCAGGCAGGAGTCCCAGACACATCACACGTGGCCTTGGCTGACCTCCATTGCAGGCACTCAGAGCAACTCATCTGGAGCTGGTATCTGTGCAGACCCATTAACCACAGTGCAATCAGTGCTCCCAGAGAGGCTGCAATAAAGCCATAAGAGCGCTCGTTGGACTGATGGATCGTGGGGAAACACATCTCACTGCAGCAGGAACAGCGGCTGGGCGCTGACAGGGAGGGGAGGAAGCTTTGGCAGCAACATGCCTCCCACAGAGCACATTGCAGATGTACCATGTTCAGAAGCACTGAAATGCAGTGGGGTATATATACCCAAATTTCCCTGAGCACAAAGCTTCTTCTCTGAAGAGCTGAGGGTAGAGGAAGGATGGTATCAGAGGTCTGCTACTTGCAGTCCTTGCAAAAGGTCCTGAAGTCAAGCAGTGCTATTTCTACCTCACCACATATAGTGCAGCTCCTCTCGTTAATACTGACACACGAAGCACTGCAAAATGAAGCAGATAAAATCCTGATCCAGATATGAGTAATGACTTTGCATTTTTTTGTAAATTAAACCTAATCTTGTGTTGGCTGTGCTATACAAGGCGAAATAATGAAATAGATTAAGATGAGATCTTGTTCACTCTTGCTGAACAAAAGCCAATTAATTGTCAGCAGGATTATCGTGAAGTCTTTCTTCTCTCAGACAAATACAATCAGACGGAGTCTGTGTGCTGGTGCAGGAGGCCGGCTTATTGGTAACTCTGCCTAGACAGATAAAAACACCGCAAAGACTCAGTTACCCACACAGACGCTCCTACTTTGCCTTTCCCCAGTGTCTCCTGCCAACTTGCACACAGGAAAGAGGTGCTTTGGAACCGACACACACACTTCCAGACATACAACCCAAGCCTGCCTGCTCCAAGTCCCCTTCTCCTGTCTAACTCAGATCCCTTCCCACCTGTACATCTCTCCTGACACAGATTCATCCAGACCTTTCCCAAAGCTTTCTGTCTAGAAAGGCTTTACCCCTGCAAATCCTTTGTTACAGTCCTCCTCCATGCTGAGATGTTTCCTCTCTCACCCAGACAAAATCCCTGTTGCAGTCTTTCTGCTATTTGCCTGGTCCACAGCAGAGCCATCTTCTACCTGTCTGCCATGATGACAAGCAAGGAAGTAATTCCTGCCTCATCTCATCTGTCCTTTTTCCAATATAAAACAGAAATCTGTGAGAAAGCAAGGATTGTGGGAAAAGTTTCTAATGTCACTGCTGTCCCAGAAAAATGAAGGAAAACTCAGCACAAGGATAGACTATGGGACTTGATTAAAGACTTCAGCACTGCAAGGAGTATCACTTGGGAGTCATTAATGCACTGCTGGGTACATTCACCACTGTATGGGGGCCCTAAGCCAGCAGTGGAATGTGGAACCCAAGGAAAGGTGCAACAGATATTGTGGCACTGAAGGGTGATGGTACATCACACAAATTGTTGGCACGGAAAAGCAAATCCTAGTTTTAGCTGAGAAGCTTCAGGGCAGGAAGAGAAACCAACACCAGAAAAAGGAGAACACCTGTGCTGAACTCACTGCCCCACTCCTATGGCAGAGTCAAGCTAAAACTCACCCTGCCTTGCCAGCTCATGACAATCCTGCCTTTTCTGACAGTACCGAGAGCTCCACGCATCTCACTAGGGAAGGAGTCTGCAACAGCTAGAAATGAAAGGCATTGAGAGAATTTGTGAACAATTTACTTGGAGAAAATACTTCTTACTTTCACACCAGGTTAAAAAAAAAAAAAGTAAAATTAAGCCCTGCCAAAGCCTGCAGCACCAGCATTGACAGACAAAAATGACTTAACAGAAAAAAACACAGGCAGGGAAAGCGATTTTCCTTGCCTGCATTGTCAGGGGAATTAAATCTTGTTTTTTTCCCCTTCACCACCAAGTGGAATAATCCAATATATTAAAGTTAATGTGCTTCTTGTATTTATTGCTGTGTATTTGACCTAACAGAATTTTATTCCTACATTAAGAATAAAACCATTCTGGAAGGCAAACTGCAAAGCTCTAGATCAATTACTGCCTTCTCCAACAGCTGAAAAGTGAGTTATTTCTCGTAAGACAGAAAAAAAAAGTAGAAAATAATAATAAAAATAAAAAAAAATCCTTTTCCCTGTGCAGCAAGTTCTGCACTGCAGACCTGGTGGAGTTCAGCGATACTGAGTTTGGTTTCTAGGCAACATTTTAAGAAATCAAGCAGCATCCCCAATCACGCTTGTGTCCCCCATCCTGCACAGCACTCAGTCACCCACTATCAGTGGGCTGGGCAGAGCAGAGAGCACAGCTCCAGCCCACGCTTCCCACTGTGCCTTCAGGGACCACATCGGATTCAAGGGCACCCAGCAGTGGCAGATGGATAATGACCTGTCCAAGGCAACTCTTGCTGGTAAGCAAACAACACCATGGGCACAACATCATGAAACACAGCACTCAGGTGTGAGAGGGCCAGGCAGAAGTGGACAGAGGCAGGGGGATGACTCACTGGTCCAAAATCACTGAAATAAATATGAAAACATTCCTCCTTGTGTCCTGTCTTGGTTGTCAAGCCTTCAGGATGGCACCCTGTCTGGGTGGGGTCTGGACCAGGACACACCAGCTGACCCTTCTTTCTTACTGTCGAGGCTCAGACACTTTGCTTGGGGGGGTTAACTGGCACACTTGGGTCTGGGGATCCCCAGAGGCAACACCAGCTCCTCGATGACACCTCAGGGGGCTGCTCGCTGGAATATCTAAGATAAGACCCTTCAAATCAGCCTTTCACAGAGGGCAGGGGACACTAATCCTTCCTGATGCACTCTCATGGCATTGGCTACACTACCTGGGGCAGGGGGTGCTGAAAATATGGCACATTTGAAGAAGCAAAGGATTCCTCTAGATTTTAGTGGTAGCAGCATTATGAGGAAAACCAGATAAAACAAAGGAAATGATACTGATTTGTTGCCATTGAGTGCTTCAGCTCAAAGAAATGAGAAGCTGCAGTACTCGTGGTATGACACACTCATTAAAGAGGAGATGCTGCTCACAGACAATCATGAAGGTCAGTGTTTCTGTTCTCAGCAGAGAGTTTGGGATTCAGTATGGATGAAAAAAAGGTGATGAAAGGGACTTTGACACAGGCACGTAAGCCTAAAAGGCAAGATCATATTTATTAACAGAAAAAAAACAACCAAGGGATGCATTAAGCCCTGACCTATATCTAGACAGTGCGTGCTCCAAGAACGTGAGACATGAAATACCTATGTGCTTCTGAACTATTAGCACATATTATTACCTTCCATGAGCCATTATCCCTATTTAAGAACAGGGATAGCAGAGACATAAGCCTATCACACAGGAAGTCTTTGAGTACATCTACACCTCCGTGCCCACACACCTGTTTCCTGAACCACACTGCCTCCCCATTCAAGCCTCGCTCACTGCTTTGTACAGCCTCCAACACGGCACAAGGCCACTTCGAATGGAAGTTTGGTCACAGTCAGCACACATTCAGAAAAAGTATTTCAACTGTTATGACTTCAGTACGACAGAGACAATTCTTCTAAGCAGACAGGCCTAACTCAGTTTTTTTATTCTCCCTCCTGCCATCATGCTAAGGACAGAATTTAAGGCACTTTGAAGAAAAGGAACTATGAATTACTATGCACGCATAAGTTTCAGTTACATTTAACTCTGACCTTCAGCTCAACTGCAACCAGTAAATCTGAATAAACAAGTCTTTTTAACAATTTCTTGGAAAGTCTGTTCGACTGTTTTGTACATGCAACCCTAACACTCACTTGTCTGGGAATTTTAAATTATTGATCAGGACAAGAGCTCTCCCTTCGTGCATACTCCATCTAATCCTTTCATTTACTGTGCTTTTTGCCTGCATGCAAAATGAATGAACTTTCATCTCACTTCCAAGTAATTTCCATGATATTTCCAGTGTCAAAGTCCACCTCCCTCAATAACAATTCCCGGCAGATGGGAATGTACACAAGCTCTCACTCCCTGAGCGCATCCTGCTGCACACTCCTGCGTGGCAGAAAGTTCTGAAAGGGTTGTTACGTCCAGCAGGCAGAGAAACAGCCAGGAAATACCCAGGGGTGTCTGCACAGTGTCTGCCACATGAAGCAAATAAAGGAGACCACACTGCCCGTTGTCAGAGAGCAGTGCAGTGCCGGATAGGGACGTGTCTGGATAGATGCTGGAAGCCCATCCTGTGTTGCCCAGCCCCCTGGCTCAGTGCCAGTGAACAACCTGGGCCCAGAACCACCAGGCTTCAGCCACACATTCTGAGTTTCCTTCCTCATGGGTGACACTCATCAGCAATGCTACACCCCTCCCCCACACATACAAGAGGAGCAGCTGCCTGCAGAGACCTTTGAACTGCCTGAATAATTGAATTATGGCCATTTTCCTGTCCTCCCTACTATGCAGCCTGGCCAGGCAGCTCACCTGCATCTCCAGAGAGCATTAGAGCCAACCAAGAGGCAGAGGTGCTGCTATTTTCCTAATGACTTACATGCCATTACCCCAGTCAAGCTTTTCCAGGCTGCTTTCAAACCCTTCCTTCACATTCACTCCTTCATAAGACTAATCATAAGTGATCTCGGATATGAGAAGGTGGGATAGCCAAGCTGGAAGCTGTCCAGATAAACTGATACCTTCCTTTGGACTGTGAACATATGCTTCATGCCTCAATTCACTTTGCTCCTCTGGTCTTTCAAAACTCCTTACGAAGACTTCCTGGGAACAAGTCCTGCTGAGCTGTTCTTGCAGGCAGACCTTGTACAGCAAGCACAAACCAAAGTAGATCGAGTACAATAATGGGATGTAACATGCAACAGCCTGAGCATACCCATAGAGACATATATAGAGACCCACACAGAGAGCCACAGTGTCTCCTCTCCATTCTTAGTGCCCAAGAGAGAGGGGCTCTGCTCCAGACACTGCCCTGCTTGCCAGAGCAATGCTACATAGGGTCTGTTTCGCAGCCACATCTGCAGCGATGCCTGCAATTCACACCCTCTGACCCATCCTGATCATGACACCAGCGATCACTCTCCTCTCTGGGTCTTTTCTTCCTTGCTCATCATCCCAATCCATCCTGGCTGGCTCCCACAGAAAGCTCATCTTCATCAATATGCACAACAGCACCTGTCTCATCTGCACAGGGAATCAGGAGCCTGAGGTTGGTCTCAGAGACCACAGAGCCCAATTAAATACTTGATACTATCACAGTCCTGCCTGGAGAGAGACCTGGAGAGAAATTACCCTATATGTAACTGCAAATCACTAGAAAAGGATGAATAGAACCTTTAGAAAACAGCAAATGTCCCATAAAAAAAACAACATGCAGGGCTGGCAACACCTGTGTTTGTACAGAGTGCTAGGGCTGGAAAAAGAGAGATAAAAGAGTGAAACTCCAGTGAAAAGCAAACTCAGTGTTCCTCCTGGCATGTGCAGGAATGCAAGTGAATGCCAAAAAATCTGATGGTACTACTTCAATATCCTTGGTACTTTGGGGATTGGTAACCTCAAAAGAGACCTGGTCCCAGGCTGAGCTGCTGGGCTTCTTCGTGGTCACCAGAGCTTTTGTGCATCCCACTGCAGTCTTCTCATCTTATGTTCACAGCCAGAGAAGGAACCAGGTGATAGACATCAAGGACAGCTTCAATATAAGACTAGACACCATCAATCACATCATGAGTCAATTGACATAGAGTCCACTGGGGCATTTATTTGCCACCTGGAAATCTTTTAACCACAGCTCTGAAGACTATGTAATGACAGGGATGTTTCTTTACACTGTCTTTCTTAGGAATTAATTCTAGCACCTTCATTATAAAGAATAAATGACTAAGGTACGTGACAAAGGACTCCTTGAAAGTCCAGGGGGCCAAACTTCTCCTGTTCCTAGAGAGATTCCAGGTTGAAAAAAAAAAGAAAAAAAAGAAAAGATGTAATGTTCCTGAAGAGAGCAGTGAATAAGGAACAGGAAATCTTTTTCCCTGCACTAAGTCAATGGAGCTCCATGAATAATTCACACTTGCTATGAGGAAAAAAATGAATAGAAATGCTTTCCTGCCTCCTGCCCTGTCCCCTGTGCTCCCACCACACCACCCTCCAGGACTAGCATAGCTGAGCATAGGGTTTTCTCTCCTAGAAGTAAATAAATAAATATTTTTTTTAAAAAATGTTGCCCTGCATGGTTTCCCTGCATGGCTCTTGAACATGTCAATCCATTTTCAAGGTCTCAGATGCCCACTTACAGACCTTGAAACAACTCTACTACCTGATTCTATCCAAATCAAGCACTGGGGGAAATAAATCCATTTAAAGGCACAGTCATGGAGTACAGTGAGAGGACTAGGGCAGATGACTGTCTGCTGACATCTTTCTCCCACTGTGTGCCAGACATCTGCTCTCTCCAGCTCAGCTAGCCAGGTCTTTCTAGTGAGAGCTCCCACCCTGTCAGAAAGGTCTGAAAACTCCATATGGCTGAGCTGCATCACTCTGTGGTTCATTCTTAGCAAATAACAAGTTACCAAAGATGAAGAAAAGGCTGAAGTACTTGACAAAGAAGGCCTCTGAGACCTTCTTTGCCTCAGTTTTCAACAGTAAGACAGGTCATCCTCAGGACAACTGGCCTCCTGAGCTAGGAGATGGGGACAGGGAGTAGAATAGCCCCCCTGTAATCCAGGAGGAAGCAAGCACTTGGATGCTCACAAGTCTGTGGGACCAGATGGGATCCATCCTAGGGGGATGAGGGAGCTGGTGGAAGAGCTCACCAAGCCACTCTCCATTATTTACCATCAGTCCTGGCTCACTGGAGAGGTCCCAGAGGACTGGAATCTGGCCAATGTGACCCCATACATAAGAAGGGCCGTAAGGAAGATCCAGGAAATTACACGCCTGTCAGCCTGACCTCGGTGCCTGGCAAGGTTATGGAACAGATCATCCTGAGTGCCATCACATGGCACTGACAGGATGGCCAGGGGATCAGATCCAGGCAGCATGGATTTAGGAGGGGCAGGTCTTGCTTGGCCAACCTGATCTCCTTTTATGACCAGGTGACCCACCTAGGGAATGAGGGGAGGGCTGTAGATGTCTACCTGGACTTCAGCAAAGCCTTTGACACGGTCTCCCATAGCATACTCCTGGAAAAGCCAGCAGCCCACAGCTTGGACAGGTACATCTTCACTGGGTGAAGATGAACTGGCTGATAGCCAGGTCCAGAGAGTGGTGGCGAATGGTGCTGCATCCAGTTGGTGGCCAGTCACTAATGGTGTCCCCCAGCAATCAGTGTTGGGCCCAGTGCTGTGTAGTATCTTTATTGATGATCTGGATGAGAGGATTGAGTCCACAATCAGCAAATGTGCAGATGACACCAAGCTGGGAGCATGTGTAGATCTGCTGGAGGGTAGAAGGGCTCTGCAGAGGGACCTGGACAGGCTGGATCCAGGGGCAGAATCCAGCAGTATGAGGTTTAACAAGACCAAGTGCTGAGTCCTGCACTTTGGCCACAATAACCACATGCAGCACTACAAGCTGGGGACAGAGTGGCTGGACAGTGGCCAGGCAGAAAGGGACCTGGGGGCACTGATGGACAGCGGGCTGGACATGAGCCAGCTGTGCCCACGCGGCCAAGAAGGCCAATGGCACCTGGCCTGGATCGGGAATGGTGTGGCCAGCAGGACCAGGGCAGGGATTCTCCCCCTGTACTCAGCACTGGTGAGGCCGCACCTCGAGTGCTGTGTCCAGTTCTGGGCCCCTCAATTTAGGAAGGACATTGAGGGGCTGGGGCCTGTCCAGAGAAGGGCAGCAAGGCTGGTGAGGGGTCTGGAAACACAAGTCCTGCGAGGAGCAGCTGAGGGAGCTGGGGTTGTTTAGCCTGGAGAAGAGGAGGCTCAGGGGAGACCTCATCACTCTCTCCAGCTCCCTGACAGGAGGGGGCAGCCAGGTGGGGGTCGGGCTCTGCTCCCAGGCAACAGCGACAGGACAAGAGGACACGACCTTCAGCTGCACCAGGGGAGGTTTAGGTTGGACATTAGGAAGAAATTCTTCACAGAAAGGGTGATTGGGCATTGGAACGGGCTGCCCAGGGAGGTGGTGGAGTCGCCGTCCCTGGAGGTGTTTAAGGAGAGGCTGGATGTGGCACTCAGTGCCATGGTCTGGGTGACAAGGTGGTGTTGGGTCATAGGCTGGGCTCGATGATCTCAAAGGTCTTTTCCAAGCCAGATGATTCTGTGATTCTGTGTGAAATCATTCTCTATAGCCCCTTTCATTCCCACAGCCCAGAACGCTTTAAGCTTCCCAACAAGCATAAATGAGGTAATTAAATGACATTGCTCCTTTGAGGTAAGAGAAGGGTATTAAGAGATCCCCTCAGACCTCAGTGAAATACATTCACCTCTAGGTGGAATTAGGAGCTGGGAGGACAACAAAACAGTTATGCAGACATATTTTGCTTCTTAAGACTCCTCTAAGTTTTGACTCAGTCAGGACTTCCTCTAATTATGGTATTTGAAATTAAGTTTCCACCATAAATACTATGAACGATTTTTGTAATGTGACTGCAGGAATTAGAACTCCTTGCTATTTTGATGACAGATAGGAAGCGACTTTCTAAGTCCTGGGACTTAGATTCACCGCAGCTCACAGATGTTAGTAGAGCTGGTATTCTCATCCTGGCTTCAATTGTTCACTTCATTGCATGTCCCTATAGGTTAGCTCATCCCCCTGCAAAGTTAAAAATCAAAGCAGTGCTCTGGACATATTAAAATTCACCACTATTAAAGTTGTTCACATGTTTTTCTGCACCAAGCTAGTTGCACAGGAACATACCTCATAGGGGATAACTTCACAGTTTGCTCCTCTTCCTCCTGGCCGCCTTGTCCACTCACATCATCTCTCAGCATACACCTGCACATGCCAGCAGGGTGTAAGAGACTGGGACTCTTAGGCAGGCAGTGCCTCCCCTCCCCTCATCACCCTCTCCCCTTTCTTCTGGAACAACTGCAGGCAAATTTGGCTCACCATTTGCCACAGATCAGGGAGCCAGGACAGACAGTAGGCAATAGGGATGTTCTGGAGCCCAGCTGTTAGGGTCAGCCCAGCCCCTGTGCCATGGAAAGCATCAGCCTTTCAATGCAAATGATCAACTGTGCAAAGCAGCTTCCATAGGGAAGGGGGAAATGAATTCCTCCCTGATCCCCCTCCTGAGCTCAGCTTATCCCTGATGCATGAGATTCAATTACCCTTATCATTATGGTAGTTTGCCTTGCTAGAAATGTTACTAGCAGTGATGAAATTATCCAGCCCTGTTTTATGCTGGAAAGAAACCTAGGGGGCTCCTCACGACGGCTACAAGGGAACGGGTGCTCTCTTCAGCAGAAGGGGAAAGGCTCTTCTCCAAGTGCCATAGCAGCCCTCCAAAGGAAGGACCAGGACCTTGGTCTCAACTTATGCAACACACTTCTGTCACTGAAGTCACCAGCTGAGGACCACAAGCACATGATGGCCAAGTTGTCCTGAATTACACCCTCAGAGTGCTGTGACATCCAGGTCTTTTATGTAAACCCAGGTATTGACATTGCAATTCCTGAACCCATTCCCTTTTTGAGCTCTGGCCCAGGCAGGACATTCCCAAATTGTATGACTTGAATTGGGCTTCCTTCAGTATCACAAGTGATTCTTGACCTGAAGTTGTGCTGGGCAGAGCTCCAGCTGTTTCACCTGGGTATGGAGGTAACAGGAGATGTTTCTGACCTAAGAGACTGTGAGCTCTGCCACGGAGGACTGGAAACACACACGTCTCAAGAATATTCAGGCAGGGTTTCACTCATGGAGATCAGGAAGTGATCTGGAAGTTGCAGCCCTGTAGCTTTGTCTTGGGTTATCATTGTGCCCACAGGCCACTGCAATTCAGAGGGCCAGGCAACACAGGCTTTGGAGAGCAGCACTTCTCCCAGCTGTACAACACAACTGGGACACTGCTTCCCTTCCTCTACTGCTCCCTGCCTCCTCTTGGGAGAGACCTGGAGGCAGGGCACTTCTCAGCATAGGCAGCCCCTAGCAACAGCAGCTCCCAGGGCCTATAAGGACATGCAAACCAAGCTCAGCGTATCAGCAACCAGCACATCCAGTAACTAATGGGGAAAGCAAGGTAGAGCCAGCAGGGAGATAAACTTGAACCAAATCAGTAATTCCCTCCATATTCTTTACAGTCTTGTTAAGTTTGTTTTTAAACAGAGGTGGAATCAGCCTCAGCCTTGCTTGGAAAAAGCAAGCAATGAGAGCTCTTGAGTGTAAGGGGATTTGGGGTGCCCTGGTAAAGTGGGAACATACATGTGTAAAGGGATAGAAAGGACAAAGGTGGGCCTGTGTGGAGCAAAGGAGTGCACACAGGCAGGCATGCACACAGGTAGCTGGTCAGCCACAGAACACACAGGGTGCTCGAGTCCAGCTGTCACTGCATTTGGAAGCACCGAGTTGTGGCTGCATGTGCATGCATGTAGGCACACAAAATGACACCTGAGAGCAGCAACATGATGGGCACCCTGTGCACAGATCTGTGCTGGGGGAGTTTAACATCCACTCAGTCTCTGGCTTCCCCCTGCACACTCAGCAATCCCTGAAGGGGCTTCCTGTTTTCCAGCCAGCTCTAATCCGTTCTTGGTTTCTTCTCCCTTTGGAGCAAGTTTTAAATTCATCACTGTTTTTAAGGAAACACTTAAAGAGCAAAGCAGAACTGATAGCTAAATTAAACCTGCTGAGAGTGCTTGTTTAATTGAAAATGACATCTATAATTTAAATGTCAGGGCTGGGATGGTTATTAAAACCCTCCTTGATTACTGCACCTCATTTCACAGCTTCAAAACAGACAAGAAAAAGCTGCAAGTGGGTCATGTAACACAGAACCACCAAGCAATGAGTAAGCCTCCCCAACACACACCAGTGGGGGCCAGACTAGCTTGTCCCCCACGGCAAGGATGGCTCTTGCCTCTGTCCAGCACCAAGCTGCTGGGAGATCATCTCCCAGCTGCAGCAGATCATCTTTTCTCTTGGAGGATGCACAGGAGAGTCAGACAGACCAGGCAGTTCAACTCTTCCAGGCCCAGCAGGCAGGAAGCTCTTGGAACAATGGGCAGAGTAGAGTCCCCTCCAGAGGTGCAGCTGCTGACTGGAGAGGCAGCTCTGTGTCCCTGCACTGGCTCTGCCCAGCTGCCAGGCATGTGCTGTTTGCTGCCTGCTCCCCATTCCTTCCCTCAGTGTCAGGAAAATTAATCCACAAACACCAGAGGTTTATGTCCAAAAAGAAGACAGAGGAGTCCTGTTACTTTATCCGAATAAAGGGAGAGGCCATGGGGCATTCCCCTGGGGTCTCTCAAATTTTTGGAGGACGCAGCCTCCTTTTTATTCTCATTTCCCGACCGCATTTCCCTCTCTCTTTCCCCATTGGCTGAGGTACTTGAGGGGTACAGACTTCCCGGAATGCCTAATACCTAAGACTCCCTTCTAATGTATACCCCCCCCCCCCCCCCTTTTTTTAAATTCCTATGGAATTTATGATTCTTCCCATTGTTTCTTTCATCTCTCAATATTCAATTTCATTTATCAGCAGACCTACAGTTTGTTTGTAAAGACAAATATCTCTCTTTCCACTCATCAATCAGTGGAATTCCTCCCATTGTTTCTGTTATCTCTCAGTGCTAGTTTTATCTACCAGCAGGCCTACAGCTTGTTTGTAAAGACAAGTCCCTCATTCCTTTCACTCAGCAAAACCACTGGCACTCATGGGCCGCTACCCGGCTGTCCCCAGCCACTTACCCAGAGTTTTCCTGCTTCTTTATGCAGTGCTCTCTGCCCTGTATCTAGCTCTTCCCAAGGCAAAGGGGAGAGAGCAGGTGGCTGGTGGAGTGGAAGGAAAAGGAGAAAGCTCAGCTTGATCATGCTGAGATCAAGGTCAGAGAAATCACTGTCTTGTCCTGATCCCAGCCGGCTCTGATGCAGAGGAGGGAAGAAAACAAATCAGCAGCTGCTGAGGTAGCAGCACCAAAGGCAGGCTTGCATTAAAGAAGTGCCATCCATCATTCCAAGACTACAGTTTATAAACCATGAGGTCTCAGTAAATTACAGGAGGAGCCAGAGGAGCATGCAGGCCACCATAAGCACAGGCTGCAAGCCATCTCCTTCCTCCTCCTCTCCTGAGGCAGAAGAGCTGCCAGCATCCCCCACTGCTTGCTGCCAGGGAGGAAACTTGTACCAGCAGAGCTGGATTCACAGACACCCAAACCCATCACCAACCTTGGGTACAACAGCACACCTGACTCCTTGGCCACTGGTCAGGCTGGGGGTGTCCTCGTATGGAGTGGCAAGGCTGGTTAAATTAATCCATACTGCAGTGGGGGCACTGGGAGCCATCAATTAGTTGTTAATGGTCATTGTGAGAGTTGGAGGAGACTTTAATAAGTACCTGGCCACATGAACTATAGCTAGGTGCCTCTTTCCATCTCCTCTACTCTCTCACTTTACCACTAGGTTTAGTC
Organism: Mohoua ochrocephala; assembly: GCA_013398855.1. NCBI lineage: Eukaryota > Metazoa > Chordata > Aves > Passeriformes > Acanthizidae > Mohoua > Mohoua ochrocephala. Next base: position 26,630 of record VZTA01007330.1, on the reverse strand, counting down.
AGTGGTTGAGGTTAGGGCATGAAATCCATCACTCCTCTGACATCAGGAGCAGGAAGAGAACAGGGATCAGGTGAACCAGTGCAGAGTTCTGTGCCCCAGCCCTGGATTCCGTGCTGCAGCAACACAGAAGTAAAGAATTGCAGATGATGAGGTTTTGCACACAACTCCCCCCACCCCAAGCCTTGACCTTCCTGGTTGTTTTTAATTTACTCATTCGCTTCACAATGCAAAGAATGTAAAAAGAAATAATCGAGACATTAGAAAATGTATCAAGAGATGAGCTAGGACAAAGGGTAATTAACATTGCCCCTCAGCTACCTCTATGAAGTCCACTGCAATTGGATGGTAAAGCACTCTGCTTTATGTAATGAAAAAAAGGGAGCACAAACAGACTCACATTACAGAAAGCTCAGCCCACGTTAAAAATTACAGTAATCAAAGCCATAATGAGCTGTAAGATTTCATGAAACTTTTCAACAATATCTTTAGGCTGTAACATTAGAAATGGTAATGTTTAAAGAAAAATGTAAAAGGACGCTACAGGAGAAAGAGATCACTGGGGAAGGATCTGCTGGCAGTCAGTGCCAAGGAGCTGATCTTATCCATCAACAACATGCCAGTCCCCAGTGACAGTCTTGGCAGTGTCCCAGGAGCACAAGGTGGGCAGAGGTTGGACCCTCCACAGGTGCTTTGCACCCCAGTCTCACCGAAACAGGCACAGGGCCCTTGGAAAGGCCACACCCGAACAGCCGGAATACCTCCACCTAGCAGTGCCCCAGCTTTAGCATCCGAAATACGCAGCCCCACAACTGCTTACTGTACAAGCAATCAAGGTTTAGAAAGGCATTTAAAAGTAATTCTCTGTATCAGAGCTCAGTGGGGGAGTATCAAAGCCTTGTAGGAGAACCATAGCACCATCAAGATGGCTTAAAACAGAGAACCAACAGACAGGTCTATTGTTTAGGAGAAAAAATATGCCAGCAAGAAAGGAAGTACCTCCTTTGCACACTGATTTCTGTTCTGACCAGCAGTCCCATGCTTGGGTATGTCACCAGGTTTTTTTATTTTCAAGCCTCTGGGACCTATGGCTAGTAGCAACTGGTAACATGCAGCACCTACCCAATTCCTCATGGATTACATGAGAGGACCATTCACACAAGCTCAGTCTGGACTAGAACACGCAAAGTTTTTCTAAGGTATGCACAACTTTTTGCCTGTAGCATCTCTAGGTTTGTAGTAAATTACATCATGGCACAGAGGTAACTCAGCATCACAAAGGCTGCCACACGCAGAGGATTCACCTGCAAATATGTGGGCTGAGGGTACAATTTTCCCCCTGCTAGTATGACAAGGACCAACTGCTGTCTTCTGGCACATAGCAATTAATGAATCTGTGGGAAAGAGACATAGGAGAAAAATGTTTTGCCCCTTATCTATTTCTTGACTCATTCCTCCCTTTGTTCTAGGTAAAAAAAGTCTTCTCCCTTTGGGGAGGCAGACTCTGGAGAGTTGTAGCCACAAAACCTCAGATTTCTTTCTGCATCAGCTGTTCCATGCAACATTAAATTAGTATAGTTGTTAATGCTCCAAAATAATTGTCTTCTCCTTTCTAAGGAGTTAAGTTTCATGCAATGAAAGTAGAATAGATTCTATTAATTAGGAGCAGGATAAGAGTCTGCAAGTTTTCCTAACTTGAGATGAGAAAAGCTCACTTCCAGCTGTAATGCTGAGTTTTCCCTTCCCTGGCACACAGTAACCTGGAGGAAGTATGTTGTTCTGCCTCACAGCAGAAGGATTTGAGAGGCAAGCTTGACTCTGAGTGTGCTTGAGTGCCCTGGCATCAGTCCAATGAAGCACTTACAGCCCTGATTAACTGTAATCACAAGTATGTCCCAGACACATGCCCTGCTGTTATTTTAAGATTCACTACTATATATTTGTGAGTAGAAAAATGCTAAACTAAATACTCAAAACTGTATAAAGGCTGATTCTGCAGATAGATAAATTGCAGGACAAAGAAGGAAAACAGACATAGTTGTCTAAGGCTACCCATGAGTCAGCACCACTTTGTGTGACAATGATGGGCACATAAATCCAAATGATAGAAAGGCCATGGCTGGAAGGGCCCTTAAAGACCATCGAGTTCCAACCTCCCTGCCATGGCCAGAGATATCATCCACTAGATCAGGTTGCTCAGGGTCCCTTTCAACCTGGTCATGAATATTTCCAGGGATGGGGCAGCCACAGCTTCTCTGGGCAAGCTGTGCCAGGGCCTTTACCACGCTCTGGGTAAAGAACTTCTTCCTAACATCTAATCTAAATCTCTCCTACTTTAGTTTAAAAGCATTCCTGCTTGTCCTATCACTATCTGCCCATGTATAAAGCCACTCTCCCTCCTTTTTTATAAGTCCTTTTTAAGTCCTGGAAGGCTGCAATGACATCTCCTCAGCTTTCTCCTCAGCCTGCTCCCAGTTACCTACCAGACCCAACACCTGCCTTAGGAGAGAGGTGACTCATCCACTGTCATCTTCCCACAGCAGAGCTCAGAAGTGCTCACACGGAGGAAGAAAGAAAAATCTGACTGACATGGGGAACAGTCACAAACTCCAACCCTCACTGCAAGCCCCTCCTTTGCAGCAATCACTACAAACTCTCCACCAGAGCTTCAGCCCTCGCCTTCTCCAAAGACAGAAACAACACAGAACCACTGGGCCAGTGGCACGCATCAGACACCAGGAGACTACAGGGAGGTCTAAAATGTTGCCAAGAGTGCACTTATCAGAGCCCAGTAAGACTCAGCAATTCCAAAGCCAATATTCCCTGTGTAGCTCACGGGCCTGGATTGCTACCAGAGAAACCAAGGCACAGAGAAGTAGCAGTTTCCCCTCAGTCACACAGTATGTGATTTGTGGAGCTCAGATGAGTAAAAGTACTCTGGATTCACATATCCTCCTTCAGCCCCACCAGGCCACAGCTGCTACCATGCATCAGATGACATTCCTCCTCTCACCGTGCCACCACCAAATTGTCTCTGCTGGTCAGCGGGCTCGTGAACACACCTAGCTTTACCTGCCATGCCTCAAGCACTACCTCAGACACAGAAGACTCTGGCTTCAGGTATTCCTGTCCCTACTCAGAGCACTGGGACAACTTCTACCAGCCCAGCATCCTCAGAAAGTCTTTACTACATGTTCCATAGAAAACTAGAAACGCAAAACTGGTTAAGTCTTACTAAAGCAGAAAAGGAACTAGATAACAAGAAAATTCAGATTCACATATGCCAAACACCGTTTCTTGTACCAATAACAGATTTTTTTTTTGTTTTATAATGGGAAGATGCACTCTTCCGAGTCTGATCTCAGCAGCATAGGCGAGTTATTCCTTAAGGTCTTTTAACTTACTACTGTGCATTGCATATAGTTAAATCACTTTTATTATCACTTTTGACAGAAGCCAAGCTACTCAAAGAACATCCTTCTATTAATCCTAAAAAATACCCTAAGGATTTTTCCATTCTGCACCTGAGCATGTATTTACATGATGGATTCATTACACCTTATTGAGTGAAGGATGGTGCATTTTTAAGAACACTTATAAATATGTATTCATCTGATAGACTGGAGGAATTAATCTAGGTTTGAGAAGGGCCACAATTATGAATTTACATGCTCTTCCCTAATTGCCCCTAAGGGATAGGGTAGGGATGGAAGAAGAGATGAGCATCTGGAGCTACAGGGAGATTGTACACATTAGTGATGCTTCTGAACACAGTGGCTCAGTAGAAGCACCCAGTTTTCAGAGAGTGCGGAAAGAACTGCCTAAGTACTGGAAAACAGGAATCAGGTGGATAGCTTGGCACAGAGGCAACCCACACACATATTAGGGATACTGTTGAGGGTTAGGGTTTTTCCTTTTGTTTCTTTCTCTCAAAGAATTTTCTCCCATGTGTTGCTAAGAAACAATAACGACCGTGTACTTAAGAGAGACAAAAGAAGTGGCCACAACTCAGGGGAGGGGTGCAGCTGACTACTCTCTCTTTTTACCTGGGGTTTTCTCTGGGAAGGGCAGAGATACCGTGAGATGTGGGCTGGGGAAAAAGAATTGGGTGCAGCTCCTACCTGTCTCTTGCTCTCGGCTTCGCAATAAGATGGTCAAAGCTGCTCTGCTTGGGGAGGGGGAATTTGCTGCTACCGCTGGAGCCCAGCCCAGTCCTGCTTCTTCTGCCATGGGGTGAGCTTTTGCTCGTGAGAGCAACCATTGAACCGGGACCTTATTAACACCCTACCTTACTAAANGAGCTCTTTCACCATCTGCTCAGGTGCCTCAGGGGAAACCCCCAGGATCCCCAAGCCCCCTCCCCCTCCAAGGGAGCCCTTCTCTCTCTCAGCCGTGTTCAAGAGCCGGGCTGCCGCTGCCCAGCCCCGCTGTGTCTCTGCTACTGCTCCCAGTTTTTTGCTACGCTGTAGCCCCACACCCCCTGCCTGCCGGGCTGCCCTGCGGTTCCAGCTACAGCTGTGGAGTTTCGGATTTATCTCGTTTACCACTCCGGGATTTTGCTCGTCCCTGCCGTTCCAGCTTGCTGCTTCCGAGGTCCCTGCTACAGCTCCTTTTGCTATCCAGGGGGGGCACCAGGGTCAACTGCCCCTGCGGGTTGGTAAAGGAAGTACCTTTTCCATCCCTTCCTGCCGGCTGCATCCGCCATTGTCCACGTGCAGACAGACGGGGGCGTCGCGCCACAGCGCCCCCTGCAGCCGTAGAGGAATCATCGCACCTGCCCTGCCTGGCCGGGAGCCACTGGCGCCCCCGCCGGCTGTGACTGTAACTGCACCAAGGGGAAAGTGCTTAAGGAGCGAGAAGAAACCGTTTATTGGGTTTGCTGTTTTTTTGTTTTTCTTGTTGTTACCATTGCTGTTTGTTTGCATTGTTATACACATACATATTAGTAAAGAACTGTTACTACTTTTCCCATATCTTTGCCTGAAAGCTCCCTTAATTTCAA
>VZTA01007330.1:6193-21601 GCA_013398855.1 Mohoua ochrocephala | reverse complement strand
GTTCCTGCCTTCCTTGGCAGACACCTGTCTTTCAAACCAAGACAGATATAAATAACCTGAGTTTCTAAGGCTGTTCTCTCCTTTTCCTCAGCATCTGTGAGCAATGCCATCCTCTCTTAGAAAAGACAGGAACAAAACCACAGCCCAGCTCTCCTGCTAAACAAGCCACATAATTAGCAGAGCATTGCTATACTTCTAGGCCTTCTTGTCCTAATTTGTTTTTTATTAGAGATTCTGTTGCTGGTAGGTGACAGCAGACTGACTGTCCTGTGAGCAAGAAAAAAAGCCAGTTATACATAAAAGCATTCCAAGTTTCTCTCACCGTGGCCCCCTTTTTGAAGGGGAGAGGAGATTTTGGCCCGTCATCTCAGCTTTGTGACTCCAAGGGCAGTTGCCCAGTTCTGCTCCTGTTCCTTTCAAGCACTTCTCTCACGTCTCCCAAGCAGCTCAACTAAAGGCAGACCAAGCAGGTCAGTGCCAGGAGAGCTCCAGAGTTGCATGGCTGGATGAGCAAAAGAGACTTTATCTTTCAGATCAGAAGCTGATCAGACTGTTCCTCTCCCCCTTTCCTCCTTGGAGCACATCCCTCATCCTCCTCTCCTGAAAGCAGCCAGGAGTTGGGGAAATACTCTGGACATGTGGCAACCGAACCTCTGGCGTGCTTCACGCTCCCTGCACAGACAGCTGGACCCTTAGGATCACGCATTTTTAAATTTCTGCAGAAATTACATTACCCTTCCATTTGATTTGTGCTTTATATTTGTGCACCTCAGTCAAACCCAGATTTTATTCCCTTCCTAGTTTCCCTGAGATGCTGAAGTTTCTAATTAACCAGAAAGGCTTTTTATTCCTTAAAACTCTCCAGTTATGAATAATGATACTAGCTCATAAATGAAAATTGTCTTTCTTTTTAAATTCTGTAATTTTGGGTGGGTACATGGGAAAAAAAGCAAGCATGAAGCAGCAGCCCTTAGGTCATTTGCAACTTATTAATTTCAAGCAGAGCTCTTAGCTAGCTTATTAACACTGAGTATACTGCAGTGGAATTTAATGGCTAGGATATTAATTACCTTGCAGGCTTCTACATATAGAAAATGGTTTATTTTTATTTTATGTTACAAAGTAGCTGTACCAAGGGGATCATTCACCACTCTCAGATCTAGGCTGTGCAGGTCCTTACAAGGCTGGTTCTAGGATGAGATGAGGGTGCTCTGAACCCTCGGCCTGGCACTGTGCCTATGCAAGCTGCCCTGTGACAGTGAATTGCCTCTGAAGGGCTCGTACCTGGTGCTTTTTCCCCAAACAGAGGCAGCCTGGAAGTAAAGCACAGCTCCACACTTCACAAATGAAGCAGGCATGGGCATAAACCACACTTGATATGTCTGTGGCAGTGCCTTCTGCCCTTGGAATAGTCCCTCTGGAATCACGCCACAGCAGATCACTGTATATGCACAAGCTGGTTTGGTACAGAAACAGGACAAACCTAGGCAGCTTCCTCCCACCTGTGCCAGGACACCAGCTGCCCACTGGGACTGAGCCCTCAGGACACAGGCACCAGCCCCAGAGGGGCTACAAGGTGCCTGTCTGGGTGACCATTAACAGCAGCAGAGCACTTTTAAATGCCAATGTACTTTGGATGTTATCTACTCCCATCCACTTTAACATAATTCATAAGACACATAAATGGGCCTTTCACCCATGCTTAGAGGAGACACCTGTCTCGGACCCCCCTGCCACCCACTCGTTAAGTTCTAATCTCATGGCTGTTCCTGGAGAGTGCAGGTCAGTCAATTGACTGTAAATGGAAGCAAATAAAATGCAGCAGCACTTTACAGTCACTGCTCAGTGCTCTGCAGTAATAGTAAAGCCATGATGTGACTTTTCTTGGCATTTTCTCTTGAGGAAGGATTCCACCTGCTTTGGGATTCAATACAAGAACAACAGTAATTTGTATCTCTGTTAAAACAATCTGACCTCTTGCAAAACCCCATTGCTGCCAAGTGTCCACTTCCATAGCTGCATATACCATAAAAGCTACTCGCCCTGTATGACTCACTGTCATTAAAAGAACGGATAAACAAAACCAGAATTCCCCAACGAATCTTGATGAAGAAAACTGGACTATAATTTATATATATAATCAAACCACTGAAGAAAAATGTAGTCTCACTGCTAAACCAGCAGCTATTATCACAAGTTCATAGATGCCCCCAAACCTAAGCACAGTTGCCCCTCTTCACCCATCAAAAGCCATGGCTATTTGCTTGGGAATGCAATGTTTATTTTTCAGATGGCATAAACATCTGTTAAAGGATGGAGAGACAGACATCATCCCAAATACCTTTATCTGACACACAACGTGGGGCTTCAGCAAAGGAAAGGAGCAGAGAGGACAGTTACAGGTTAAAATGGTGATTTTCCTCCCCTCCCTCTCTTTCTTGTATTTTTAAACCCTGCTAATTTCCTTCCCCCTCCCCCCTTAAAATAAGTTTCTCAAAGAACTTAAAGGATATGGCACTTTCTCTCCCCTTTGTTCCTTCCATATGCATCTGTTGCATATGGAAGAGCACTCCTTTTATATTCTCAGCTCAAAAGGATCAAAACAAGGATCTGGGGACTGGTGTCTGCATTGTTACTAGGACGGAAACTCAAATGCATTGATGTCAATATAATCCTGCCTCTGGTCTCTCATATACTCCCCAGCTCCTTCAGCCCTGTGCATCTGTCCTTACAGCTCCACTACTTCATTGGGGATGAGGGAGAAACCATGGCCAACGTGGCAAGATATTTCTCCTCATCATATTTTTCATGTGAAAATGTAACTTCACCTAAGCCAAAGTTTCAGAGGTGGGGGAGGATGTTACTTTTAGAAAACGCATATATTTGTTAGAGGTGGGGATGTGGATAGACATCAAAGTTGTTCCAGTGAAAAATCGTGTTCTGATTGTTACAGATCCAAAGTTTCTCATCCCACCTTGACTAGTGTCCTTTACTCTATGTGGATCTCTGCAAGCTCCTTTTCCCCAGCTTTGCTGGAGCTTGCCCCTCTCAAGCCCTGGGTCACATCAGCCTTTGTCTGACCAGCTCACATTTGTGTTCAGGGAGGTGGGGACAGGTCAGGGAACCAAGGGAAAGCCACATGATACAGCACATCCCATAGCACTGCCCTCATCCTCCTCCCCGCAGCTGGCTGGAAAATGAGGTGACTATTATCTTGGTATAATGAGGGTTCATTAATTCCTCTCCGCAGAGGTTCCCCAGCAATGACAGCCCAAAGGTCAAAGTACTTTTTGCACTGAAAACAATCAAAGCAAGATCATGTGGCTGAGTCTTCCCCAGTTTTAATGGCTGCTCCCAGGGCATTTCAGGAGTCTCTTGTTTTGTGACAGCTGGAATTATGGGCAGTCCTACTAAAAGGACCTTTTTATGGTGCAGATGGATGCACTAATCTGTTTTAATGGCTTTTCCAGCAAAGCCTTTGACACAGTTTCATTATGGTAATGCTTTAATGCAGAAAGCATCCATATGATTAGGGTAAAGTCTTCAAGATCTCCTCTTTATGAAGGTGCTGTTGTTTCTTTTAATTTCAACACTTTTTCAAGTCACACAGCAGGACCAGCTTTAAAAAGCTGCTTTGTACAGCCCAAACTGGACCAATTCCATCCTTTGACAACAATCAACCAAAAAAAACCTCCCACCAAACAAAACCCCTACTTCCTAGTTACTAGGTCAGCAGCACAGCTAGTGTATAAACATGCATCACCCTCCTTTATAATCCAGGCCAAGTCAGAGAAGAGTGTTTTACAGCCAAGCAGTGCCAGCCCAGGATATTATCCAGTTTCCATAGGCAGCAAAATGTACACTGCTTTGATCCAGCAGTTTGCTGAGCCCTTTGCTTCTTTGTCTCCTCCAGCTCTGTCCTAAGCACAGGATGAAGATCATCTCATCACACGTTGCGTGCCCAGATCCCCATTTCTTCCAGTTCCACCAGTTACCTCCAGGTACCCTCTGCCTCTTGCTGGGCCTGGCTGTGACAGAACATTTGAGTGCAAGCAAAGAAGGGAAAATTTGTATAGCCCATATAATCAGTGACCAGTCAATTTCCAGTCTCAGGGAACTGGTTTAAAGGGAGAGCATAGCATAGAGCAAAGACGAGACAACTTTTCTGAGCTAAATCAGTTATCCACGAGGCCTTTGCTCTCCTGGCAGTGCCAGGGAGCGCAAACAGATCATAAGCAGCTTTTAGACCTGTGAAACTTTAGCTCACTGTTAGGATAGGAGGAGGTAAGGACCGGCCATCCACGCTGACCATGCTTGGAAAATCACCTCAGCAAGGGGAGTGGTTTCCTTCAACAGTGTTATATGAGTGTAAGCACAAAGTGGCTTGTGCTTGTTAGCATACCCAAAAAACCTGGGCTAAGCACTGGGCTGCTCCTCCAGGAAATGCCCTGGGCAGGCACAGGTTGCAGAGCCAGTTGCTGTCAGTTTGCAGCACACCAAGCTCTGCAGAGCCTCCATCCAGCACAGGTGAGGCAGAGAAGAGGCCATTTAGACAATCTCTGGTTGTCTCAAGCGTAAGCCCTTCATATCACAAGAACCCATCACAGTCAACCCAAGCAGGCTCTGCATTTCGTGGTGAACACTGAACAGTCAAACTCAGAGCTGCCTGTGCCAGCCCAGACCAAATCATAATACCTCCAAGCCTTGACCCAAGGAAGGCTCCACGGCATCACCCTCTTTGCTCAGGGCCTCCTGAGCTGGGTGGGGGGCGGGGGAGCCAACAGCTACATCATTTCTTTTGTGGAAATTCTGCAGCTGAGCCCTGCTCCTCACCACTAGGCACAGAGCAAAGGTCTTGCTGTGGAACAGCCCCATGCTACAAGACATATAATTACATTTCAGGCTCTATTACTCTCTTCCTTCAACTATAAAACAGATCCAGTGAGGAGAAGCAAGTAGCTCACTGTTTAGAGAGGCTTGGAAGATGCTTTCATCTCACTGCCATAGCAAGCTAAAAATAATCCTCAGGAATAAGTTATTTTAAATAAACTCAAAGATTCTGAAGTTTCTCTCAAAAGAACCCTACATCCCAATCCCAAACTCATCACAGTGCAGAGAAGATGGATGAGAAGTGTTTTACTGTCCTGCAGCTTGTCCCATGCAAGTGCTCCTATGTCAGACCTCATACCACCGGCTCCCTCTGCCTCAGCTAACACACAAATTAGTCCAACTCATAGCCTTGAGAGCCCTGAATTAAATTAGCAGAATAACCTTCTTCACTAAAACAACAACAACAACAACAACAACAATTCTTTCTGAAGTCTCAGCTAGTCTCAACATTAGGTCCCGGCACCATCTGCCTGCCCCAGCCAAACAAAACTCCCAGTGTCAGCAGCAGGGCTGAAATACTGCCAGTCCCAGGGAGGGAGTCCCAGCAGCCCTACAAGCAGGAGGAACAGTATGACAAGAGGGTGCTCAGGAAGCATGACTCATCCTGCAGAGCAGCAGTGATCCCGCTTCAGACAGGGAGGCTCATTTAAGGCTGTAAGCAGGCTGTCTCAGAGGGCAGATTTATTCTTAATGGGAAAAGCAAGGAAACCCCTTGCCTGTTCATTTCACACTGATGATGTGAATGAATTTTGTATTGGCTTGAAATTATATTTCAACGGGAGATGACTGCCAGCAGAGGGGGTCATGTGTTTTCCATCTGCCCTGCTGAGAAGAAAGGGTTCTTGTGAAAGATGAAGCGGGCAGCAACCCACTGTCAGCAACTGCTGCTCCAGGCCCAGGAGGAGCTGCCAGTATTTCAGCTCCACTGAAGCAATGAAGAGAGACCTCTTCCCACAGCAGCCAAGGGAACAGTGCACAGTGACAGCGTGGAGAATAGGGTCTTGGACTGAACCTCACAAAGGCGGCCCCGAGTCAGAGGGAAATACCACTGATGAAGTGAAGCAAGCAACAACTCCCTACCCAGATGACATAACAAGGGCAGCACATGTCCTTGTGGGGAGAATCTCAAAGCCTCAAACCCATTTGGCTCTGATGGGAGATGGAGAAGTGTGGTTTCCTGGACACCCCCACACTCTGGAGCCTGCTGTAGTCTCAGGTTTCCATAGACTTCACTGGCTTGGCAGGAGACTCACCACTGCAGAACAGCTACTAACTCTGCAGAACTATGTCCTGCATCCTGGGGTACAACCCCTGCCTGAACAGCATTTCTACCAGAACTAAGATGCAGTTGGACAGGTCAGAACCACCCCATATGCAGACAGCACACTGGCCACACACAGGGAATACACTAAATTCTGACCAACCTGTAGATGAGACAAGTGTCTCACAATGCAGTGCTTCTGAAAAACGTGAGCCAGGGAAAGAGACGGTTCACTTATCTTTCCATGTCTGACAACTCCCCATTGTGGCTACAGGCTGTACCCTCTGCAAGCAGTGACCTTTCCTCAGAAGCAAGGAGAGTTCTTCCCTCAGCTTTGGGGGTGCATAGCAGCATTGCTCTTACTGGGGACTGGGGTCAAAGTCCCATCTTTGCCCCAGCCTCCCACCAGCAGGGCAGAGCATCCTGATCTGCAGTCTCTGTGCAATTTCCTGGCAGAAAACAGTTGTTACAGTGTTAATTAATTGCTGCCAAACATTATTAAGTTTGCAGCATGACAGTGGGATATAAGTATGGAGCCAGCAGCGCATCTGCTGAGGCAGCAGCACCATCCTGATCTGGAGTCTCACTCTTCTCTTCCCCATCACTGCTCGGCTCCCTCACAAACAGCAGTGTCAGTGCAGGGCTTTCCCTCCGAACATTGGCTGATCAGAGGGCACTGCAGGAACAAGCTGAATAGGGTACCCCAGGTTAATGGGGAATCTGTCACTTGAAATGTCACCAGCAATGTTGCAATGATTAAATTAGAGTCTGAAGTCCTCAGCCCATTTTTTATTTATTAAATCATGTGCGTTATATTGACAGAGTTTCTGTAAATTGTGCCAAGGCACAGAGAAATCAATTCATTATTAGACTAGCCAGGCCACAAAGGCAAATCTGAACATAAGTTTCCGGATAAAAACTGAGAAATCTGATGGTTTTCCTGCCATAATTCAATCCTCCCCTTCACATCTTACCCCTACCCTTAAAAGTCTGATGGATGCTATGACTGACAGGCACCAAGGAAAAGAGAAACCTCGAGGCAGCTCCATCCCTACCCACTACCCCCATTGCTCAACACCTGCCAGGGCTCTGCTCTCTGCACCCTCACTCCAGACAGTGTCCACTGGGGCAAAAGAGAAAGCCTCTTGCCCAAGCTGGGAAGGGCTGATTGCTGCCCAGAGATGGGCTGGGAATCTAGCAACTGTATTGTGCATCACTTGGTTTTCCTGGGGTTTATTTCTCTCTCTCTTAGTATTTTTTTTCTCTTTTCACTTCAATTATTATGGTACTTTGCCTTATTTCAAATATTAAACTGTTCTTATCTCAATCCACAGGTTTTACCTTTTCCGATTCTTCCCCCATCCCACTGGAGGGATGATGCCACAGTGAGTGGCTGTGTGGTGCCAGCTGGGGTTAAACCATGGCAGCACCCTATCGATAAAGAGGGAAAGAACTGAGACAAAATGAGCCAACTCTACAGCTTGATAGCCTAAGCTGACCAAATACCTATTTTCCTTAGACATCTCACATTTAGTGCCCAGCTGCAGGTAACCAGTGGAGCAATTACCAGATGGTCTAAGCCCCTGTATCTTCTGCCAAGAGCTAATGGGTGTCTAAAGGCTTACTACTGCCATTTCTACACTACCCTCCATCTCCTCTAGAAATGAGATCACTCAAAATGAGCATTTCTGGAGTATGGGGCTGGACTAACTAGCCAGGAATTTCTCATGCTAAATGGGACAGAAAAACAAAACCTATCAGGAGGGACACATAGCAACAACCCTCTGAGACAGTCTGCAAAAACATGGAGGGAAACAGCTATACAGCTGTGCACAGGAACAAACCATGGACCTGCCCCACAGTCTTTTGTTTAAAAAAAAAAAAAAAAAGAAATTACTGTTATCCAACATACCGTGATAGCAAAATCAATTCCCTTGCACCAAATTACCTGTATTTAAATAGATTTATTTTATGTCGTTTGCCAGAGAAATGCATCTTCTATTGACAGTAAAGCAAGGCTCTTCGCTCCTTTTTAAAGGAAAAGAAGGTTTTTGCAATGTCTTACCAGCAGGGAAGATGTTGGAGGGGCTCTTATTTTCTACTTAGTACTCTCAGTAATAGGACTGCTTGTGCAGCTTCAAAAGCAGCAGAGTTTTTACAGGTAAGAGGTACAAGGAAATCTGCGACATCAAACAGCCACCCCAACCCATGCACAGCCTACTGAATTGAGCAGTTTGCTCCTTGCCTTCCCTGAATTGAATGGGAACACAGCTGTGGGGAAAATGAGCTGAAAACAAGTGTTTGCCTGCAGCACTGTCAGTGATTGAGACCTGCATTCCCTGGCTACCAGAGACACACCAGCCCCTTACATCTGTGTCAGTCATGGTTACACTCACCTTTTGAAGGACAGTGAGGAGCTCAAGCTTCTCCTCGTGGTTCACTCATCCCCTTCCCTGCTCTCCCAGACACAGGAAAAATGAAGAGATGCTGTTTGGCAGGGACACTGCCATACAAGCTCTGGAGCCAGTCTGAGGGATTGTTATTGCATCTCTGTACCATTAACTGCTTGTTAATTGGTGGAAAGAGCATTTGCAGCAATAACCTCTATTCATCATCCCGTGCTCAGCTGAAGGCAGAGCCAGGAGTCCTCAGCAGCGCTCCAGAGTCTTTCCTCTGCCAGGATCCAACCAGGCAGGGCTTCCACCAAACACCTACTGATGATCTAACACCCCTCCCCATCACACCCCAAAGAGCCAAGCTGCAGGGACCTACGGGAGAGCCTGCTCTGCCCATCACATTTCTCAGCACAGCCACCCTGCCCAGGACTGGTACCAATCCAGAGACTCAGAAATCCTTCCTGGCATCAGCAAGGCAGCAGAGAGGGAAGCAGAGGAGATCGTAACCGTGAAAGGGGAGGACAGGCCAAATTTTAACTAGGCTCCTCCCCAGAGCCTGCCAGGAGCATGGAGGAGACAGGCAGATGATCCATTTACTCTAGCAGGATGTGTACCGCTGTTTTTCCCAATTAAACTCCAATTAAACACTGACATAGAGGAATCAGAGAACCCAATTAAGAAAAACGCTAGGACACAAATTCAGTTAGGACCAAGTCAAGAGTACTTAAGTATCCCGAAATAAACATGGCTGACATCTGGACAGACAATTATGCTTTCTGAGCCATTGTTCACAAGAGCAAGTACTGAGCACTTGGCCACCCCATTCCTCCCTGCACTGAGAAAGTGCAAGCCAGGCAATTCCCTACCCATCAGCTGGGAGGCTTCCTCCCCAGTGAAGACACAGAAGGTCAAACCAGACCACAGGAAGAGGGAAGAAACCCAGGCAACAGCACCTGAGCGAACCACACGTATTTTAGGTGCTTTTGCAATTGCTCATACCCCGGCCATGTCCAAAAGGCCCTGTTTCAGCCCCTGCTTCTGCAGAGTGGGACTGAAAAATGTTCCTTGCTTGCAGCAGCTTAGACCACGAGCACACATCAGGAGGCAGAGAGCTTGTTCTCGTCACTCACCCACCCCACAGCCAGCACAGATCTGCAGAGAGCAGGTGGGACCATGGAAGACCCCAGCTGGACCAGCCCGGCTTGCAGAGCCACCTGCCCCAAAATATCCATTAGCCACTGCCCTGGATATCAGTAGACCAGAAGAGACAGACTGAGCGGTGGAGACATGCAGGCAAGGAAGCACAGTTTGACTACGGTCACTCTGAGCTACTAACAGTACCTCAGGTTTCCTAGCAGGGCTCCAGGAGCACTGGCTTACTTCACAGAGACAGCGAGGCAGATGCAAGACAGCTCTTTCCAGTCCTGTAAACACTGACTTCCAAAACATGCCCTTGATTGCCCAGGCTGAGTGGGGTGGGAAAATACCATGTCCAAGAACCTCTCAGAAGAACAGCCACACAGGTTTACTTCATCCAGCTCTCACAACCTGCCAGGGAAGCTCACTAGAAGCAGCAGGCAGTAACTCAGCCCAGCAAACAGAAACAATGTCACACTGCTGATCTCAGGCTGGGAAAAGCAGAAAATCAATGAGGTGCTTGGGATTTGTGTCAGCGACAGGGAAAGCATCAAAGACAAATACAATGGATTTTTACTTTTTTTCAGCTATTTGCTCAAATTGAGCTGAGACCACGCTCAGTTTATATTCCAGCAAGAAAGGAGCCTGAAGATTGAAATCCCCCTTCATATCCTCCAAATTCCTCCTCCTTCTCTTTCTAGTGCATGGTAGTGTCTTTGGCCTTTTGTGAATTTTCTTAACAAGTCTCCTCTCCAGCACAGAAGAGCTGCTCTTCAACTGACTAATAAAGGGGCAAATTGCAGGGCCCATAGGTCCCAGCAGCTTACAGGGCAACTGAGAAAAAGCACAGATCACTCAATTGGTAGATAAAAAACTAATCCCGACAGAAAATTGGTTTTCCAGAATATTGTGCATTCTGCAAAAGGAAAACGAAAGAGGCTGGATGGGGCTCAGATTGTATACAGCAATTGTGGTATACCGTCAAACACACAAGCACAACCTGTCTGCAAGGAGCTGATCTGTGAGCTTGGCCCTACAGGATCCCTGGACCTACTTGAGAAAGCCAGAATTCATCCAGGTGAAGGGTCACCACAGGAGCCTGGGACCTGGCTGGCTGGAACAGAGCACTGTTCTGTATTCTCCAGCACCAACACTAGCCAAAAACAAGAGCAAAGAAGAGAAAACTGCAGCTAGAAATAGCTGATGTAAGGACTGCCCCTTACTGAGGACCATTTCACCCTAACCTCATTAAAAGAGGATTGGGATTTATACCCTAATGTTGTTTCCTCTCCAACATTTCTTTTTACAGCCTTTGCTCTCAGGACTTCAACCACACACCCGCACCCATGCCCATACACCCTAAGGGACACTACACACCTCTGATTTGCCGTGATGTATTTCAGGGGCAAGTTGCACAGGACAACTTGTCCTTTGACATTGACCCAAGAGGTGTGGGAGGGAGGAAAGATAAAAAGTATTTCCTTCTTGTCACAGTTGAATCACCACCAGCAGCTGTGGGATTACACAGCCTGGCTCCCCTCCCTCCCCAAATACTGGGTCAGGTCCCTCAGTCCTGCAAGCAAACAGTTGAACCATGGACCTGACAATTAACATGCAAGATAGGAGAGAACCAGGGCTCATTTTCAGCTTGTCAGGGCCCACAAAATAAATTACAGAATAAAATCCCAGAATGACAGAATAATGAGCAATTCATTTGAAATGTAAAATAAATAGGTAAATCTCTAGTGAGCTGTCAGAACAAATGGGATTCAGCTGACATTTGGCAATTAAATTAAACAGTAATGACCTCATGAATAATGGGCTACAGAATTGAATTTGGAGGGCAATATTTTCTTAAGTGGGGGCAGAGGGACAACACATCCAGCAAGAGCCAAGCTACACTTTTTTGCATTATTTTCAGTGCTCTGCACAAACTCCCCACTTCTGAGAAGCTGCAATGCCTGAAGACACGGCCCTCCTCCGCAAAGGCTCACCACAGCCCTCTCATCCCAAGGTCTTTGAGTATGAAGACCCCCAGATCCAAAGGGGATTCCTCCTCTCCCAGCAGGCATCTGCAGTGTTAGTTCAGGGCATGAATAGGAGCACAAGTCCTACTGCTCCTTTTGGAGGGGGGAAAAAGTTAAAACCAACAGCAATTAGGAAATCATTGAGGCATGCATCCTTCCTAGTAAAGCCACCTCCTGTGCTCAGAGACCCACCTTCGCCTGTACTGTGCCCCAGCCACCTGGGCACACACTGTCCTCTCTCATGTCAATCCACACCAAACGCAGGGCCAGGTTTCCTAGCTTTCCCCTCCCTCCCCTGCCCTCAGCTGCTGGTATTATGTTGATATTATTAAAGGATTATGTTATCAGGGCTTCATGGTAATGACAGCTGCTGTTTCTTGACCTGCAGTTCTGAGCTTGGTCTTTTACTTATCAGCTACAGACAGAGCTGTCACTGACCCCAGCTGTTATTTCGAGCTAAATTCATTGGTGTGCCAAGATGCCTCCCCCAATCTGCTGCTGGCCACCCTCTTCTCTAAAAAGCAGAATCCCCAAGGATACGGGGCCAATCTCTCCTTTCTCAGCCTTGAGAAAACCTTGGCAGCCTGGGGAAGGACTTGATTAGTGAGTTCATTTCTTTATTTTCTTTAACTTAGTAATTGACCAAGAAAGATGTGAAAAGTGAAATTTCATCTTGGTTCAAGTCCAGAAAATCCTGGTTTGTATCAAATAGAACAAAAATAAAGACTTTGTTTTAAAACATACTTAAGCATTTCAGAAAAACACAAATTCTGAAACTTAAAAGTATTTATCTTCCTGCCTCACTTCACCCTCCTGTCATCACCTTTGGCTCAAAAGTTCATTTCACAGGTATGCTTGAAAAAGATTTTTTTCCTCAGACTCAGAGATGTAATATCGAGGGACAGAGGTCATTCCAAGATGGGAAAGGAGAATAATTAACTCATCAAGATAACATCCCGTGCATCCAGTGTGGTAAGTATTGCCATAGTTCTGCTTAACCTACATCACAAAACATAGATGATTTGGTTAAGAACTGTTCCCCTTACTAATGCAGAACAAACTTGCTGGTCTAATAACTTTTCCCCTCCTACAAATCAAAGCTAAGCAGAAGTGTTGCCACAAGCCAATAGATTGAGAGCTGGGAAATAAATCAAGATCTACAGAGATATAAAACCTAATAATTCTTTTAAGACCAAGTTAAGACAATTAAATACTGGTGAGACATCAAAAAACTAAGTAGCCTGAAGAAGTTGATTTTATAAATGAACCGATTCATTTAAATCTATGCCCTCATAAATTGCATTTAATTCTTGCTACATCTCAAGCTCCAAACCTCTCCTGCTGGAAGTGACACAGTCCCATGCATGCCCTGCTAAGAGAGTCACTGGGGAGCAATGCTGCTCTTGATTACCCTTCACCTTGGATCAGTAAGGAGTGAGCATGCTTGAGGAGCCCCAAAAGGTATCTTCCCACATATCCACCTAGCACACAGCCTCTGGACCTGCCAGGAACTGGAGATCAGCTCTCCCAGTTCAGATCCAGACCACTACCACTGCTGTTGCCACTCTGGTAAGAGGCTGTCTAGCCCATTTCATCCTGCAAGCCAAATGCCTTCAGAATAACCAGAACAGGCAGCTGCCTTAGCCCTTAGCACCCTGTGAAGCTATGGGCATTCCTCTCCTGTAACACAAGGACCAGAGCTATCAGAAGAGAAAGTAACTTACATGAGCAGCACCAGTCATAAAACAGCTGAAGAAGATTTAACTACACAGCTCTTCACCAAGCAAAATCCCTGCAATATACTTGTAAAGCCTGAAACAGCCATACAGCTGATCCCGGCGCAGCTCCTGTGTACTCTGGGTAATGCTACGACTGTTGCCTTGCAGGTGTCTCAGAAAAGCTATTCCAAGCTAAACCCCAGCCACAGTGCACTGTAAAATAAAATAATAAGAAGACCATCATGTGGCTAAATTCCTGTACATCATCTCATGATGCTTCTGCTGAGAGACCAAATTTCTGCTGACTCTCTTCCAATTCACACCACCTTGGAAGAATAGGCCAAGTAACAAAAATGAAAAATGTGACACAACTTACCCTCTCCTAACCTCTCTCCCCCTTCCCTCTTCCCTCCCACTGCTCCTTCTTCAGTATCCTCCTCTCTCCCTGACTATCCACATCC
Source organism: Mohoua ochrocephala (assembly GCA_013398855.1). Classification (NCBI taxonomy): domain Eukaryota; kingdom Metazoa; phylum Chordata; class Aves; order Passeriformes; family Acanthizidae; genus Mohoua; species Mohoua ochrocephala. Next base: position 7,711 of record VZTA01007330.1, on the reverse strand, counting down.
TCCTTCTTGCCTGTCTTTCCAGGTCTGTGGTTTTATCTGCACAGCCTTAGAGATTAAGAACCCTGATAAAGAACATCTCTCTTTGAGATAAGAAAATCTTTATCTAGCCAGCAGAATGAAACCGATTAAAAGCTAAATCATTAGGAAATATTTGGGCTCAGATCTGTCTCTACCTTTCTGGGAGGCAATTCCAGGGGTCGGTCTGGGGTTTTCCTGTGCATCCTTCCCAGAGGTCCCACCATCTTCTACCTGGACAGAGAGCATACAAGCCATAGCCAAGGGGTAGGCAGAGATGCCCTGGGATTTCCAGAATGTGCTGAATTTCCTGGGGTTGCAGGTCCTTCATAGAGCTTTTAAGATGGCCATGGCTTTGGCAAGATGCCCAACAGCAGAGTCTCACACATTCCCTGTGTGAGGAAATAACATTGTCTGTTAAGAACAGACAATGCTTTCTGAAGTCTTTCTGCCAAAATGTCAGCAAATTCTGCATTGCTAGCCCAGCCTCAGTGACAGATAATAACGGTAATAAAGAGGCTAATACATCTGAACCAACATCTAGTTAAAAAAAGGGAGAAATTTAATTGGAACTGTTGCCTGTAGTTTAAACGTCAAAGGAGAAATGGTTCCCGTGCTTCCTGCTGTTCACAGCCATAAACCAGCACTTTTGGTGCCTGAGGAGAGACAACAAGGAAATGTCAAGGAGGCACTTGGTTTTTCAGCTCCCTGCACTTCCCAGTCCCTGCTCGTAGTGCGGACAGACACTGCCCTGACAATCCTGTCCATGTCTGCCTTCCCAGATACTCAGCCAAAACCTTTTTCCATTAGGTGACCGGACTGCTGCCATGGATGAAACCAGGCTGGGGGCTCCCAGCACGTGTTTTGCAGCCCTCCAATTCCTGTACCTATCTCTGCCTCACTCCCACCATGCGACTGGGCACATCCTATCTTTGTGCCTATGTTCAGCTACACCCACAGCTGCTCCTCTCTGCGCGCACACTCTCAGGCAGTGCAGCTGTGCTCTTCAAGTTGTGTGCAATGCCACAGCATCCACAGGAACCTGCCAAACCCTGAGAGGTCCCAGGAAGGATGCACAAAGGTAGAGGGAGCTACGCAGAAGCAGTGCCAGCTCTGCAACGATTTGCACAGAGCCTTCTCACCGGCCAGCTCCAGCAAAGTCCCCTTTCCCTGGAGCCAGTGCTCTGTGCTTACACAAAAAAGCTGGAGCAAGTTCTGCTCCTTAGTGAAGGTAAATCAAAACATTAAGGTCCCCTTGAAGAAATGTCAGATCCTGAATGGTTTTTATTTACTTGCCTTCGAGCTATCGGTTGTTTAGAGAGATATTCAGCTTAGTTTGTTTACAGTGGTACAACCCGAGGCATTTCTTTTGCATTGATGACTTCAGTTAAACCTCTTATTTCCTGAACTTTCTCTTTTGTGCAAAGAAAATGATACTTGCCACATAGATACGGAGAATGAATTAAATTCTGTGATCACACAGACGCACATTCCTCCCCACCC
>VZTA01007329.1:1421-30464 GCA_013398855.1 Mohoua ochrocephala | reverse complement strand
CCTCTGGAGCCAGTCCGGCCACGCACTCCCGCACCCAGCACCGGCCGTGACCCGGACCGGCATCCCCCGGTCCAGGGATCACTTTCCCCGTCACCCGCCGGTTCAGGGGTCACCACTTCCCCTGTCACCCCGGCCCCCGCTCCCCACGGGGGTCGCAGCCAGCACATGATACCATGGGACAGGCAAAGGGCTCATGCGACCGGGTGGCCTCCTCATCCCCCAGGTGGAGGGATGGGTTGGTGACACTGGGAGCTGCTGTGCCGCAGGAATGGACCGTCCCCACAACCTGCCCCCTCTCCCCGAGCTGTCGGACTCGTCCCTCATGCCGGGGAAGCTGAAGCGCAGCAGGCGGCGGGTGCTGGGGGAGAAGCAGTGGCGGAGCCTGGAGGAGAGGGGAAATACCCAGCTGGAGCAGCCCAAGCTCACCAGGTGGGTGCTGGCATCTCACGGAGACACATCCCGCACCCCGGCCCCACATCCCTCCTGTGCCCCTCGAGTCACCCCTTCCGCTGCCTCCTTCCAGATCCAGGACCTATGAGTCCTCCTGCAAGGAGACAGAGCAGGCGGCCACGGGCGGGCAGGGACCCCCATCCCCCTCGGTGAGTCTTGGGGTACTGGAGCTGAGGAGCAGGGCCCCAGCGCCAGCCCCGGCCCCATGGTCTCGGCTGGACGCTCTCTTGGGGCGGGGGCCGCGGGAGGGCTCGTCCCGGTCCCGTGGCAGACGTGGTGATGGAGCAGGGGGCTGCAGGATGCCCGCGGTGCCAGGGCTGGCCCCGAGCACCACCCCCCGACCTCCCGCAGCTGAGCAAGCAGGACAGCAGCTACCGCCGGGCCTTCGGGGAGCTCGCCGAGCAGGACTCGCTGCTGGGCTGCTTCTCCTGCGCCTGGCAAAGAGAGATGCCCTACCACGGCCGCCTCTACGTGTCCTCCCGCCACATCTGCTTCCACTCCAACCTCCTGCTCAAGGACATCAAGGTGGGCTGGAGCGGGCGCGGGGCCGGCGGTGCAGGCAGGGGCACAGGTGGCAGCCGGGAACACGGTGACACAGCCTGTCCCCTCCGGCGCAGGCCGTGGTCCCTGTTGCCTCCATCTCAGCCCTCAAAAAGACCAAGACGGTGCTGCTGGTGCCCAACGCAATCAGCATCCGCACGGCCAAGGGGGAGAAGGTGAGAGTGGGGACAGTGCTGGGGGGCAGCTTCACCCGGGGCTATTTGGAGTGTCCCGGTCCCCGTGGGCTCTGGACCGTGACCGAGGGGACAGCTCTGGCACAAATCCCCTTCCCGCTCCCTGGCAGTTCCTCTTCGTGTCGCTGCGCCAGCGAGAGGCCACGTACCAGCTCCTGAGGTCGGTCTGCAAACACCTGCAGGTACGTGGGGGCTGGATGGGGAGGGGGGCTCCATCCATCCATTGCAGGGCACCTCTCTTCATCTCTTCTCGTCCAGGACAGCGGCCAGAGCCCTCGAGACTCAGTGAGCAGTGAGGAAACCCTTAGGAAGTCTCTGGTAAGGCCATGGAATGGAGGGCAGAAGGATGCAGAAGAAGGAGGGTGGGATGGACGGGGTGGATGGGGTGGGCTGGGTGCAGTGGCCCCTGGGAAGACGTGGGGGGGAAACATGAAAAGCCCCGGCCTGGGGTGGCGCAGACCCCAGGACCCTCCCTTCCTGTGGGTGACACAGGTCCCATCAGGTCCTGCCCGTGTCCCCATGGCAGTGGGGCAGGTGCCTTGGGGACACACACCACGACCGGGGCTTGCCCTCTTCCAGATCTCGAACCAGTCAGACGTGGAGCAGAGCACCCCGGAGCCCAGCAGCCTCCACGAATCCCTGGGTGAGCGGCCACTCTGGTGCACCCCTCGCACGCTCACAGCCCCCTGCTCGTGTCCCCGCCCGCATTCGTGCCCCGCTGGCAGCCCTGGGCTCTGCTGCCCCTCCCCAGACACACACGGTCTGGGAGGGACCGCGCGGCCCTCGCCCCCCCGACCAGCATCTCCCACAGCACCAGGGAGTGCAGGGTCGGCTCTTTGTGCCCTGTGTGCCTCCAGACCCCTCCCTGGGGCACTCATCGAGTGTCTCCTGGTCACCTGCAGACGAGCCAAGCCCGAGCTCAAGGCAAGCGGAGCAGGAGGATGAGGTGACCCTGCTGGTTCCCAGCAGCAGCGAATGGGTGCCCTCGGCAGGGACACGTGGCCTCTGGGGTGGGTCAGAGGGCTCGGGATGGGGAGATGATGCTGGGGTTTACACCCTGGCAGAGCGGAGCACGGACTCTCAGCGCCACTAACGCTGCCTTGTCCTGGCAGGGAGACCCCACTCCGTGCTCTGGGCCTGGGCCACTGCACTTTGGTCCCGGATAACCCCCCAGCTGAGCCCTCTCAACATCATCATCATCATCTACCTGCTGCTGTGAGTCCCCAGGACCTGCTCGTACCCCCGGTCCCCATCCCTACTGACCCCCGACAGCCTCTCCAGGGTGGCACTGCCGGGCCGGGGTTCCCGCATTTCCCCGGGACACCCATCCCCAGGGCGAGCACGCGGGAGCTCGGCCCTGGCACTGCTCCTGCCCCATGTCCCCACCCTGTGCCCCCTGGCTGATGCCGGCCTGTCCCCAGCATGGTGGCCTTGCTGCTGTCCTCGGGGTACATCGGTCTGCGCATCGTGGAGCTGGAGCAGCAGCTGGTGTTCATGGGGGCTTGGCCAGACCTCAACCTGTCACAGCAGTGAGTGGTGGGGCATGGGGGGGCCTCTGCCCCCAGCAGAGACCCCCCCTCACCCTGCCTCCCCCCAGGTACAAGACAACGTGAGGCCAGTGAGGACTCGGCCATCTCCAGAGCCCCAGCCGGGGGGTCGGGGGGCTCAGGGGCTGCTCCGAGCCCTTCCTTGGCCTCTCAGGGGCCTCTGTCACCAAGTGCCTTCCAGCCCTCCTGCTGGAAGCCTTCCAGCCTGGGAAGCCACGTGGGCTGTGAGGCTCCATCTCACTCTCCCTGTGTCTGCCCACCCTGAGCAGCAGCAGAAGGGACCCAGGGAGCTCCCGGCGGGGCACAGAGCACGGAAAGGGGGCTGGAGTCTGCACCAACCCCCACCCAGCCCTCCCTGCCAAGGGGGGCAGGCAGAGGGGGGCCGAGCCCCAGGCAAGGCAGGGGCACAGAGAACAGAATATTTTATTAATAAAGACTAATAAAATCTGTATTGTATTAATAGTTATTATTTGCTGGGCCAGATGCCACAGGATGAGCACGAAGCAGTCCCCCCATCACGCACCCCTTGCTCCCCAGAACAGACCAGGACACAGCAGGACCAGGGGCTTGGACTCTTTGACTGGCGTGGGGAGGCAGCTCCAGGTGCTGATGTCCCCGGGGTCTGAGGAGCAGCAGGAGACCCTGAGCAGTCCCCCAGGGCTCTGGCTGCTGGTGACAATGTGGGACGGAGGGGAAGGGGGCGGTGGGGGTGCACCAGGGAGCCCCAGGGCCCTGCAGCTGGCCAGGCCCTGCAGCTTACCCTGCTCCTTCCCTAGGACAGGGCTCACCTGCCAGAGGAAGGGCTCCAGCGGGTGCAGGGTCTCAGGTACTCGGTGGGGACAATGGGGTCCCGCAGGTTCTGAGCATAAGCTGGGGGTGGGAGCAGAGCTGGGGGCACAGCAGGACCCGCACCCCACAGCAGGATCCACCCAGCCCAAAGCCCTGGAGCTTAATCCAATTCTGGGCCACTCAAGGGGCCCTGGGGCTTCCCCCAAGCACCAAGGTGGGGAAACTGAGGCACTGACAGCTCCTTGTTCCACTCTTTCCTCTGTGCCATTTCCTGGGCCATCCCTTCCCCAGACCCACGGCTCAGCTCCGTGCCTGGGGCAGCAGCAGTGGGTGATGCCAAGGTCAGGGATCCTTCCCCTCCTCATCCTGCTGCTCAGCCCCATGGACCAGCTCTGCCCCACAACCCAGCCCAGGGGAGTCTCTCAGCAGCAGGCCTGGTCCCCAGAGCATGACACTGTCACTGGGGGGAGGGAGCTGCCAGGGTCCCGTGTCCCTCCCGAGGGCTGGAACAAGGCACAGGTGTGGGGGCACAGGGCTGCACCCCACTGGAGAGGTGTCCCCTGTCCACAAGGCTCCACTGCCCAGGGAGGGGGTGCCCCCCCATGTGAGGGTCCCACCCGCATGGGGACAGCAGGACTCCTGACTCGAGGGCCTGCAGGACGGAGGGGCTCTGCACCCCCAGCCTCGCTGCAGCCATCCCCTGGCAACTGCCCCACACCAAGGAGGGGCTGTGCCAGGCCAGGGGCCCCTTTTTCTCCTTCCTGCCATGCCGAGGGGAACAGGGCAGGGCAAGGAGGAGGGAACTGTGCCCTTTCCCAGCAGCAGGAAAGCAAACAGGAGCGAGAAGCTGGGAGCAATAAACCTCAGGTGAGAGCTGTGCCAAGAAAGCTGGTACCTGCAGAGGTGGGGTGGGGACCCCGGGGACTTGCTGCACCCTTCACTGCGGCGAAGCAAAGCAGAGCCATTGAGCCCAATCCCAATAAATTCACAACCTGTTTAATGCCAGTTCAATTGCTTTACATGGAAAAGTTACAGCGCGCTCCATGTTTGTTTTCCATCGCATGACACCTGGGATACAACGTCACGAGGCTGCAGACTGTCACCCAGCTCTGGGAGGACCTTGTGCCCGGGGCAGTGCCCACAGGTCACACATACTGACACATCACCTCAGCTCTGCCCTTTTCCCTATTGAACCCACAGCCGGTGACAGTGACAGCATCACCCTGAGACACTTGCACAAAGCCACCTCCACACGGATACAACTGGGAGCTGCTGCCTGGCAGCGGGGCAGAGAAGGCAGCTCTGCCAGCCAGGTGAGGGTGAGCAGCCTGTCCTCGCCGTGCTCTGTCACCAATGCGTGTGGCCACAGAATGGCCCTGGCCCGGGAATCACTAACCCCGGCCTGGGAATCACCAACCTCCCTGCCAAGTGCAATAAGAGGAGCCACCATGACCCAACCTGCTCCCAAGGCAGAGAGAAAAGCGAGATGTAGACACAAGAAGTAGTTTGGGAAAGTCCTTGGCGAGAGGGGACAATGCTGGGGGACAGAGCAATGAGGAGCTGTCCCTGCTCTGCAGCTGGGAGCACCGGGCAGTGGCTGCAGTGCTCACCTGGCACTGCCTGCCCACAGCACTGCTGCTCCCCCCAGCAGCTTCTGGGACTCCTTGAGGAAGTTCCCACATCTCAGGGTGAGGGGCAAATCCACTCCTGCGGAGCCCCAGGGCACTGGGAAGCCCAGTCATCACCACACTCACCCTGCACTCCAGCTGGGCGCCCGGCTCCCTCCTGCCCCAGAATGGGCTGAGAGCTCCTGTGTGCCCCGAACCCAAGCACCTATGCCTTCCCAGAGGAGAAAGCAGTGTGTCCTGGGGGTCTGCACAGAGCTATTTAGCAGGAGGCAATCTGCAACAGGAAAATCCACAGCACAGCCACCAACCTCCCCAGCCCCTCTGAACAGCCCTTTCCCCAGGTGATGACAGCCACAACAGATCACCTCTTGCTGCAGGTGGCCCTTTGCTTCAAACCCATTCCCCAACTTAATGATCCAACTCAATTTAACACCTCCTGGGTGCTTTGGGTGCTCCCAACCCACAGTGATGTGGAACGGTGCCCACGAGTGGAACAAACAACACGAGATGGGCCGGGGGGCAACTTCAAACCATGCCTCACGTCCCATGACCAGAGCTACACTAAAGCACTTGTGCTCAAACGGTGTTTCAGAAATTCCACGGAAATTCCATTTGGGTGGCAAGTGAGACTGTGAGATGACAAAGTGGCCTGTGGGCCTGGGAGACCTGGAGCTGCCGGGGGGCTCCCAGCACACCAGCTCCTCACCAGTGACTCCCAGCACACGTGGCACAGGCACAGCACCGACAGCCTGATCCAGGCACTGGTGTGATGGCACAAGTGGTCAAGGCTGTGGTGAACAGGCTGTTTGGGCCTTCCCACACCTTGGCTCATCCTAAGGATACTGGTGGTACTGGGGACAGGCAATCATAGTTCTACCGCCTGGTTTTAGGGAAAGGAGGGAGAGGAGACAAAACAACAAAGAAATAAAAGAAAGAGAAAGCATTACCTATGCAATCTACAGAGAGAGGACAGATCTATATACACAGCCAGGGAATTCCACATGGGAACAGGAAGCAATGCTGGGAGAGGGCAGGAGGCAGGCAGGGCCCAGGCAGGGCAGGCACAGGCACAGGTCAGATGGAACAGGCTGTGCAGCCTCACAGCTTCTCTTAAATTAAAAGCACCACGCACACAGAGAGCATTTGTGTTACACCCCATGGGCTCCAACACCAGCCAGAACTCTCATCCCACACAACCTAAAAGCCCCAAAGCACACACCAAAACCCAACAGCAGGGCCCTGGCTGGGACTTGGAGATAACAAAAAAGCAACACTGCAGCCCTGCTTCAAGAGAACCCTTCTTTCAGCCAGAAGAGGCCCTGTTCACCCCAAAAATCAGATCTTCAGGACTTGTTTTTGTTCTCAAACACATCCCAACCGCTCTTGGCCTTAGGGAGACTCCAGAGCAAGGCACCCACCCGGTGGCACCAAAGGAAGCTCCACATGCACAGGTGGTTGGGTGGGTTTCTTTTTTTATAAACTCCTTGCTTCTCCTCTCTGGTAACACCCAGGATCAGCCCAGAACATGAAACAGCAACTGCAGAACTTCCCAAATCTGCTCCCTTAGAGGTGAAGCTTTTTCAAGTCTCCTCCAAAGTCTAGAGCCCCAAAGTGTATTTGTTCGGAGGCAGCTGTCAAGCATGCCAAAAAAATCAAGCTGTCTTATGGGAATGATCATGTCAAGTACTACAGTACCTGTCTGGGGGGAAAAAAGAAAGAAAAAAAAGGAAAATAGGCAGTTCTCCAGTTTCTTCCTGGAATGGGGATGGCCAGGCTATGAACAAAGCCCTTAGATGCCCAGCCTGGAGCTGTGCCCCTCGCGCCAGCTGTACCGCACCGGTCTGGCTGGCTCCTGCCTCCAGAGATGTCACTCGAGGACAAAGAACAGCACGTCAAACCCCTTCCCACAGCAGGAAGGATATGCTCCTCTCTCGCAGGAGGGACACCACGGCAGTGGGGATGGCCTCGGTCCATTCTCAATGGTCCATGTCACACGAGTCCTCCCCAGTACCATCCGGACGGCTGGAGGGTGCTGGGGTAGCATTTCTCTTGTACCCGTTTCCCTTTATGAAGGATGAATCCAATAACCTTTGGCAGTTCCCTCCCCTCCCCACCCCATCCCAAATACTGCCCAGCCCTGTGGGTCACAAGCACATATTTAATGAGCTGGGTCCTTCTCCAGTCCCACGGCTCTCCCTCCCCTTGGCTGGGCTCCGGGGGTCCATGCACGCCGAGGGAGTGGTCTGATCCTGGAATGTCAGGCTGTAGGTTCCCGGGGCACAGGGAGGGGGTTTATCGTATCCTGGTGAAGAGGTTGAGCACAGATACAGACTCCTGACAAGGGAAGACAAAGCAGGGGGTAAATAGCTGTTCCTTCACGTGCTTCTGGGTTGGTTTGTTTTTAATCTGGTATCTCTAGCTCAGGGCACGATCCCAGCTCAAAGTCCAACACCATAAATATTCCCATGGGCTTCTTCCAAATGGTAACAAAGTGCGCAGCAGGCCAGAGTGCCGTTCCCAGAGCTCTGCAGGCAGCTGTACCCCAGAGAACCCAAGAACTGGGGGACCCCCAGGAGCCATGTCAGCTCCCGTCAGTCCCCTCCTCCAAATCCCTCTGCCAGGCACCCAGGAAAGCTCTCAGAGCATCAGGCACAACCTGCTTTTGGTGATGGCGAGTTGTCACTGGCAGAATCCATGATCCCATTTTCATCCAAACCCCCATTTTAAGCAGTTTCGTAAAGAGGTGGGGGATAATCAGGGAATCACAGAATGGTTTGGGCTTCAAGGGACCTAAAGTTCATCTTGTTCCACACTCTGCCACGGGTTGCTCCAAGCCCCCTCCAGCCTGGCCTTGGACACTGCCAGGGATCCAGGGGCAGCCACAGCTGCTCTGGGCACCCTGTGCCAGGGCCTCCCCACCCTCCCAGGAGGGAACAATTCCTGCCCAATATCCCATCCAACCCTGCCCTCTGGCAGTAGGAAGCCATTCCCCCTTATCCTGTCCCTCCAGGCTCTTTTCCAAAGTCCCTCTCCAGCTCTCCTGGAGCCCCTTTAGGCCCTGCAAGGGGCTCTGAGCTCTCCCTGGAGCCTTCTCTCCTCCAGGCTGGACACCTCCAGCTCTCCCAGCCTGCTGTCACCCGAGGGCTCAGCTCAGTAAGGCCCCTGAAACGCTGCTCTGCTCAGCAGCCCTGGACCAGCCTGGAGAGGGATGTAGTGTCACACCTGCCTTGGGCACACAGGGCAACCTTTTACTTAAATCTCAGCAAAGTTGAACCCTTCACTGCCCCAGCCTCGATCTGTAGGAAGGGATCAGAGAGGAGGCAGCAGAGCAGAGCCAACGTGGCCTGAGTTCCCCCAGGCAGCTGCCCCCATGCCTGGCCTTACCTTCGTCGAGCGAGTTTTACTGAAGACGTTCCAGAAGCGCAAGGTTTCGTCTCCAGCTCCTGTGACAATGGCCTCCCCATCAGGGGACATTGCCTAAGGACAAGACAACAACCTTTAGCACCTGTCACATTTTTGAGGCTGAAAAGAAGTCTCTGTTGGAATGCAGGAGAGATTTAACTCTCCTTCCTACTCGGCGGTGAGAAGCCAACTGCCTCTACTTGCAGGTGCCTCATGCAGCCTCAGGTGAAACGTGGGCACTCGCACCTTAAGGTGCAGCTATGGAACACGTGGGGGGAGTGTTGTGGAAAGGGTACTTGTGTTAAGAAATCCAAGCCATGTGTAACTGAGGCTGTTCCTCCCGGGATTATCAACATGCCTGAAGGCAGGAAGATGGTATGACTGGATTTTCTGGCTGTATTGGTTGCTTACATTGGGATCTACCTCCCAAAAGAGCATCAGCATTTGTCAGCTCTGTTGTGAACTGCTGACAGCCCCATGTAACAGTAACAGCAGATATGAGATCCAGGGGGATTACCCACAACAAATGTTTAATAACAAATTAAGAGGGCTGGAAGCAGCAAATTCTTCCCTGGGCAGCAGTCATCAGTGAAGAGGTGTGAAAGTCTTCTGGGAGCAAGGAGAGAAGCTTGTGTCTCACAAAATCACAGAATCCCAGAATGGTTGGGATTGGAAGGGACCTTAAAGCCCATCTCCTTCCACTCCCTTCCACTTCCCAGGGTGCTCCAAGCCCCGGCCAGCCTGGCCTTGGACACTTCCAGGGATCCAGGGGCAGCCACAGCTGCTCTGGGCAACTGATGCCAGGGCCTCCCCACCCTCACAGGAAGAATTTCTTTCCTATATCCCATCTAACCCTGCCCTGTGGGAGTCTGAAGCCATTCTCCCTTGTCCTGCTATTCCAGATCCTTATCCAAAGTCCCTCTACGGCTCTCCTAGAGCCTCTTTAGGCACTGGAAGGTCTCCCTGGAGCCTTCTCTTCTCCAGGCTCAGAAGAGTTTTCTTAGAAGAAAACTCAGATGTTTCCTCAGGAGAGTTTGGCAGGCTTTGCTATCATTAACAAAGCCTCACATTTCCATAGCAGCAACTCAAAGTGTCCCTTGCAGGCACAGAAACCAGACAGAGTTTTCCACTGCTCCTGGGGAGTGTTCACATTCCCATCCAGGCAGCTTATGGTGCCACTGGCACTGCTGCTCCGGGTCCCCATCTGAGCACACCTGCAGCCAGGTGAGCAGCTACAGAGCCGTGGCCATCACTCACCAGATACAGGACTCGATAGGAGTGTCCCGTGAGCTTTGCTACTTGAGTTAACGAGGGGTATTTCCAGACGAGGATCTGGTTCTGGGAGTATCCGTGGGTGCTCACCTGAAAGGGGAGAGGGGAACACGCATCATAGAATCATGGAATTGTTAAGGCCCATGGATCATCAAGTCCAACCATCAGCCCAGCACCACCGACATGTTCACCACTGACCCACATCCCCATGTGCTACAGCCACACGTTTTTTGAACACTGTCCAGGAATGGTGACTACACCACTGCCTTGGGCAGCCCGTTCCAGTGCCTGACCATCATGAAGAAATTTTCCCAATATCCAATCTAAACCTCCCCTGGAGCAACTTGAGGCCGTTTCCTCTTGTCCTGTTGCTTGTTACCTGGAAGAAGAGCCTGAATCCCACCGGGCTCCACCCTCCTGTCAGAGGGTGAGAAGGTCCCCCCTGAGTCTCCTTTTCTCCAGGCTGAGCTGCTCAGCTCCCTCAGCTGCTCCTGGTGCTCCAGACCCTTCCCCAGCTCCGTTCCCTTTTCTGGACACACTCCAGCCCCTCGATGTCTTTCTCATTGTGAGGGGCTCAAAAACTGACTCCAGCAGTTGAGGTGCCTCAGCAGTGCCCAGCACAGGGGGATGGTCACTGCCCTGGTCCTGCTGGCAACCCCCTTGCTGGGACAAGCCAGGATGCCCTCGGCCTCCCTGCCCACTCGGACACGCCTGGCTCCTGCTCAGCCATGCTTCCCGACACAGAGCAGCTCGGCAGCAGCTGCACGGGGCAGGACTCACCAGCTCGTTGGCATGTTTGGACCAGGCCAGGTTGCACACCTGGGACCCGGTGTCGATGCACTGCAGGGGCTGCCCCGTGAGCGTGTTCCAGAAGCGGATGCAGCGGTCAGCTGTGCCCCCACCCGAGGCCAGGAGCCCGTGCTGGTGTGGGGACCAGGCGATGGCTTTGACTGCTGCCAGGTGCTCTGTGTATTGTTGGACAGGGCTCAGGCTGGAGTGATTCCAGACAAGGAGCTGGCAGAGAGGAGAGACATGATCAAACGTGTGCTTCACTCATGTGTCCACTACACCCACAAGCCACCATGAGACCGATGAGGGCAGGTGGGCAACAAGCTGATTTCCTACAGCTCTGCCCAGGCATGCACAGCTCCACTCTGCACCTCACAGAATCATGGCATGGTTTGGGTCGGTTAAAGCTCATTCAGTTCAAACCCCTGCCACGGGCAGGGACATCTTTTACTGGACCAGGTTGCTCTTAGCCCCATCCGACCTGGCCTTGGAACACCTCCGGAGATGGGGCAGTCACAACCACCCTGGCACCACGCTCAGCTGAGGAGCTGTCCTACCCCCAGGCCACAAGGCAGGAACAGCCCCTAAGGTAAGGGAATGGATCTAAAGAAACGGTGTCACTGAAGGGGACCTCAGACCCTCCTGTTGCCTTTCTGGCTGTATCATTCCAGAACACAAATCTGCTCCGTTCATTAAGAGTTATTCTGAGCAGGAGGAACTCGGTCCAACCATGCTGTCACACAGGCACTGGGCACATTCCCTACCTAGCAACCCACTCCAAAGGGCTCGGAACACTGCTTTTTTGTGACAGATGCTTCTCCCATATGGTGCTCAGTGAGCTGCAAGCCTGAGTTACAGGTATGAGAACTCACAGAGCTCTACCTCAGGTTCCTGCTGCACACAAACATTACTGCAACAAACGTGGCCATACACTACCCAAACAAAGCCAGGAAGGGCAGCTTAGCAGCGGTTTTGTTGGACTCAACCCCCCGAGCCAAGCTAGAGATTCAATTAGCCAAATACAGCAGCAAAATCAAATTTGCCTTTTTCATTTTATTAGGAAGAGAAGACTGAGTAGAAGCTTAGCATGATTTATGTTTGGTCACAGTCCAACAACCAAAACAAAAGTCCCCTTCAGAGAGGCCAAACATTCCTTAAAGAATCACTGAACCATTAAGGCTGAAAAAGACCTTCAAGATCAAGTCCAACCTTTGCCCTAATCCCACCGTGCCCACTAAACCATACTGCAAAGTGCCCTATCCACCTGTTTTTTGAACACTTCCAGGAATGGCAACTCCCCCACTGCCCTGGACAGCCTGTCCCAATGCTTAACCACTCTTTCAGCAAACAAAGTTTTCCCTAATCATAGAATCATGCAATGGTTTGGGTTGGAAGGGACCTCAAAGCCCATCTAGTTCTATCCCCTGCAATGGGCAGGGGCAGCTTCCACTAGACCAGGTTGCTGCACATCCTGTCCAGCCTGGCCTTGAACACCTCCAGCGATATAACAACACCCAACCTGAACCTCCCCTGGTGCAACTTGACACCATTCCCCCTTTCCCTAATAAAGGGGGGTCTGACATTTCCCGGGACCCCTTGGAAGGAATGTACCTTATTATCGTTCCCTCCAGAGGCCAGGAGCTGGTGGTCCGTGGACCATTTGAGCCCGCACACCTCCTGCCTGTGTCCCTGGAGCCGCCGCTCGGACTGCAGGGGTGGGGTGCGGATGTCCCGCTGCAGGATCATCCTGTCCCGGCTCCCGGACGAGAGCTGGTCCGCGTTCCACGCCAAGGCACCTGCAACGGGGGCAGAGCTTCAGAGGGGGCTGTAGGAGTCGTCATGTGATCACAGAATCACTGAGGCTGCAAAAGACCTCTAAGGTCACCAAGCCCAACCGTCAACTCAGCACCACCACCACATTCAACACCAAACCATGTCCTCAAGTGCCACATCCACGTGTCTTTTAAACACTTTTCAGGCATGGTGACTCCACCACTGCCCTAGGCAGCCCGTTCCAATGATATATAACCCTTTTTGTGAAGAAATTTTCCCAATATCCAATCTAAACCTCCCTTGGCCCAGCCTGAGGGCATGTGCTCTCATCCTGACCCTGCTCCTTGGGAGCAGAGCTCAACCCCCACCTGGCTCCACCCTCCTGTCAGGGAGTTGTGCAGAGCCACAAGCTCCCCCCTGAGCCTCCTTTTCTCCAGGCTGAGCCCCCCCCAGCTCCTCCAGTTGCTCCTGGTGCTTCAGCCCCTTCCCCAGCTCCGTTCCCTTCTCTGGACACACTCCAGCCCCTCGATGTCTTTCTTGTTGTGAGAGATCTAAAACTGACTCCAGTATTTGAGATGGGACCTCAGCAGTGCCCAGCACAGGGGGATGGTCACTGCCCTGGTCTTGCTGGTCACACTATCAAGTCCAACCCTTCCAGTCCTGCAGCAGTTGGTAAGCAAAACGCAGCCATCGCAGCTGCCAGGGTTTAAAAAAACTCCTAACAAACCTCAAACCACTCCTTGCAGACCTCCCTTGCACCCACTCTCTGGAGTCCCAGATAAGGGCACAAGTAGAGGTTCCCCTGAACAGACTGACTGCAGGTATTACCAACCCCACTTCGCAGTGCAGTAAAGCACAGGAACAGATCTTGGAAAGTGCATGGACTTCCCAGATTTCACCCCAGAGTTTAGATTCACAACATCTCTAAGCAGAAAAAAACACCCCCCAAAACAGGGAACTGGAAATCTCAGTGTGAAGCTGCCAGCAGGGCTGAAATCGGAAGCAGCAGTGAAGAGATGTTGTAACCAAACCCAAAAAGCCTCAAGCATAGAGGAAACACCTGCTGCAACACCCAACCACCATCACACCCAGATCAGAACACCACAGTTATGAGATGATAATATTTTGAACCTGCTCAAGACACAGCAGGGAAAAAATATCACTCCTGGTACTCTGAGTTCTCTATTTCCAGCAGATCCCTGGCTAGCAAAGTTCAGTCAGGAAGGAGAGACCCCGGAGAACCCTCTGCCTCCCCACTCCTTACCGACTCTGGCTGTGTGTCCCTCCAGCATGGAGAGCTTCTTTCCTGCAGCTGCATCCCAGATCTGTACAAAGCCCTTGTGAGTACCAACAGCCACCAAGTTCCCCTGGACAAACAGAGAGCCGGGATCAGTACAGCCAGGGAGTACAGCCAGAAAACTGAAAGCTGAGGAAAAGACTTGACATAAATCCCACAAGATGGAAAGCATCCAGAGTTCTTCCATCTTACATGTTTTTCCCTACTGAGAGGCCCAAGCAGCCTGCCTGGAATATATTTATTGTAACATTTTATTGTCAAGAGCTGAAGAAGCAAACTGGCTCCTTCTCCCTCCCACTCCTCTTCGCAATGCCTCGGGAACCTCGAGATACAAGAGGCTGCTCTTTATCCCCTCTCTTTTAGCAGAGAAAAACCAACCCAGGGAGTTAACTACAGCTATGATGACAGTGACTAAGTGACACGTGTCTCAGCTGTCCTTGCCGACAGTGTGATACTGACCCGCTCCGACCAGCCCACGGACGTCACGGAATCGCCTTCCACGGAGAGGTCACACAGCCGCGTCACCTTCAGAGAGACGAACGGGGTAAGAAACGTGGTTCTGTCCCTCAGCACTACCCGCTGTCTCACAGACCAGTGCTGTGCTTGGGATAGAGCGTGACGAGTGCTGAAGCCCTCACACAGCACATTCCATAGCTCTGGAACGCTGGAAAAACCCCACATCAATGGGCAATTCAATCTTCAGACACTCATGACCATTTACCTGACTTGTACAAGCACTCCACAAGTAAACACAAGTCCCAAGGCCAACGCTGAGGACGTTAAGAGAGGACCAGTCCACCAGGTTCAGGTAAAAGTCGTCCTGCAGCTCTGGGGCATCCAGCACTTTGAAAGGAATCTTGGAGATTTTCCGAGTTGGTTTTCGAGGTGATCTTAGCAGCTTCTGACTGTTTACAAAAACAGATAAAAAAACAACTACAGGAATCTGCACATCACAGCAGATGGGAGGCACAGGTGTAGCCACTCTTTACAGAGCACTCTGAAGTTTCTATAGAAATGCAGAGACAAAAAGGCTGCACAACACTTTTTCAGCAGCGAGACTGGAAGGAATTAGGTTCTGCTTCTACAAAGGAGCTATGAAGCAGAAAGGTAAACTGATTACTGAGAGCTGACCGAGACGTGCCAAGCACATAAGCAGGTTGGGCACCTGAAGAAATTCTTAGAACTTAACTTAAATTGAAAATAAATTTAAAATTTATTATCTCTCCAGATTTCCAAACCAAATTCACATTGCAATTTTAGAGCTTCAGACAAAAGTCCTAGAGAACCTCACTGAAGCCTCTGTCCCAGCCCTTCCCTTCCTATAGTTTGCAGAGGATCAGTGTTACCTTTTGTTGCTGACAGGAGACAGGGAATAGGGTGAGACCTCGTTGCCATCATCCGGGCTGGAGCGTTTTGTGCTGAGCGAGTACTGCATAGAGAAACACACCTCGTGAGGAACCCGGCATGCCCGAGGCCTGGGGCATCGCTCCCGACGTGCACTGGTGCCGAGCTAATTCCAACACCCAGTTTTTCCTTTCCCAGATGCTCCAAAACCATAGAAAATCCCTCATCAACACTCAAGTCCAAAAGCCTGATTTGGCCACTCACCACACTGTCCGAAAAGCCTGGCTCTGCCCAGCTTTCCTGCCAGCACAGACACAGGAAGCACATTGCTTGCTGCACACTCAGGTTCCCTTTGCAGGCCACCACATTTGTTATCAACAGCTTATCTCAGCCAAGCCCCAACACCAACTCACTGCACGAGCAGCCTGGCAGAGCCCTGTGCTCTGTTCCTGTGCCACACACACAACCTCCACTGGTGTTAATGCAAGTAACCAACTTACAGTGAAGAGAGATTTCTTCTCTGGGGTGGATGGCTGCAGCCTCCTGTCCTCCGTCTGGGGGTCCTGCACCTTCTCAATCCCTGCTCCCAAGAGTTCGTTCTTCAGCAAGGCAGAGTAGGCAAGGCCATCTGTAAACCCAAACAAGCACTGAGCACAGAGATCAGAGCAGCAACAGCAGGGAGTGTCAGGATCATGTGTGCCTGACCTGGAGAAAAGAACGCTCCAGGGAGAGCTCAGAGCCCCTTCCAGTGCCTAAAGGGGCTCCAGGAGAGCTGGAGAGGGACTTTGGAAAAGAGCCTGGAGGGATAGGATAAGAGGGAATGGCTTCCCACTGCCAGAGGGCAGGGCTGGATGGGATATTGGGCAGGAATTGTTCCCTGTGAGGGTGGAGAGGCCCTGGCACAGGGTGCCCAGAGCAGCTGTGGCTGCCCCTGGATCCCTGGGAAGTGTCCAAGGCCAGATTGGAGGGGGCTTGGAGCACCCTGGGCTAGTGGAAGGTGTCCCTGCCCATGGCAGGGGATGGAAGGAGATGGGCTTTAAAGTCCCTTCTAACCCAAACCAGTCTGGGATTCTACAACTTGCACACTTACAGAGTCTCTTAATAAGCCTGGGGCCCCCATTTAGAACCAAGATTAGTGGCAAGTTTTCCCTCCTTCCACTCCATCAGGAAAGTGCCTCCATGACACAATAAATCAAGGGATGGAGACAGCCTCTTGCATCCAGGTGCTCATCAGAAGCAGTGACCTGGTACTCACTCATGATGTGGGCATTTCCCAAAACCCCAGCGTGAGTTTTGGCATAAGCATGAAAATGCCAGCGTGGCCTTAATTTCCCCAACAGTTCGCAAAAAGAGCTCTGGGCACTGCCAAGCAGAAGAAGGGTGCTCTCACCTTTGCCACTGTCTGATGTAGCATCCTTTGCTTTTCTGTTTTGGCTTGGTGATTTTTCATTTTCCTGAAATGGAGAAACATGCCATCACCACACAGAGACCTCAGGGTATATGGTGAAATAGCAAATGCAGGGAGCACAGGGTTTGAGGACATGCACTCAAAGGAACTCCTCTGGGGCAGCAGAAGCCCAGGGTGCAGAAGATAAGCAGAGCAATCATGCCAGCCAAAACAAAAGGTACCATTGCCTCAGTTCCAAGGCTGAGCTGTAGGAGAAGGGAGCAAAACTTACATTTATTCTGTGGAAGTTGATGCTCCAGTTGGCCCCAGCTCTTGAAGGAATGAATCTGTCACCATGCTTACTAGGAGAAGACATCGGAGAGTTGGAAGGCGTCAAGGTTCTTCTCATCTCTGCTACCTGAATTAAAGAATAAAAGACACTGAACTTACTCTTACTCTTGTCAAGCCCTAGAGTTGGTTGGTTTGTTAGCCCTCAATTTTTTATGCTACACGTGTAGTTGCTGAGATTATGTATTAAAAAGGTATTACTGAACTCCACAAAAATATCTTCACTCCTTTTTGCAACCTGAACTGAGGTTATATATTCAAAAGTTCTCTTAAAGTCAAGCTATTTGGGTATTCATAGAACAGCTCAGGAACTCACACCTGCTCACAACCCAACAAAAGACTGTGGTTTGCTTGGAAGAGGTCCCAGGTCTTTCAAAAGCTCAAGGAAAAGAGTCACGAGTGAGACAGACAACAACAACGTAACAGTGAGCCTGAGCCCATCTGTACTCACACAAGGCATTGTGTTCTCATTCTGTATGTTGATTTGGCGTAGGAGACGTCTCTCGTAGTCCTGATCCATGATGGGAAGCTGGCTGGAGAGATCAGCAGGCCAAGGAATTTATGTTTGCAAAGTCCAAGCAGGAACTAGTGTGCTGCAACAGACAGGAGGAGAAAAACAACCAAATGTTACACCCCTCCATGCTGAAACAGCCTCTTCAGAGTCTCCTAAGCCTGTTCTTTGAACTTGAGACCACTTTCCCTATCCAGAGCATTGGTACCAAACTTGTGTGACACTGAAGAATACAGGCAGCCAGTATTTTGTGTCTGACAGGACCTCAGCGGGTCCCCACCACACCTGGAGCAGGGACTGCCCCTGGGCCCTGCAGCAGCAGAGCTTGGCAATCCTTCAGGACAGGGGCATGAAAGACCCAGGCACCTGCAGCCTGTTCTGTCCAGGCACTGGCACCAGTTGCACAGAGAGGTGTGGCTGCCCTAGCCATGAAAGTGCTCAAGGCCAGGTTGGACCAGGCTTGGAGCAACCTGGTGTAGTGAAACCCATGGCAGGGGGTGGAATGAGATGAGCTTTAAGGTCATTTCCAACCCAAACCATTGTGGGATTCTGTGATCCCACCACAGCCTGACCCACTGCTCAGGTCAGGGGCATGGGAGCAGTGCTGAAGGTGGGATGCTTTTAGCCATGTCAGAAGTACTGCAGACTTTTACCACCACCCACTGCAGGAACACACCAGGGATCTAGCAGTCCCAGTGAACATTCCGTGTCTGATGCCTGCACTATCCCAAATGCTCCTCCTGGCTGGCACAAAGCTTGCTCACTCATACAGCTATACAGTCTATAAGCAACGTTAACATCCTTTAAGCACATATTTTAAGCATATATTTTAGGACAGGGCTGCTTCATAGCTGAGATTTGCCTAGTAAATGAACTTGTGCATCAATAAAAAGTAAATGAGCTGACATTTGTGCGAGGATACAGAGTCACAGCCCTTGCCAAGCCCCAAGGGCAGAGAGCAGCACCCCCAGGGTCCAACCTCCCCCCTCACATACCTTGTGCACCTTGTCCACAGCTGACGTGGGCACAAAACCGCCAATGCCAGAGGAGACGTCAAGTTGGTCTTTCAACCCAAGATAAACATGTCCAAAGGCAAAGGTGGAATTAACACATAAGCAAATCCCCACAACACACAGGCATCTGGAGGCTGTGCAGAACGTAAAGGGATCTTCATTCCTGTTATTGCATAAACATTTATGGCACCTGGCTGGAGTCCCAGCTGCACAAATGGAGTCGCCTCGAGATACAAACTCGTGGTAAAATCTGGGAGGCAACTGCACACAAAGGCTGTGCTGGGAGGAGGCTGCCCAGGGAGCAGCTGCACAGTGCCCTGCTCAGGGACAGCCCTGCACTGCCTCCCGCTCCCTCCTGGGAAGAGGCTGCCTCCAGAAACCACAGACCTGCCCAGGGTTTTACAGTTAAAAACTGGGGGCAGGTTACCAAGCTACGAGGGGTCCAGCAGCACACGCTGCAATTCAGCAAGATGTGATGAAGTTTTACAATATTCTGTGAAATAACCTTGAAAACAAGGCAAAGCACACACACACTGCACTGCAGAGCTGATGGCCTTTCACCTTGAAAGGTTGCAGGAAATGAGGCGACATCAAGGTTGGTGACCAGTCACCCTGGGGCTCCACAGGGCTCCATCTTAGGGCCCGTTCTCTCAAATGCCTTCGTAAGTGACTTGGGGGCAGGACTGGAAGGTCCTGAGTGGGTTTGCTGAGGTTACTCACCTGGGAGGAACTGCTGACACCCTCAAGGACAGAGAGGCCCCACAGAGAGACCCCGACAAATGTGAGGATTGGGAAATCCCCCACCATGTGATGTTTAACAAGGCAAGTGCTGCATCCTGCCCTGGGACGGGGCAGCCCCGGATGCAGGGACAGACTGGGAACCAGAGGCTGGAGAGCAGCGCCGTGGGAAGGGACCTGGGGGTCCTGGTCGGTGGCAAGTTGGAGCCGAGTCCCCGGTGTGTCCTGGCAGCCCAAAGGGCCACCGTGTCCTGGGGGGCACCAGGCCCAGGGAGGGATTGTCCCGCTCTGCTCTGCACCGGGGCAGCCTCACCTCCAGTGCTGGGGGCACTTTGGGCACCACAAGATCAGAGGGATCCAAAGCTGCTGGAGAGTGTCCAAAGGAGGGACATGGAGCTGGGGAAGGGGCTGAGGAGCGGCCGAGGGCACTGGGCTCGTTCAGCCGGAGCAGAGGAGACCGAGGGGAGGCTCCTCGGGGGCTGCAGCTCCTCCCGAGGGGAGGCGCAGGGGCAGGGGCTGAGCTCTGCTCTGGGCCAGGGACAGGAGCCCAGGGAAGGGCTGGAGCTGGGTCAGGCCTTGGCATGGAGCTCAGGGAAAGGTTCTTCCCCCCGAGGCTGCTGGGGCACTGCCCAGGCTCCCCAGGGAATGCTCCCGGCCCCGAGGCTGCCAGAGCTCCAGGAGCGTTTGGCCACCGCTGCCAGGGATGCCCAGGGTGGGATTGTTGGGGTGTCTGTGCAGGGCCAGGGGCTGGACTTGATAATCCCTGTGGGTTCATTCCAACTCAGGAGATCCTGTGGTTCTTTGAGCTACACCATTTTTGAGTGCAGAAACTTGGACTTCTTACAAATGCTGAAATGCTTTTCTTCCTTGCCATTAAGCATGCCAACACTTTTACAGGAGCATCCCTGAAATAGATAGTGCCAAGCTGGTTCTGATCACACCTGCTTACCTCTACCACCTCCTCCCCCAAGCTTTTTTCTTTCTTAATTTAACACATTTCTCCCATATGTTCTTTCAGCGGCAAAACTGGAGAAAACTCCCAAATTTAACAGAGATCAGCTTCCACCAAATGAAGCAAAGAGTCAGAGACGACACTATTGGAGTGAAAAGTTAGAAAAGTCTGTGGTGCTATTAATAAAGGAGGTTTAAAAAATAAAAATTAGTGCATGCCATATCAAACACTCTCCTTCATCTTGAAGTTTACTTACCACCGCCCTTAACCGACCCACAAGCTACCAAATGTGTGTCTCAAATCAAACAGTTCAACAAAATGCCCCCTCCCTCCTTTTCTTTTTTTGGGTTGTTGTTGTTTTAACACCATGAGTAAGAGAGCTCAGCCTGCAGAACCCACACATGGAGCGTGATCAGCCAGGGAACACCACACATTTGAAGTGTCCTCCCAAAACGGCTCAGCACGGTATTCGTGAGAGATCCAGACCCAGTTACACAGCAAAGAGACATTTTCAATTCTACATCTGAAACACATTCGACTATCGAGCTTTTGAGTTCTCATCTCCCCAGATTTCACCTACAACTTCCACTCAGAAACACAGCACAGATTGTCCAACAGAGAGACTGCGGAGGCAGAACACAGCAGGGAATGTTCAACACCTGAATAGTGACATGTTTTTACCCTAAAACCTGTGTCACTAACACAGGCCCAGGGAGCAAGCAGCACCTCTGCTTTGGGGTAGGCTCTTGCTGTCTCTAAATTTGTCTGTGGGAAGTGAGTGGATTTTCCATTTCTCCCAAAGCAATTTAAAAAGGCTTTGCCAGAAGGACCTGGGGGTGCTGGTGACAGCAGCTGAACGTGAACTGGTGTGTGCCCAGGTGGGCAAGGAGGCCAATGGCACCTGGCTTGTGCCAGCAGTGGTGTGGCCAGCAGGACCAGGGCAGTGACCGTCCCCCTGTGCTGGGCACTGCTGAGGCCCCACCTCGAATCCTGGGGACAGTTCTGAGCCTCTCACAAGAGGGCTGGAGCATATCTGGAGAAGGGAATGGAGCTGGGGAAGGGGTCGGAGCACCAGGAGCAGCTGAGGGGAAGCCCAGCCTGGAGAAAAAGAGGTTCAGGGGAGACCTTCTTGGTCTCCACAACTCCCTGACAGGAGAGTGCAGCTGGGTGGGGGTCAGGCTCTGCTCCCAGGGAACAAGGGACAGGACAAGAGGAAACAGCCTCAAGCTGTGCTAGGGGTGGTTTAGGTGGGACATCAGGAGGAATTTCTTCATGGAAAGCATGATCCAACACTGGCACAGGCTGCCCAGGGCAGTGGTGGAATCCCCATCCCTGCAGGGATTTAACAGCCGTGTGGATGTGGCACTTGGGGACATGGGTTAGTGGCGACCTTGGCAGTGCTGGGGGAATGGTTTGACTTGATGTTAGAGGGCTTTCCCAAACGGAACGATTCTGTGATTCTCTAATATGTGGGCTTCAAGTTCCCTTTAAGTTAAAGAAATAAAAGAGACTGAGGAGCTACATGTGTTACATATTCTTCAGACACTATTTTGTCACTAATTATGCAGTTTATGCTTGGAGGAGAAAGGTGGGATTTGACGGAAGGGTTTGGATTCCTTGAGAAGAATTTGTATTCTGACTTTGTTCTTCATGCACCTTCTGTCCTCTCTCTGAATTGGCTGGATTGTCTCACAGCTTATTACCTTCAAACAATTCTTACAGGCAGAGTTATGGTGCTGAACAAGTGCCTTTTGTTCTTTTTATTGACCCAACCTTCATGTATTCAAATACAAAAGTGTTTCTTCTCGGTATGGATGTGTTTTTAATAAGCCAACATGCAGAATGCCAGGGAAACGAGGGCAGTAATTTTGCAAAATGATTTCTGTGGTTTGAGGCAGGCTGTACCTGTTTGGATTCTCCAGCACACATTGAAGGGGGGGGTAAGAGATGCAGGTTGGTTCTCTCAATTCAGACATGCTCTGCTCAAGCAGTTCAAGAGCTGGATGATTCCTGACCCTTTTTTATTCCAGAAATTGTTCGTGTACCTTCTCTTCTGGAAGGTATTTGGGTGGGTAAGCGTTAAACACGAGAGGTGCTGACGAAAGTGAGAGACTCGGAATACCAAAGGCAGGATGTAAATGTAAATGTAAAGCTGAATATATTTCCTAATTTACACAGGGCCAAAGTGGGGTAAAGGATGCCTTGGTAATTTAAATACCATGAATGTTATGCTTTATTTTGAAGCATCTCAAGTCTGAAAAAGGCTGCCTGGAGCTTTTCTTACTAATAAGCCCTAAACAGACCCCAAATTTATAGTCAGCAAGAGCCTACCCAAACCCAGAGATGCCGCCTGCTCTTTGGGCCTGTATTTAATGGCACAAGCTTTAAGGTAAAAACGTGTCACTATTCAGGTGCTGAACATTTCCAAGCTCTCTGGAATAGCCCCAATATTTGCCAAGGGGAAAAGTACATGAGTACTTAGTCCTCCAAGTCATGACCAGCAGGGATTGAAATCAAACCTAGACGTCCTGCTTCCCCAAATCCAAAGTTTTCATCTTCTTTTGATTTGACTAAACCCAATCACAACACTTGCAAATCGATAAGGCAAAGCCCTCAGCTGGCAGCAGAAGTGGCAGTTCCTCCATCCCTGGCAGCTGCAGCGCCCTGCCCCTCCTCGCGCCAGCTCCAGGTACTGACCACGTCACACGAAAACCTAACTCGGCCCCAGAGGGCTGATGGTTTTGGCTAGTTTAGTAACCATCACCTCCTCCTCAACCTGGAGTACTGCAAGAGTATTACCAGTTATAGATTCTTTTACAGGCTCTTGAACAAGCTGTAAGGGGAAAGAGGAAAACAAAACCAACAAACAAAACTAAGCCATAAGCTTTTAGCTGTGTAACAGTCAAGACTATTAGGAATGCATTCAGAATGCCAAGGCTTCGCAGGGCGGCCA
Organism: Mohoua ochrocephala; assembly: GCA_013398855.1. Taxonomy (NCBI): domain Eukaryota; kingdom Metazoa; phylum Chordata; class Aves; order Passeriformes; family Acanthizidae; genus Mohoua; species Mohoua ochrocephala. The sequence goes on along the minus strand of VZTA01007329.1, from coordinate 7,537 downwards.
TTGGGAACGAGAAAGATACTCTGTGCTTGGCCAAGCCCAAGCAGAACTTGCCCACATTTAACCCAGAGGAACATTACACCAACCAAGTAAATCTTTTCAGGAACTGGCCTCCTTTCAAACCAGCAACAGCACAAAAAGTTAGAGAGCTGTGTGTTTTACCAATATTTACCTTTTTAAAGCTACAAGGATATAATTTGTTACCTGGCAATTTACTAAGGTACAGTGTGAGAAGCATTTATAAAATCAGCCATTTACTCCTGTGCAATGGGAGCAGTTAAAGCTTTATTTCAAAATAAACTATAACCTTTGCTGCCTTGCCCTCATCAGAGAAGCATGTTCACAGCTTTGTACGACAGAGATCACACTAATGACAAGAAAAAAACTACTCCAGTGTTACGGTGTCAGATGAGATCTTCACCATTAGCCCTCACACTCCTGAAGAGTCAACACTCCACCAAAACCCAAGATGCTGGATTATGGCAAGAGCCACCACACCACAGCAGTGTACTGCAGAGGGTAAGGTGCAGGCGACTGCTCTTCACTGAAGGTCCTGCACAATTCCATGTTTTCCTGCCTTCCCAAAGCATCTTGCCGAGCACCTCCTGCCCAGGGCATTCAGAAACACCTTTACGCACTCACTGCCATCAACCTTACAGTGCCTCTGTTCCAAAAGTGCCAACTGTGAGTGGCCAGCAATACACACAAACTGAACTCCAGTTCCATTTGAAGGCAGAGTGGCTCAAGGGCAGAGCCTGATTGCATCTCCTGCCTGCACTCAGCCACCCAGCCTGGAACAGGAGTACAGAAGCTGGAGATACAAGCAAAATGCACAGTGATCTGTGCCTTCCCTCACCTTCCACGGCAGAAAACATCTCTCCTTCCTCACGGGCAGAAAATATCCCCCTTTCCTCACAGGCACGGGCCCAACCTGCAATCCAGATTGGAGGTGACGAACGTCTGACCTTCTGTACCCCCACTTGCACTCACAGACAAGCTCCAAGACTTCTCACAGCCCTCCATGACAGCTTCAGAAGCTCAGGTAAAGCCTCATGTCCACCATCCCAAAGCAATGCACGATCCCACCACAATGACAGAGGAACTCTGACCAGCAAACCACAAAAATTTAGGGCACTCTGATGACCAAGGCTGCAGGAAGCCAAGGACATAATGCTCATGACACAGAGCTCTGTCTGTGGCCTGGACTATCACAAGCCAGCGGAAACTCAGGGTTGTAAGACCTTCAGGAAACAGCAAAATCTCTGCCTTTAGAAGGGCCTTTACCAAAGATAAATGCTGCCACCACTAATCACAGAATCCCAGAATGGTTTGGGCTTGAAGGCACCTTAAAGCCCATCCAGTTCCACCCCCTGCCATGGGCAGGGACACCTTCCACTAGCCCAGGTTGCTCCAAACCCCCTCCAACCTGACCATGGACACTGCCAGGGATCCAGGGGCAGCCACAGCTGCTCTGAGCACCCTGTGCCAGGGCCTCCCCACCCTCCCGGGGAACAATTTCTTCCTAATGTCTAATAAATCTTCTCAGTACACCATTACAGGCCCAAAAGGTTTTCACCAGGATTTTTGTATACAAAACAGTTGCTCTTAAATGCAAGGGCTCCTCGAAGAGGAGACTGCAGAAGGCCCACCAGGAACATCACTCTTGCTGCCTCTCACACAGATGATGCTCAGGCATCACCATCATTTTCAGCACAGATGTTTTTCCTAAATCCCTTTTTTCTCCACAACTAAAAGGAAAAAAGGGAAGATGACAGTCAAGCCTGTACTCCAAAGACCAGGCTATTTTCAACTGAAACTCAAATACAAGTGATGGGCAACTAGAGAGATCAGAACCAGCAGCCACCCCACTGATGTACCCACGCATCAGCCAGGCCCCTTGCTGAGGGGTTCCAAATTTGCCTCAGCCAGTTTATAAGAAGTCAGGAGAATTGTAGGGTTGTTATTTTACCTTCATAGATGACGTTTTCATTCAATACACATCCCACTGCAGCGTACCATTGTCTCCTGGCAATGCAGAGCTTATCCAAGCAGACATGACAACCACGCACTCAGCAGGGGATTTCTCAGAAAATCACCACTATTAAACCCCTTTTGTATTGCTTGAAGGTGGTGATTATTTCACCTTTTCACCATGATGCTCCATAAATAAGAGGGGCACACTTGTTCCCAGGGAATACAAAATACAGCATGAAGTCCTCAGCAGTGCAGGAAGCCTTGCACTGGGAAACAAAGCACAACACAAGGGGCCACTTTGGTGGTACCTCTTGCCCACGGGCCAAAAGGTCCCTAATCAACAGGAAGTCTCCTTAAAGAGGTTTATCTGTTACAAAAGCAAAGCAAACAAGAGGCAGCAGCAGGAACACTCCCGTTTCAGAGATGCAGTACTCGGCCAAGGCGCCCGGTGAAGCAGCACCTGCACCCCTGGGCTGTGCTGGCTGTCACCCGGCTCGGGGATGCTCCAAGGGCTGCGGTGAAGAGCAGCTTCAGCTCCAGCAGGTCTGGCTTGAGAAATGCCAAGTGCTGAGCCAGTTCTGCTGCTCCCATTTGCCAATGGAAGAGGTTCCGGCTGGTCCCCGTGTGCTCAGGCAGAACAGCACAGAACCCCATCCCTTCCGCAGGTGCTGGAGGCTAATTCCTGCACTGGGGAAGGGGCTGGGTATGATTTCCCCAAGGCATTTATTGGCAAGGAGGGGACACGCACTAACCCTACACTGCTCTGCTTTGAGATTCCACCTCAGGCCAGGACACAACCAGCACCAAACGGATGTGCCTCTCACGAGGCAGGGCCCGATTGAGCCCCACAGTTCTCTCCACACTGCCTGGCCCCCGGAACTCCCCTCGGATACAGGAGCTGAGCTCTGGGCAGTCGCTGGCCTCCACAGAGGGCCAGTTACAGCCACAGCACTTCTGTTCCCACTGTCACCTGGTGGCACTTTTCCCCACACAAACACGTTTTGGACAAGCCACTGGACAGACAGGAGAAACAAAGGTTCTGCTTTCAACCAGCACATGATGGCACCGATTTTGGTAATCACCTAGAAGATATTTACTCGTTTAATTATTCTGTGTAGAATCACACAATCATTTAGGTTGGAAAAGCCCTCTAAGATCAGAGTTCAACTGTTCCCCCAGCACTGTCAAGACCACCACTAACCATGCTCCAGGTGCCAGATCCAGTTAGACCCCTGCAGGGATGGGGACTCCACCACTGCCCTGCATATCCCAGTGTTACACAGAATCACAGGCTGGGTCAGGTTGGAAGGACCACAGTGGGTCATCTGGTCCCACCTCCCTGCTCAAGCAGGGTCATCCCAGAACACACGGCACAGGATTGTGTCCAGACACTTCTGGAATATCTCCAGTGAGGGCGACTGCACACCTTCCCTGGGCAGCCTGTTCCAATGCTCAGTCACTGCACAGGGAAGTTCTTCCTCACGTTCAGGTGGAACTTCCTGGGTATCAGTTCCTGCCCCTTCCTCCTGTCCCATTGCTGGGCCCCATGGAGCAGAGCCCGGGCCCTGCTCTGAGCCCTCCCTGCAGACACCGAGACAGGGATGAGGTCCCCTCTCAGCTGTGTCTCCTCTCAAGGCTCAACAGACCCAGCTCGCTGAGCCTTTCCTGAAGAGAGAGATGTTCCAGTCCCTTCAGCATCTCCACAGCCTCCACTGGACCCACTCCAGGAGTTCCATGTCCCTCCTGTCCAGATCTGGACACGGCACTCCAGATTTGCCTCACCAGAGCCGAGCAGAGGGGCAGGATCACCTCCCTCAACCTGCTGGCAACGCTCTTCCTAACGCACACCAGGATCCCAGCGCCCCCTTGGCCCCCAGGACACACGGCTGGTCAGGAACAGTCTGTTGTTCCCCAGGACACTCAGAGCCCTCTGCAGCTGCTCTCCAGCAGGTCAGGCCCCAGCCTGGACTGGGGTTATCCCTCCCCAGGTGGAGGATCCTACACTTGCCCTTGCTGGAGTTCTGACAGTTCTTTCCTGCCCAGCTCTCCAGCCTGTCGAGGCCCTCCTGCAGGGCTGCACAGCCCTTGGGGAACCGGCCACTGCTCCTGCTCTGTGTCAGCAGCTGAGGAGGCACCAACCCCTTCATCCAACCACTGATGGAGGAGTTAAACAGCACTGGGCACAGGATTGAACCCTGGGGGGGCTAAGAAAAAGGAAGTGGGGATGGACAGAGTGAAGTACTTGGATCTTAGGGACACTGGGTCCTTAGAAGTTTTTTTTATAAGTTTTCACACGTCAGACACTCCAGATTCAAAGAGGACTGACTTAAGCAGAAAAAAGGACAAGGAAAGGCTACAGTCTGCATTTTATAACAACTTACAGAACCTTCAAGGCTCGTTGTTTGTTTCTGTTGAGTAGTTTCTATGCTCTGTCTGAGCACATTTTTTATATGGCTATATAAAAGGTTATACTGACTTTAATAACATCCAGTTTCCCTTCAAAAAATGCACAGAAGAGGGTTGTGCAATTATCTTGTACTTCCAAGTGGGTACAGACAGCTAAAAGCAGCAGCTCTATACGCTCTGGTAAAGCTTCCAGTAAAGGAGAAGTCAGTGCACTATAAGCAAAGATTAAAAATGCACCAGCAGCCCTGTCCTCAGAGCTTTCCTGAAAGGTCAGGCATCCAAAACTCTGCTTCATCCTAACGCTTAAGGTACTGGAGATGCAATGGTGCCCCTGAACAAACTACAAAAGAAAACCATAGAATTTAGAAAATACCACAGCCTCAGAAAACTCTGCTTCTGTATTAAAGATAATACTCAAAAAACCAAAATTAGACTAATACAAGATCACAGAATCCCAGAAGGGTTTGGGCTTGAAGGCACCTTAAAGTTCATCCAGTTCCACCCCCTGCCATGGGCAGGGACAACTTCCACTAGCCCAGGTTGCTCCAAGCCCCGTCCAGCCTGGCCTTGGGCACTTCCAGGGATCCAGGGGCAGCCACAGCTGCTCTGGGCACCCTGTGCCAGGGCCTCCCCACCCTCCCAGGGAAGGATTCCTTCCCAATATCCCATCTAACCCTGACTTCTGTAAGTGAGAAGCCATTCCCTCTTCTCCTGTCCCTCCAGGCTCTTGTACATAGTGTCTCCATCCTTCTCGTCAGCTCCTTCAGGTTCTAGAAGGCTGCAATGAGGTTTTGTTGCTCACAGCAGAACTGCTCTCTGAAGGACCTTCAGCACAAAATACTGGGGTGGTCTCATTAAACACACTCAGGAAGAATCAGCACCTCACAGGAAAACAGGCACAAAGCCTTCAAGAGAGCTACAAATCAAGAGAAAACAATCCTCCATGCCAAGAATCCAACAACACCTTCCCGAGGTGACTCCAATGTGACCTGACAGCCCTCCCTGCCACAGCAGAACCTTCTCACCACCTGGAGGACCTTCAGCTCAGGCTGACCCTGCGTACAAATCCCACGTGCGAAATGTCAACAACAGGTTAAAAACACCCTGATGAAACACACAGCGATAACGAGCTCCCTCAGACCCCAGAGCCATCGGGTGGGCGGGGGCACATCCACCGGTGCTGCACGTAAACAACAGACTGCTGGCCAAAGTTTCTGCTGCTGCTTGGCAGATCTCTTTAGGAATAAGATCCACGCCACTAAAATCTGTGTTACCGTTTGTGTTATCAACTTGATCAAGAACCATGAGCTGATCCAGGCTCCGGCTCTTTGCGTCTTTCCCCCAGCGGGCCAGAGCGCACGGACCGAGCGAAGGGGTTACACCGCGAGCTTCCAGCCGCTCTGCACAGCCCCGGCCCCGGGCGCAGGTGCGGGGTGCCCGTTACCAAACACATCGGAGCGTTGGGGCTCACCGGCCCCACGGTGACGGGGCACAGCCCGCCTGGGCCCGCAGGAACAGGCACAGACCGGGCCCATCCTGCCAGGGCTGACAAGGCACCGTAACGGGCGGGGAGGGAGAGGCGGGGCTGCTCGGTGACCGGCTGCGGAGGAAGAGAGGGAGGGAGAAAGGGAGTAAAGGAGGCAAGGCACCCCCAGCCCCGCCCGGCCCGGCCCAGCCCAGCCCGGCCCCTCCGCCCAGGCCGGCCCGGCCCACAGGCCCGTGCCCCCGGGGGAAAGTGC
>VZTA01007327.1:0-20280 GCA_013398855.1 Mohoua ochrocephala | reverse complement strand
CTTTAAGAAAAATAAAGCCAACACTAGAACAGTCATAACTTGTGGAGGACAGATTATTGTCCCTTCAAAATGTAGATCATGCTCGTCACTCCTCTTTTACATTAGCACTTGAATCATCCTACCAGATTTTATGCATATGGTTAACTTGAGCTGCTTTAATGAATATTTCCTCTGAATTAAACAGAATTTGCAACCACTGAAGTCAGCAGTCAGAAAAAACCACTAAGAAAAAACAATGCTTAGAAGAGGTAAAATGTCAGGGGAAAAAAAAACCCTAAAAAACACTTCCAGCCATTAAAAAAATGTTTTGAAATCTGCCAAATCACTTGTAGAAATTGAGTAACACACCAAATGAGAATTTTATAATATTCGCAGACTTTCCCAGGGAGCTGCTACCTGGACAGAACTTGATCTTTGAGATTCACCAGCCTCATCCACCCCTGCCTCCAATGAACTCACAGTGCTTAAATGCTTTTATGTTCTATTACAACTGGTAAGGTTTTTCTAGCCCACTAAAAGCAGCCTCAATGGAATTTTCATTTATCATAGAATCATGGAATAAATTGTGTTGAATGGGAGCTTCAAAGATCATCTAGTTCAACCCCTCTGCAATGAACAGGGACATCTTCAACTAGATCAAGTTGTTTATAGCCCCGTCCAAGCTGAGCTTGAATGTTTCCAGAGATGGGATTTCTACTGCCTCTTTGGGCAGCCTGCAACAGTGTTTCACCTTTCTCATTGTAAAAAAGTTCTTCAGTGGCCACTCAAATTGTAATTTCCAAGGAATTAAAGGAAAACCTACGGCATAAAATAGGAGCTTTTAAAAAGTTTAAGAATTATTTTGTCTGCTAAACACTAGTTAGACAAAGACCACCTTTGCAATTCTTCCTTTGTCAAATTCCTAACATCTCTGTGGCAAAATCTAGAGAACATTGACATGGAAAAGAGATTGAAAAAATGTTTATGGCATCTTTGAGTTATTTTCCAGACAGACCGATGTAAGTGAATCCAGAACAAACTGAAGAGTTAAGACCAAACAGAATATTTTTTTCATAAAATAAATAGGATTTGCAGATCGCTGTTTGAAAAGCATTAATTATAAGTCTTAATCAGGACTTCATTTTAGATTTCATGAAGGTAATGTGTGTACCTCTCTTGCTACTAATTATGTATCGTTCTGTTTGTGGGTGGCAGGGAAGTATGCCTAGCTTTTTTTCCTTTAAATTTTATTTCATATTATTTTAATGACTGACATATGTTAAAACTGTTTTAATTACATTTTTATACTTAATCCTTCTTGAAACATGATTCAGACATTTCTTAATTATTAAGTAATAAATCTTTCTTTTCAGCATGTGATCTCAATTTTGGCTCTGGCTCGGATGTCACTGTAATACCACAAACAATTCAAGGAACTATATTGGTCCTTTGATTCCTTTGAACAGCCACAGAAACTCTATATTCATATGAACCTAATTTCAGAATCCTGAATATTTACACATACAGATTAAAAAATAATCGCTAAGTTAGTACTCGTGGTGAAAATATCCCAGTAACTGCATTTTGAATCATGCTGTATTTTGAGTGAAATCTTCAGGAATCATAGCTTAAAAATTTGGATTAAGTAATGAAGATTCATGCCAATTTCTCATGGTTTTTGTAATGGCACAGCAAGCTTTTCAGATGGGAGGTAGTCCCAGAAGTCCCACTAAATCCACTACAAATGTTGCAGAAGAGATGCATTGAGCCTGTTACTTTAGTTAGGCAAAGGATATTTTAGATGATTTGCAAAGACGCATACAGACTTCTCAGCAGTTTATGTCAATAAGAACCTGGTAGGAAAATTCTTGATATTGGATCATTAATTTAATCTCCCCATAAATGCAGACATATTTTCAATGTTTCGTCTGGTGTTATTTTAGTGAATCATTTGATGCAATATGCATCAATTACTTTGGTGATATTTTACATTCCACTATCAACATTAAGACATCTTTTCCTTGCATCGCATATAGTTCCTCCTCATCGTTATCTTTAGTTCAACACCAGTAGAACCAGCATTTGCTTTTTGTTTGGAATGTAGTTCTTTAACAATTTGTAGATTCTGGTCTAGAAGCATTCTGCATCCTGACAGATCGAGGTACCTGCCTCTTACTTTCTCCTTCAGCCTCTTGTGATCCATGATTTTTCTCATGGCTGCTGTGACAGTCTGATTCCAGGTGACTCATCAGCTGCCCAGATACAAAAATAACACTTCTTCAGAGGTAGCAGAAAGGGTACACAGTAATGAAATTCTCTGCCACAGGTGTCGACTCAAATGCCTGTTCTTCTGAGAGCCTTTCTTTCCTTCAGAGATGTCTTTATCCCCAGGTGAGACCCAGGCCTTCCAGAGGCTATTTCAGAGCTCTCCACTCCCATCTGAACAGACATGGCGGTGGGGCAGGTTATCCTTCTGACTTGTTAAGCTATATCAGTAACCTCTACTTCTCTCAAGAGAAGGCCTGAATGTGGCAACCCTCACCTCCTGGCCAGGAGTCCTGTGCAGACACACGAATCCACTTGCTCCAGTACTCCAAAGCAACCTTACCTTTTCCATGTCCTCCATCCTGTTCCCATGTGCCACCCTGAACTTTCCGGAGAGTCTTTTCTTTGACACCTTTCTCAGAGCTTGGTTCTCTTTCCTAATACAGTCCCACAGTTCAGAGCTGGGTAAAACCTTTCCTTTCAGGATTCCTCAGGACTGTAACTCTGATTGTGAGAATCCTCTCTGAACTCCCAGAATGAAGGGGAGTCATATACTGGAAAAGTTTAGAAGGGACAAATAGCCCTACTGGGGTTTCCAAACACATTTCTTCACAGCTTCATTTGGACAAGCTAAAAGCCTTTTTGTATGCTTTAATTTGATTCCTCCTGATGTGTAATCATCTCTAACTGCTCTTTCCTAAATTTCTTCTCTGCTAATGTTTCTCAAAATGTCCAAAACAAAAAAGAACATTCCAGATGCTGTCTGACTAAGTACCTGTTTTGTGGTGACTGCATTTTAAGTGGCATCCAAGAGACATCACCATTTCATAATGCATTTTAGAAATCTTTGTATTGCTATCTGAATATGGTAAAGGAGGTAGTGTGCAAAGGCAATCATATCTACCACTGAATATCAACTGTGTAAAGACAAGAGTGAAATATTTTGAATTACTCACTGAAATGAAGCATAGAAATATCAAACTGGCTTTGAGACATGTTTGACTAATACAATCTATAGAAATCTTTTCCTGTTTTATTGCTAACTAGTTTCAGAATTTGAAGTTGACGACATCAGCTACGTACAGCTATATACAGCTTCATCTAAAAGACGCAAGTGGACTCAAGTGGAATCCACAGAATCATAGAATAGATTGGGTTGAAAGGTCATCTGGTCCACCCCCTCTGCAATGAGCAGGGACATTTTCAACTAGATCAGGTTGTTCAGAACCCCGTCCAACCTGACCATGAATGTTTCCAGTGATGGGGCATCTGCCAGCTCTCTGGGCAGCCTGTGCCAGTGTCTCACCAACTTCATTGTAAAATAGATTTTCCTTGCATCTGGTCTGAATCTACCCTCTTCAAGTTTAAAACCATTACCACTTGTTCTATCTGAAGAGGTCTTACAAAAAAATTTGTCCCCATCTTTCTTCTAAGAACCCTTAAAGTATTGAAATGCCTTAACGAGGTCTCCCGAGAGCCTTTTCTTCTGCTCAGTCTAAACAGCATCAACAGCATCATCTCTCAGCCTGTCTTCACAGGAGAGGTGCTCCAGTCCTTTAACCTTTGTTGTGGCTGCCCTCTGTATCTGCTTCAATACATCCACGTCTTTCCTGTATTGAAGACTCCAGAGTTGAATGCAGAGCTCCAGGTGCGGTCTCACAAGAGTGGAGGGAGAGAATCACCTCCCTCGACCTGCTGGCCACCCCGCTTTTGATGCTAATCAGAACAGAGCTCACGTTCAGCTTTTTACCTGCTAGGACCCTCAAGTCTTTCTCAGCAGGGCTTCTCTCAATCCCTTGATAACTGTACCGATACCAAGTCTTGCTCTTATCCAGATGCAGGACCTTGCACTTGGCTTTGTTGAACTTCATGAGTCTTACATGGACCCACCTCTCAAGCATGCCCAGGTCCCTCTGAATGACTTCCCACCCCTCCAGAATGTCAGCCACATCACACAGCTGGGTGTCACCAGCAAACTTGCTGATGGTGCATTCGATCCCAGTGTTCACAGTCTAGGAACTCTTCAAAAGAAACTGGCTTTTCAAGGCTTTAACGTCATGAACTGTGCTAAGATAGAGAGAGCAGAATCTGAACATCTATGCGTGCACTTGAACTAAACTATGACTACTTCTTTGGCTGACTGTGCTTTTAAAATAGTTCTAATTTTGATTATGATGATTGTAATGATATAAAAAGAAATCTCATTGTAATCAAGTGAACACATATACAGTTCCTGCTTTGGGCAGACTTAAGCACATATTCTGAGGAAGCTGGTAAAGAACTTTCTTCATAAATTACGGTGTGGAAAATTCTTTTGCATTTGGCAAAAGACATAACAGACTTGCTCCCAAAACCCTTATGTGTGCCCAAACGAGCCACCCAAATATACTAGCTTTTTTCCAAATATTCTAGCTGTTCTAGTACATCTGTATGCTTTACCTGCATCCTTACTTCTTTAACCACTTCTTTTAGCACACTTTCTCTCTAAAACAAGCTCAAAGCAATACTTGAGTTATGCCTCTTTCAGAGGTTCATATATTTGCTTTGTGGAATTCAATTTTTTTCATAGCAAATTATTTGACTAAGGGAAAATTGTCTTTTTCATTCTTGCGTTATACCACAGATCACATGCTTACTAGCAAAAAAACCACCTCAAGTCTATGCTATGACCTTTGTTAGACAAGTTACCGACTATAAATTCAAACCACTGGAAAAATCAAAATTAGAGCATGAAACAGGCCTTAAATAAATGCCATGGAGAAATTTACCACAGAAAAGAATAATTTTGATTATATGAATTTTGCAAATTCTGTAGCCCAGCATAAAATTCTTGCCCCTCTCTCCTGGGAATCTTCTCTACAAGCAAACAACTAGACAGGGGACGTACAAGATTTTCAACAATGTTTAGAGCTAACAGAGGCAATCAGATAATCTACTGTTGTGCAATTAATGGGTCATCAAAATCCAAACAGTTGTTCTAATCTGAATCTAATTACTTTACTTCAATCCTGTGGCCAGCACACCTCTGAATGCCACACCCAGAGAACATAATAGAGAAAAGTACCAGTGCTCTAAAGTGACAGGTATTCAGGGGTAAGCAGAAACATTTTTCTTACTTCCAGAGTACTGAATCTATTACCACTCAGTGGTGACTTGGAATATGTTTGGGATGCCACCAGGCACGCTCTGGGTATAATATGTAGAGCCTACTTGCATCAGCTTCTCATTTTAATTACTTTTAGGAGAGGTGAAGTGAAGCAAAGAGGTAAGTCACAGCGTGCATTGTGATCCTTTATTTAAGAGAAAGCATAAAAACTTATTGCCTTATTAGGTAATTATTATTACCTTACATTACTCTTATCTGTATTCCACAAAATCAATTTTTTTCTCTGGAAACTCCTCTTCAGTTAGTGTTTGAGTAGTTAGCAGCTTTTTCTTAAGCTGTTTTTTAGCACCTGGGAAGCTAGTGGGAGACAAACCTCTTTGTAAGGAAGCCTTCTTTTCTGCTGAGGATTTCTTATTTACTGCATCTTGATTTGAAATCTGCAAACCAACCCCCAGGTGAGTAATTTCAAAGGAGTAACTGCTATTTCACTGTAATTGGTGTGGCAATAAAATACCAGCCATGACATGAGCAGTTTAGGCTTCTGTGACAAAATAGAACTTTTGTTTGTTCATCTGAACAGGCTACCTTATTTATGCTGAGGGCAACAGATTGTATGGGATTGCTATAGATTCTTCTGTTTTCATCCATGTCATCAAACGATGGCAGTGAACAGAACGATATAAAGTCAGTCGTGCTTTATCTGCACACAGTAAATGTCAGTCACTGCAGCTGCATCATATGCTGGGAACACATGCAGTGCGAGCTTTAGGCAGTACAGAAATCAACCTTTTGTCTGGGCAAAAAATATATATGTACTTTAGACCCACTGCAGGTGGAATTACTGAAAAATCCAGTTATAAGTGCTGTTTGGATGACATTGAGATGTTGAGATCATTTAGTTATAACTGAGATCAAACTCAGGTGGGGTCTGGTGCATCAAACTCGTATAATGAGGACATCTTTTGCANTTTAGGCAGTACAGAAATCAACCTTTTGTCTGGGCAAAAAATATATATGTACTTTAGACCCACTGCAGGTGGAATTACTGAAAAATCCAGTTATAAGTGCTGTTTGGATGACATTGAGATGTTGAGATCGTTTAGTTATAACTGAGATCAAACTCAGGTGGGGTCTGGTGCATCAAACTCGTATAATGAGGACATCTTTTGCAACCACGTAGCCATGCCTAGCACAAAGACCTCTTTGTTGGTATTTATGAGCATAGTATGTCCACCCTTCCCCACAAACAAAAAAAAGAAGTTGGTTCTGGGAATTCAGTAGTAAAGGGCCTTAGAAATGAAGCAGGAGTTGATGGCTAACCTTGCAATTATGATCCCTGGAAATAAGGACTAGTAATGATGCTGTTGAAACAATTCAATTAATGAGACATCTGTTCTAAAAATACGAAAGACTAACATTCTCCTGCAAAACTGAGATTTATCCTGTAGAGCATAGACTCTCCAAAGGAAATTTTTCTGACTATACTTCTTCAGCATGATTGATTTCTGCAGGCAAAGTAAAGTGGAATGTACAGGAACAGTTTTTTTAAGTGAAGCACACTGGTTCAAGCATGGGAAAGCAATTGATGGCATTGAAGGCTCTAGAACACATAAAAAACCCCGAAACAGTATAGCTAAGAGCAAAAAGAAATCTACTGGATCATGAAAAGTATCAGTACTCAAAGGCACATGGTAAATTAATGCCTTTTATTCAGAGTGTTTGGAAGGAAAGAAATTTCTCCAGCCTCACTTGTGTGCAAGAGAATTATTTGTTAGTTTCTAGACCATGCAAAGATGAATTAGTCTGGAATGGTGACTTCAGTACCTTTATGAGGCACCGCTGAAATCAGAGAGGCTTTGTGGACAAAAATGTCTCGAAGACTCCATATAATACAATTAAAATTTCTTCATGGGCTTGGGAAAGAAGTGGGGTTCATACCGAGAGTAATTAGTGGCACAGCCTGGACCATGACTGCGAGAAAGAGCTGCAGGTCCCACCAGTTTCACAGAAAACTGACCACATCTGGAGAGATGCTTCTTGAGGAAAAAGCTCTGTTGGCACAGATGTGAGGAAGTATCACTGTACATCAGAAAGCTCTTGGACATTAAGTATAAACATTTGTAAAGCTTATAACTGAGTATCTGAAGAAGGGAACATACCATGTGTTTCAAGGATCTCTCCAAGGCAGCAAGACTCCAAGGAAGAATACTTATCCAGAAAAAGTACATCTTCTGTCACTGCACCTGTCTTCTGGGAGGTGTGTAATCTATTCACCTAATGCTCTGCACTTAGAACAGTTTGACATGGATTTCCAAGTGTCAGAAAACATCTCTGTGTGTCCCATGTCAGCTTCAAGTATCCTGCAAAGCTTGCTGGGATAATAGGTATAGTTAAAGCAGAGTCCCAAGCAAGGAATAAGCTGGCACTCTGTTTATGTCAAGTTCCCTTTTTATTTTATAAGAAACAATCCCCAAATTAAAAAAAAAAAAACAAACTATGATGATTTTACTATTCTCTCTCCAGATCCTTACTCTCCTCAGATCTTTTTTCATTTGCTTTAAAGTACAGTTTCTTTTGCACTAGCATCTGAATAAATGTTCCTAAAGAAAGTATTCCTACATACGTATATTGGGAAAATTACATGCATGCAAAAGGGAATCCATGGAGATTTTGGAGGTTTTTTATATATAAATCAAATCACTTTACATATGCAGTCAAAACTGTTGTAAACAGTAGTATCTGAGAAGGACATGCACCATCACAAAAAAAAAACAACTTCAAACGAGATGAATCAGATGCATCATTTGCCCAACAGTACCTGAAGAAGTATTCACAAATATTGCCTCCTTTATCAGCAAAACTGATCAGCAATTTGACTGGAACAAAGCTATTTTAAATGCAAACAAGCAAGATTAAAAGAGAATCTAAATGACCTTTGTCACATTCACCACTGAATTTCAGAGAACTCGTAACCAAACCACATCAACTAATCCTTAGATACAGGTCTGAGGATGTACTTTAGATGCATTGGGTGCAATGTTTAAACAAGTAGCATAAGCTTTTTGCTGTTGCAGTATATTACACAGACAGGTTCTTTCTATCCTGCTCAAATCACCATTTCATTACCTTTGATCATGAGGTAAACCAATGAGAAGTAATCAATGCCATTGACCTGTTTGATTTAATTCTATTCTTTTGGGGTCTCTGAGGTTAATACTAGTTTTTTTACCTTTTTACCAAATAACTTTATTGAATATCATGGTACAGCACTAAAAGCCATTGAAAGAAACAACACTGGAAATAGTCTATATAGAAACAGAACACCAGAGGATTTTCAGAAACCTGCCTCCATTTCTTCAGACCAGTTTTAGAACATCCTGTCACCCAATGCAGGGAGTTTTATCAGATTTCAACAGAACGAGCTAACAGTATCTGCTCAGGAGTTATTAACATAAAAACATACCCTACTGTTTAATATGTTGCAGTCCTCATACATGTGTTTATTTCTCATGCAGATCCATAAAAATTCTTTCCTGGCACATTAAAACTTAGTAAACTTCAATATTGGCAGAGGTCAAAGCAGAACACTGGTATGATTCTGCCATCACCTGGTTTTGAAGCATGGAGCTTTTACAAAAATTACAGAAATAATTCATTGTCAGGGCCCTCCCAAAGTAATTTTGCAGCCAACAATCAAAAGACCTGAATTCCTACCTACCATTAAAGCATGACATTAGCCATAAACCATGTGCAAGCAACTTTTGAAAATTAGATTTTTTTAAAGAGATCCACACAATTATAGGCTTTTGCCAAAAATAGAGCACACAAAACTGGAAGAATGCAGACTGAATTGCAAACATAAAGGCTCGCAATCCAATTATGCATGTTAATGTAATAATCTCCAGGGTTGCTGGAAACTGAAGCAAGTGTGGTATATGGGTATCTAAGGATTGTACAAGACAGAGGAAGCAGCAGATTAAGGAACAGTATCAGAAGAAGGCTCTGTTATAGCAATATTTTTCTAATTTGCCCTGTGAAATGTATTTCTTCAGTCTAACAAAGTTGCTCGGGAGAAAAAGGTTGTAATGGAGATTACCATACAAGAAGATATGGTATTTGCCAAGTATGTGGTTCTAATCTCTGTATGAGGGACAGAAGAAGAGAGAAAGCAGGGAAAATCATGAAATAACAGTTATGTCCTTCCTAGATAGGGGTATAAAGTGGAACTCCTTTTAGCCTGAGCAAGCACACGAAGAGCCATTCACTTGCATTTTCAAGTCTTCACTGTCAAAAGTGCTGGGCAACCACACAATGGACAGGCAGCTCCATTCTGGTTGACAGAAACTCATCATGCTTTTCTAAATTACATTTCTTCTCTTAACAGCAGTGGAATTAGCTAGAAGCCTGCACAGCTGACATACCTAGCACAGTATGATCACTATTCTGTGAGTGGAAAAAGCATACTGGAAAGTGTATTAAAAATGCTCAAGAGTAGTGCCTGAACACCTGCTCCTTATATTGACTTTTATATCTTTGCAGTTGTTCACCATCTAAGAAGAACAGGTAATTAAGATGCTTTATTATAGATTCAGAAGTCTGAGCTTCACTTTCAATGATTTTTTTCCTACCCCTGTGCATACTATAATTACTTTAAAGTGACAACATATTCCAGAATGATTACAACATATTACAGATGCGTACATTGCTCACATATGTGTTGACACATATATATCACACCTCTTGTGTATTCCGCCTTCCTGTACATGATCCTGAGGTACCTTTGAAACTAATTCTGGGGCCTTCAGTTTGAGACTGTTCTGGGGTTTTGGTTCTGTTTTTGTTTGTTCCCCCTCCATAGTGTCCCACTTTGCGGGTGGTCTCGCCTTTAAGGTAAGAGATTGTTGGTTTGTATTTTGGTTTTTTTATTTAACTAAAACTTTTGAAATTAGTTGAGAGGGGAGGAAGTATGTTACTGCAAAATGGAGGAAAACACACAGTTGTTTTCCACCTGTGAAGCTCAGTTATATTTGAATTTGCTGTTATGTGCCTGAGTCAAAATTGGTATTTTGCACTGCTTGACTTTAATAATATGATTTTGGGGCCTAGTCTTCTGCCTTCCCCCTGAGAAGGAAATGAAAAGGTTCCTGTGGAGAAATGTAACAGGTATTTGTGTGATCTTCAAAAGTTAGTTGTTCTCCAGCACCCCTTAGTCACGCCACTCTGCCACTGCAGTTGTAAAGTGATGCTGATGGGGTGAGGAAGGTTGTTCTCCATTAGAACAGTGTCACATGCAGTAACCTTTATTTTAGTCCCTTTATTGGAAAAGTTATGTTTAGAACTGGAATATATCAATGGAGATAAGTTCTTTACTCTTTTGTCTTTGAATTTAGTGGGTCAAGTGTTGGACTAATGTGTTCATGATGAAACAGGATGAAGTTTCGAGAAGAATCAGAAAAGACTGTGCAGTCAATGACTGAGAATTTCTGGTGTTATCTCGCAGAAGTACTTTGAATGGGAGCTGGGATTTGGATGAATGCACCATTGTTTCCCAGTAATGTGCAGGTAGACCTGTGTTTGATTGTCTTTGGACCTGGGCTGGTGGTGTGGGTAAATTGATAAGTTAATGCGGCTGCGTGACCTTACGGTTAGCACAATCTTATGATCAGAAGAGGCTGTTAAAGTGGGGTCAGAATGGGTTTTAGTGCCTGTGACAAAAGTAGGGGTGCTACTGATTCAGCTGAGATTGGGATTCAAGGTGTGGAAAGGGTTTCAAGAGGTATAACTAAGCTTATAACATGTTTGTGATAGCAGGGTTATAACTGTTCTGTGCTTTTAAGTGGTGATAGCATAATGTAGTTTGTATTTCACTCCCTATTTTGGAAAATGGGTGCATTTCATCCTACTGTAATTATTACCGACTTTTAAAAATTCTGCAGCTTGTGATATTGATATGGCCAGCTAAAGGAGCTGCTGGCAGCCGCCACTGCTTTGCCAGCTGTCCTCCCCACCAAACACAAGCCTGGCAGCCTGGGTAGATCAGGTCTAGAATAAATAAGTTTTTATCCTCCTCCCTTGGCTTAGTTTTTAACTTGGCTCAAGCCCTGTGCTCTCTGCTAGCCTGGTGGTCTGTAGGGTGCAATCGAGGATGAGAGCTTATTGGAGGGGAGAATGTAAGTCGAGAGATGTTTCCAGATTGTCACTTAATGCCTGTGTCCTTCAGGAGCTACCACAGCTCTAAATCCATTTGCATTCTTGTCCCTTACTGGCTGTCACTTTCCTGACAATTCAACCATTTTATGAGTTTCTTTGTGAGGCAAGAAAGTCTTTTGTCTACAATGCACTTTACACCTGAAACTCCTTACATAATACTTCAAATGTCAAGAAGAATATTAGTTGCACTGAAGTGCTGGACCTTAAAAGTGTTTTTCAACTGTGATCTTGACAAGTTGAAAGTTTATTAAAGCAAGTTTGTATATGACAAAAAACTTAATTTAAGCTATGCACTGCCTAATGTTTTTCTCCAGCGATGCCTCTCAAATGCCATCTTCTTGTTTATTGCCTCTCTCAAAAAATGGAGAGCTGTTAACCTGGATTAGCAGTTAAAATGCTGGACAGCACAGCCGAGAGTTCTAATGAATAATTTTAAGCCTGCACACGGTGCCGGAGGTAAATTTGTTTCACCACTTTGAAGGAGAACACACTTCAGGGCAGCCACTTGGACAAGTGGAGATGATCCCTTTGCCCTAGTGCTGGCACAGGGAAAGAGGGGAAGATTCCAGAGTCAGAGAAGGTTAGCCTTCAGGTGGGCTGCTAGCCAGGAGGGCCAGGAGGCAAAGCTTTGACTCTGAATCCAACCCAGACCGTGACTTCATAAGAATATGGGCCCAAAGTAGACTATCAAGAGGAAATGTAGGGAAAGACACAGTCAAACCCCTGACTTAGTAATTTCTTGAGGAGGTGGAGGAAATGCATACGTGTAAAATATTACTCTAAACATGCTTCATAAAAGTTCTCTGTGCAAAATAACTGAGGTAAATGAAAAGTCTTGCTCATTCATTGCACTCATGTTACAGCAGCAGTAATTACCTAAATAAATTTTATTTGTAGCAGAAAATATGGGAGAGAAAGTCAGCCAGATATTTCTATTTCAACCCATTATACCTTAAAAATGTTTCCAAATGAAGATAAATCAACTGCCCATTTTAAAAATAAACTTAAAAAAACTAAATATTCCCACTTTCAAGAAATAAAGATGTTTACTCAAAATTTTGGAACAAGGGTATTTAAAAGACAAATCATAAGCTGTCAAGAAGGGTGTTATCCCTCATTCATAATTCTATGGTTTTAGAGGTTGAAATCCTTTATTCAAAATGAGAGCTACACTACCTAATAATTATTCAAATGCACAGTAAGATTAATTTTTGCAAGATATTGTAGTGGCACTGTTCACATTAAACATTCCATCAGATAAAATGCAGTGAAAAAGAGTACCTTGTAAATATTTGGGAATACATATATTAATAAAATAATCTTTATAGAATGAATGATTTATAAACAGAAAAAAAATTACAAGTATTGCTCTGCAGCTCCTGCTTCAAAGCAAAGTAATTTAAAGGACACATCTGAACTTCTCAAAAGAGCAATAGTTTTGCCAAAATGTGATGTTGTTCCTTCAGTTACACTCCCTTTTTTAGCTGAGACTGCCTGCTTTTATGTATTAATTTATAAAACATCTTGATACCATTGAATATGAAAAAACTGTACATAACTACAAAATGTCATTATTACTCGACATTCACCTTTTGGCTTCGGTGCTATAACATCTCACAGACTATGTTTTGTCAATGACTCTACTCAGGGCTGTTGAGTATTGTGTTAAAACTTTCAATTTAGAAACTGTGCTGGTAGACAGAGAGGAAGTAAGCACTTCTATGTCAATCAGATAATCCAAGCCACATAGTTTTTGGTATCATAACGTATTTTCTTGGCACAATAAGAACAATAGCTTGTTTGACCGAGGAACGAGGAATGCTCATTTTCATCTACACAAAGGTTATGATGTGAAAATATATTCCTTTTCATATATTTAGCAGAAATATGTTAATACTCTGTGTGCCTAAGGGAGGAGACGAATGAAATAGAAGTGATGCTTCTGGGATGATATAGCAGTGAGGCATATCACGGGAGGTCAGATCTCTTCCTGGCTGTTATAGCAGTAATCTGGAAGGGGTCCTGAAATCAAAAGTGAAATGCAATCTCACTGTGCACACTGTGGAGCTGGCATACAAGTTAATGTAGGCCCTGGTCAATTTATACAATGCTGAACCTTTTTCATTTGGTCCTGGGACAGGTGTTTTGCAATGACAACTCACATGATATTACCTGGTTTCCCAAACCAACCAATTAATATCAATCATACCCATTCTGTGCACTAACAGTCTCAAGTAGGTGCAAGCAAATGGTCCATTATTCTGTCCTAAATTTAAACTACAGCAGTCCTGGGAGCAAAGCTCAGGAAAGTGAAGTGCACTAACTGCTAGGCTGTGGACTGGTCACTGTTGTTACTGATTTTTTTTTATTTCATTTTTTATCAAACAGTCATAGGGCAGATGAAAAGGGTTTCTTGCCTTTCATTCCTGGCCCCACTTTCCTTCCTTCTAAATATCCATGCAACTGTAGGAAATAGTAACAGGAACGTTAGGATTGATGTGCAAGGGAACAACCAGAACTGATTGGGTGTGGAAATACCAGAACAAAGGAGACAAAGAGCTGTAGCATTTTTGTGTACTGATGACACTGTTCATATTCGTAGGACATCCAGTGCAGGGGACAGGACAATGCATAATTCCTAATGACTCACCCATGTGGGGTACAATGGCAGGTTAAAATCCCTGTGAACTCCACAGTGGTGTAAACCATATCCAAATTCAGCATGCTATTAACCTCTGAAAGAATCTGTAACCAGAACTGGAGAGCTGGTATCCTCTGTCACCCAGTCCATTATATGAGACCATGGCAAAATCCCCTGGAGACATCTCTTGGCTGGAGGCCAGGCATCATCTGAAATGCACATTCTGTAGTTCCCATGAGAAGGCAACTATGATAGTAAGCATGTGAGTGAAACTGCCTTGGTTTTACAATCAACCCTCCACCTCTCCCTGTAGCTTTGCTACAAATTTGCTACAGTGTAGCAACATTATTTCCTGTATAAAAATAAACTAAAAAAACCCAGAATGGGCTTTTTTCGGGCAACTGGACGTGGAAGTAAAGAAAATGAGTGTAAATTCCAATATGCAGAGAGAAAAAAACCCCAACAAACCAACCTATTTTCCCATTTCTCTATTGTGGTCTAACAATAAACTTTTAATAAAGGGGAAATATCTGAGTCTCTACCTTCATGAGTGTTTGGGGACTGAATTTTCTTTCTTGCTCCAATGGGTGGAGGAAGTGAATCCCAGGAGGGGGCAATCCAATTTTTTCCTATAGCTGAATAAAGCTAGGATTTAAGACTCATCATTTCCCAGTGATCTGGCAGTAGGAAGCTAATATGTACGGGACTGATTGAAGGCATCTTGCAGCTCCTCGTGCTGCTCTGAATGCCACGTGAAGGTGTTGAACCCTCTACACAGCGTAGAAAGGCTTAACAGAGTTTTCTGGTCTCCATTTTTGTTGCATCTGCCTTAAAAGAGGGTACTGGGTTTCCGAGTTCTTTGATCTGGCCTCGAGTACTCTTCAGCAGCCTATTCCTAGCACTTCTGGGTGAAAACCTTCCAGAGGTATATCTGTCTGGACAGCGGCCAAGCCGTTTAATCGAAATTCGTGCATTGCCGCTGTCTTCCACTTTAAATACATCACACTGATTTCAGATGATAGTTCATCTGTAACTATTTGGTAAGAATTCTCTGAAACAGCTTCTGCATGTTGGGGATTCAACAGAAATGAGTTACGACCCACTAGAGATATCAGTCCTGCTAAAATGAATCAACACATTAATAAATGGCAAGGACCTGAGAAAACAGTTTCCTAAAAAAGCCCAGTGAAGGATAAAACTTTAGAGATTTTCTCCTTGAATAATGAAAAGAATAACCTATATGGGCTTAATTATTTCCACTCCCTGTCTTTATCAGTTGCCAGAAAAATTTAATTAAATCAGAATAAGACTTCCTCCTGATATGACAACTACATAACAGCTTACAATGTTATTTTTAATGGCTTGAATATAGATGACATAACAGAGGCAAAGCTTATTCAGCTGTACCCAGCAGTGTCCTAATGATGCCTGTTAATGCTGGAGCTTCTAGGATCCTTTGCCTTGTAAAAAGGGCATGTATTTTTCCTGTTAAAGCAATGACTATGCGTGCCATGGGCAAATACAGTTTAAGCAGCATTTATAAAATTTGGATTCAATCACTCAAAATTTGCAACGAAAGAGAAGGACAGATGCATTTGGGGTGTCATGAATACCTTTTTTTCATGTTGCCATGCTTGATAATATCTAAATAAAATTTTAAAAAGTAAAAACTCAAATATGAAATGCAAATTAAAACAAATATTTTAAACATTTGACAAACTATACTGCTGTGAACTGATGGTATTACGAGTTTAAAAACCAGATTTGTCATAACAGTTAGAAGACATATTAAAAAATCAGTTTTCTATTTTAAAAAATTGCATCTCCCCGTTGTCCAGAAAAAGACCTGCAGTATTTCAGACATTTGACATGTATTCAATCACACTACTTATTTTCATTGTGTTAACATTCTTTTCATTTATATAGTGTTCTTTACATGTACCTTGATATTGGCCTGCCTGTCAAAATACTTGGTTGTGTAATAAATTCTAGCAAATTATTTTGCTGATAGCAAAACAGTTGAAAAAGACACTTCTAAGCAGTGGAACAGGGTGGTAGAAGAAAGCTAGTTTGAAGTCAGTCATCACACATTTGTACTGAAGTAAAATACCTTTAACACAGATCCAGACATCTACTGGAAAAAACAACGAGCACGCAAACCCTATAAGATCCATTCCAAACCAACAGGCAAATCAGGAAAGCACCACTGAATTGATGCATTACCAATTATTTGTTGGGCTGTAATCAAACAGATTTCAAATGTGGATTATCATGTAAGAGTTCATAATCCTTTTGGTAGCTACAGTCTTCCTTACAAATCTGCAGGATATCTCAGGTCAAGACTGCGAGAGTTACTTTCTTTGTACAGTTTTGTTGCAAGTATTTTTACTACTCCTGTGAATTCCAAGCTACTATGAATAATGTTTCCTAAGCATGTTTTTAATTAGCTAGGAATAAGGGGAAAACATTAGAATCTAAACCATCACCTTGTCAAATATTTTAAGAGCTACCTAAGAAACCTTTACACTTTGTAACTAATGCCAAGGGAAATGCCAGCTGTGTCTGCTGTGGTGGTTTAAGACATCCTTGCAATGTTTAAGTAGGTACTGCAACTGTGTAGGATACCCACATCAAAATGTATCTGATAGAGAAAACTTTTGGTAGTTAAAGCAGGTAATTGGAAGAAGGGAGTGCTAGCTTAATTTTTATTACTGAGTTTCCTGCTGAAGATAATTTTCCCTTAAAATGTTGAAAGCCATGGGGGTTTTTTTTTGCTTGTTCTATGCTTGAGGTCCCAGTCATGCCATAGTTTTATTATTATGACTTTGTTTTCTTTACTTCATGTTAATAGAGAAAATTATAGACAATTATTGTCTAACACCTATACAATGGGTATTAGACAATATTTTCAGTAATTATTATGACAAATTCAGAAGTTGCAGGGCTGTGTGTAACAGAAAAACAAATCTATCCCTCAGGAGTCAGAAGGCTAAAGAGCTTTGCTAAGTTGTGTAAAGCAGCCCAATATTCTGCAGTAAAGGAACATTTATTCCCTAAAAGCAAATTTTTGTTAAAAGCTTTGACTGTCATATAAACTGAGCAGGTGCAGCTCTGATAAAGATATTCCTTGCATTGTTTCGGGTTACATAAAACTCAGATTTAGAGTTTTTTTTAACTTGGTGTCTAAGTAGCATGACTGCTCTTTCATGCACTGTGATGGCATATTAAATACCATGTGGAGTTATTCTTAGAAACTTAAGGAGTCATGCCCAGAATAACTGACAGGAGAATCGTTATCCTGATGGACCAACACTCTTCATTAGCTGTGTCTCCCCTTGTCTCCACTTCATCTTGAATTACTGAAATTGTACTAAGTAGGCTTAATGCTCATTTGCCAAGAGAATGAAATTATGGTTGCTTGTTGCGTGTAGGCTCCGTATTCAACAGCCCTGTGTTTCTGAGTCACTGATACTCGCTAGACCATAAGCAATGGTGTGAAACTAGCTTTCTGCAAATGATGAAATGGCTTTGAAGGTTAAGAGCTTTTCTCTGAACTTGAGTAAAGCGATTCATATGCTAATTTGCGCTTCTCTGGGTGCTAATTTTAAGGCATATTTATTGGTTAAAAAATGTGGTTTTAACTGAGATACTGGAAAATGTAAAACCATGATTGGACAATATGCAAATTTCCTCTGTGGAGAGAACCTCTGCAAGGTCTAAGCACTGACTGGTGTCTCATTGAAGCACTTTCAAATGAGTTTTGAAGCAGGACATGATAAGATTTGTGCAGGGCTCTCTTCAGTGAGAGAGAGGTTATTTCAGTACCTCCTCTGTACAACTCCAGGCTACAATGAAAGGTCTAACTCCATAGATGAAAGGATAGCTCCCTGCTGAAACTCTTGGAAGACAACCATTGAGGCCAGTTGTGATTCTGCCTATGTACATTCACATCTGGTCTTCTGAGACAAAGTCAATTTCGTCTTTTGTCCCCCCACCCCGCTCCCTACCCAATTAACACGTCACTGGGTTGCATGTCTTGTCAGCCTGCATCAGTCACATTGCATTACGTGAGCAGCCCAATGCTGCTGATGTGACCTGACATAACTTACCAACTGATTTCTCAGCAGAAAAGGTAAAGATTTTTATTTTAAATTGCAATTGTTTTCATTAATAGATTTCTCTTTTCAATAATTTGAGAAAACACTCTGTAGCAAACCCACAGGATTTTCTAAAACATTAGTGAAGAAAGTACACAGTGACTTGTCTTTTAAAACAATCACCTAATATTTTGACTACTTTCTTTCTTCCAGAAGACATAAATTTTCAAATCAAGTGTATAAATATTAAGAATGCATTAGCTTTTTTATTACCACGAAAATGTATGTGGAAAATATAGACTTGATATATACTCTTAGAGTATAAGAGTATATATCAAGTGTATCATTTCAGTGTATCATTTTAGATTTTTACTTATTTATTTTTTGTGGCGTGTTGTTTGTTGTTTTCTTTTCAAAAACTGTGGTGAAATTATGCACCATGGTTAAAGTTTCCTCAATTTACATCTGACAAGGTTTTAAATCCAGCCAACTTTACTGACATCCTAAAATACTGTCACAGATCTGAAGATTGCTCAAGAAGAGCAAATTTACCACACTAACTTCTAGGCATTATACCATTTTAATAGCTTAGGATTTTTAACTTCTCTATGAAAGATGTGAGTATTCTTACCAGCAATAGCTTGATCTTAGATCCTGATCCCAGCAGGCAGAGACAGTATATTTAGTACACAGGACTCTTTTACATCTTCCCTGATGTAAAGTTGTGTGATGTGCTGTAGTAGAGCTCGGGTCTGAGTTTGGAGTTGATGGCTCCATTGGTGGTATGCCCTTCTTTCCCCACTGCTTCTCCATAGCAGACTATATTCAACTATTGCTTTTATTTCTGGCTCAGCTTACTTTTTACATCAGAAAGGGGAAATAGGGGATAAATCACCGATTCAATGTGTAAGCAGAAAATTAGGAACTATAGGCAAACACCTAGAAGGAAATTTGGGCAGGACAGAACTATTTAATTAGCAATAAATGCTACAGAAGTAAGAAGATTTACTACCAGCTCTATTGTATCAAACACTGAGAGATTAGTGTTATGTATTGAAACTCCATAGCATATGTAGAAATCATTCAAAGAAATTAATCCTCAGTCTTCTCCATGAGCATCAATATTTATTGCTTCTAAGTCTACTCTTTCTGCAACATAATCTACAATAAAAGAAAATGTTACTGCTTTTATAGAAATTGTCAGGAACTTTTCAATGATTAAGCATACTTGGAACTTCTTATTCAAAAGTAATACGAAGAGGGAACTAAAAATAAAATAAAACAAAGATCTAAGTAGGGAGGAATTTAAATAAATCAGCTAACCCCAAAGTGTCAGGTTCTGTTTCTTTTGTGCTTGGATAGCAGGTAGAATAAATTAATAAATGAACTAACAGGCTTGGCACTGTTCCTGTATCATTGCTCCAACATACTAGGGGACATAAATGTCCTGGGATGTATTAACAGGATACATCCTAGGAACAGTGGAAATAGGATTGTTTCACCCCACTGTACTCTGCACAACACTTTTTTTTGTAGTTATCTGTCTTTAATTTTATTATTACCTAGTCCCCTTCACAGAACCATTCCAAATCCTTCCTCATATGGTTTGGCAACTATTTGCTTACAGTACCTACTCTGCTTTTCAACTCCTTCTAAGCCCCAGTGCTATGAATCCTAAATAAATTTATAAAAAGGGACCTTTTTCTTTTTGCCAAGAAAGTAAAAGCATAGTAGTTGGTTATGCTAAAGATTTACGTAGTGTTTATAAATCCTTTCAGCTTACAAATTAAGGGATACCAAATTAGCAGTAAAGTAACTTTTAATTAGGTAAAGTAAGTTTATCACAAGAATGGGAAGTAACACTAATAAATAACAGGCTAGTTAAAAGAAAGACATGAAAATCCAAATAATACACCAATGTGCTTGATGCACAATAAAGGTCCAGGGAAATTAAACAAAAGGTGCCAGTGTTCTATAATTAA
>VZTA01007326.1:0-34464 GCA_013398855.1 Mohoua ochrocephala | reverse complement strand
TGACTGATGGCAGAGAGTGGGCGCCTCTGGGAGAGGCGGAATAGAATCTCCCCCGCGAATAATTCTCAACTGCAACAAGCTCGTACTTGGTGCTGGCTTTACTTCATCCCTTTTTCTTCCCGCTGTATCTGGTTAAAATGAACTGTTGCTACTAGGCGTGGATGCTCGGCTGAGAACCGAGCCTCTGTGACCTGCACACGTATGCCAGTGCACCTCGCTGGTGGAGGGCTGTGGAGATGCTCCTGGAGGGGTGGNGCGGGGGCTCTGTCTGTAGGGTATCTGGAAGGCTTGGGTCCCCCTCTCAGTGGCTAAGGCAGGCACTGCTGCAACCTGCCTGTCAACCTCTTCACTTAAGTTTAGCACTTGAAAAGAGAGGATTGCGCTGGATTTTTTTTCCACGAGGTTTGTTGGGTTTGTTGGGGTTTTTTTTTTAATGTCAGAGTAGGTTTTTCATTAACTTCCCTGAAAGCCTTTCAGGAATTAAATTTTGCTTTGTTGCCCACTTCCAAAGTTTATTAATAATAAAAAAAAACCAAAACGGTCATGATCCTTGCTGCACCTTAGCTTACTTTTCTGCTGTACTAATAAAGCAAGATATCATGTCACAAAGTAGTCCTAGTATTTTGTTAGAATATCAGTAAGAAATTCCAAAGTCATAAAATGTTCCCTAATAATTTAAAAATTCAGAAGTCATCTTAAGGAAAACATAAGTGGGAGAAATCACAGAAGAAAACCCCAAACACTCCCACAACCCATTGTCGGTTTGTTAGTTCAAATGCTGAAAAACTTGTAGAACTGTCTGCAGGCACATTGACTGTTTTACTCATTCAGATGAAGAACCTGCATCATCAACGACTGGGACAAAATTCAAGCATGACTGGAGTAAAACAATTCTTACATTTCTTGGGTTTCTGGATTTTTTTTTTAACATTTCAGAGTGCAATACTTAAGACAAAATATGATTTCTTTTTTGACGTAGAGGAGAGCAAAATTAAAGCATTTTCAAAGTTGTTTTTAGTTGAGAGTTGAAAAAGAATTGAAAGAATTGAAAAAAATTTTTTTCAGAGTTGTAACTCAGTTCTCAATAGTTGTTTATCATATGTTATTACATTATATGCTGTTATAAACAAATATGTTTCCCCACTTTCTAGTTATTAAAACTGAATGTATTTCAGATGTTTTTGAACTGTATGATTTGTATTGTAATATTATTGGTTCAACAAGGCCAAGTGCCGAGTCCTGCCCTTGGGCCACAACAACCACAGGATGGGGCAGAGTGGCTGCAAAGCTGCCCACAGGAAAAGGACCTGGGGGTGCTGGTGACAGCAGCTGAACATGAGCCAGGGTGTGCCCAGGTGGCCAAGAAGGCCAACGGCATCCTGGCCTGGATGAGCAGTGGTGTGGCCAGCAGGACCTGGGCAGGGATTGTCCCCTCATACTTGGCAGTGGTGAGGCCACACCTCGAATCCCGTGTCCAGCTCTGGGCCCCTCACTACAAGAAAGACATTGAGGTGCTGGAGTGTGTCCAGAGAAGGGCAATGGAACTGGGGAAAGGTCTGGAGCACAAGTCCTGTGAGTCCTGTGGGGTCGTTTAGCCTTGAGAAGAGGATGCTCAGGGGTGACCTTCTCACTCTTTACCACTGCCTGAAAGGAGGCTGTAGACAGGTGGGGGTTGGCCTCTTCCCCCAGGCAACAAGTGGCAGGATGAGAGGAATCATCTTCAAACTGCTCCAGGGGAGGTTCAGGTGGGCCATCAGGAAGAATTTTTTCACATAAAGGATTGTCAGGCTTTGGAAGAGACTGCTCAGGAAAGTGATGTAAGTCACCATCCCTGGAGTTGTTCAAGAAATGACTGGATGTGGCACTTTGTGCCGTGGTCTCGTTGATACAGTGGTGATTGATCAAAGATTGGATGCAATCTTGGGCATTTTTTCACAGAATCACAGAGTTACCTAGGTTGGAAAAGACTTTTGAGATCATGGAGTCCAACCTATGACCTAACATCACCTTGTCAATTAGACCATGGCACTAAGTGCCACATCCAGTTTTTTCCAACCTAAATTATTCTGTGGTTCAGTGATTATTTTTGATAGCTTCACTTCTTTTTACAAATTATGAGTTTGTTAGGTGTCTGAGATTTTTAAAGTTATTTAACAACTATTTCAATTATATAGTAGAAATATTTCCATTCTTATAAGAATTAAGATTTGTAAAATTTTTAAATTTTTTTTTAAGATGAGTTAGAGCTGCCATTCTTACTTCCATTGATTGCTTTATTATATTTTTCTTCTTGAGATTACAAGAACAGCAGGTGTAATGATTTGGTTCTTCTTATGCTGTGTTCTTTGTGGAAGAGAAAAACCTGTTTATGAACCTCTCTTGATCAGTCACAATAAGAATAGGTTTTGACAGTTTTCAGGCTTTTCTGTAGCAAAATAATTATTAGAAGCAAAGCTCAGAAATGAGAAAAAATACGGTGGGACAGTATCTCTCACCAGCGTTGGTCTGTGTTAAGTTCCAGGGTGGAAGTGTTGGGACATATCCTTCTCTTCCAGATGTCAAGAACTTAGCTTTTAGAATTTTTTTTTTTTTTTAAATCTGGGGAAATATGTGAAAGAATACAGCTGCCTAATACAAAGTGGAGAACATTGAGAAATCCAGCCACTGAGAGAGTTGCATCAGGTCCACGGGTCCTGGAGAAATGCAGTCATAGGTATTGCCTTGACTTCAAATACAGTTGTCTTTCACACAGTACCATGTATAAGAAACTCAGTGTACTTCTTGCACTTGTTGTTTTGTTTGAAGTGTGCTATGGTTTAACTGGCTGCTAGTAAGTTCTCCGGCATGTGGAACATACCAGATGCAGTGTAAACTTGGAAAATAGACCTCCCAACTCTGTAACTTAGTGTGATGAAGGTCCATTTCACAACTCAGTAGGACACCTGAGACATAAGACACCTCTTGAACGTAGCTGAGGTCTGCAGAGTTGGCATAAGAAAATTGAGCAGGCCAAAAAGTGTTGAAATATGTTACAGCGCAGGACCTTGTTAATTTAGGCTAGCTGTTCTCTGAGAGGTGCTGGCCTGAATAGCTCTTACCGTAAAGAAAATTGCTAGTACAGAAGTGTTCTTCTGTGACTAAGCCCAGACATCTTAAATGAATACACTAAAAGGACTTTTACTGCTCTGTATCTGACCTTTCCATTCCTCCTTCAAATGATGCAGGTAAACTTCGGCAAGCACTGTAGTTATGCTCTTAGGCAATGCTAGACAGAAGAACTGTTACAGAACAGATAAAACCATTTCTCCAGAAAATATTAAACCACCTGGCAAAGAGAAGCCTGGTGAATGACTTCACATTGAGTCACACAACGTTCCGGACTTCCAAAACTGCTCTGGATGATATGCATTTGTATCGTTAAATATAAAATGAGCACACGTGTGTGCACACGCACGTATATAGGGAAAGAGAATTGACGAAAGCTCGTGAGAGAACAATGAGCCTCAATCTTTTCATCATTAGAAGTCAACATGTCCAGGAGCCCTTTAAGTCCTTCAGTAAAAAATTTATTTTGGAATGTTGGCTTTCAGTGCCCAAAATACCAAGAAGTTTTAAGTAAACTGACCACTAGTAGCATCTGTTTTCAACCTTTTACCGTTTGCTATGCACAAAATGAGACTGAGGTTGTATCTTCTGAGGAGCTTAGTGTGAATATCTTGACATTGTCTTCGGTGTACATGTAACTTTTCCAGAAGTGCCTTTAATGAACACTGGATATACCTGTGTGGCTGCTAGAAAATAACATGTGAAGTGTTTTATGATGTAGCAGAGTTTACCTGTTTTCAGTGAGTCTTGTCAAACCCAGGATTATAGCTTAAGGAAATCAACAATCACATTTACTCATGTAAAGACAAAAGTACAGAGCATTGTGAAAAGCAGCCTCTGTGTTTGAAGTGTTTGAGGGCATGAGCTTACAGTAACAACTGCCACCTGAGGATCTCTTGTATAGTAGTGTCTCCCTCTGGCACAGATCAATAGGTGCATTTCTAGCTCAGTAAGTCACCAGCCTTGCAAGGCAGCCACACAACACCTGGCTGTCCCCTTGCTTCTCTGAGGGCATCTTCTCTGGGGCAATCTCACAGGCCATAAAGGAGAATGAGCTCATTCTGCAGGAGCTTCCACAACTGTCCCAACACACCGGTGCTTTTGGCTTGCGAAGCTTGAGTCACCTTTGCCTCTATGTGAGGAAGAAGCGCTGTCCAAAGATGCATAATTAATTCTGAGTTAAGGTGACATTCTGTACAGCTTTTTGGAGGCGGTGTCTACTGCAGGTAACTTTCTTCACTTGAGAGGACCATTAGTCCATTTGCTGGTGAACTTTATTTTTCCCTTTCAGTTCAGCCATTTGTGTCAACCACAGCCCCATCCTTCAGCGTCCAATTATTTATAAACGTCTTTCTCACCCATGTTGTCAGCTATAAAAGAACAAAATGCATTAGGGACATGCTGTTCCTTTGTATTACCTCTGACTCTTTGAATAGAGAGGTACTCTGGAGAATAGTTTTTAAAAATCCCTGTGTATCACTACCCACTGCCTTGGCTATCCAGTGCCAAATATTTCATATCTTGGATATAGAAAGGGTAGAGTGTAGATTTATGCTGAGAAACCCCTCAGCTAAATGGTGCTACTTCAGAAACTGTCTCAATATTAAACTCTTAATCATGTGAGTTATTCACTTTGAAAATGCAGATCTAATTTTGATGTAGATTTACAATTCATTGACCTTTTGCCCTGGATTCAGACTGCATCCAAAGAGGCAGCTTTTGTTCCAGAAGGATGGGAAAACTGGACCAATGCAGTTGGTTTCATAGCATGAAAGAGCGGAGCAGGAATTGCAAAGATCCGGGCCACCTGGACTCCAGCACACAGGATTCATAGACAACGCCGCCACGTGTGAACATATGTATAGATATTATTAAACCACATTTAAACAAGAATTCCAAAGGAACAATGGCTAGCTGAGAGACTCTTCATCAGTAGGCTCAGTAATGTCCACTGCTGAAATGGGCAGGATGGCGTTTTGAAGCAATACAGGTATTAAAAATCAAGCTATTCAACATCTGTTTGCAAGCCTAGGAGAAACTGCTCAAAGCCAGTTTGCATATAGAACTGTAGCCTGTGAGATTTAATTAAAATTAATTTGTTTATATTTGGAGGAGTGAGGTCTGATTCCTATCTCGTTATATGCATGTTTTCATCAAGTAGTGATATAGTTACAGGTGGTATACCTGTCAGTGCTGTAAAAAAAAGTCAGCGTAATTGAATGTGGAATTGGACATGAAGTCCCTGGTGTTACCTTTGCTCTTAGGTCAGCCATCTTGCCACAGGGACAGTGAGAGAGGCTTTCAGGGACAGTGAGAGAGGCTTTCAGGGACAGTGAGAGAGGCTTTCCTCTTCCCCTGTCACAGATTTGGAAGACTGCCTGAGGGCACTGTGAACCTGAACGTTGTCAGTGGTCATTGTTCTCCTGCAGTTATCGTGTCCATTATGAAATGCAATTTATCACACCATTGTGCTAGCCGGAAAACCAAGAAATCTCTTTTAGAAAAGGAGAGAGAAAATGAGGCTTTAGCTTTTTGTTCTTTTCCGAAGTTGACCAAATTTCTTCTGAGCCCCCAGGACAGGTGTTAATGTGATGGCTAGGGTGTTTTCTGGACAGACACCCAAGCTCAAGTCTCTCTTTTGGAAGAGTCTAAAGAAGTTCTCCCATGTGAGTACCCTTCTTCCTGGACTGTTGGCTATTGTGGGTTTCTCTTTCTCTTGCTTCTGAGGTTGCTTCCCTGAAATCCATGCATTCCGAAGAGTCCTGCCTGATGAATTGCTACTTCCTCTTTGTCGCAAAGACAAATCTTTCTTAAACAGCTGTTTAATTATATTGTGAAAAAACAAGCTTTTAGAGAAGGTGGGTTTATTACATTTCAGAATAAACCCGTTCACATGTGTTAAATGGTTAGGGCTGTGTTAATGTTGAAAGCAGTGTTCTGCCTTGTAGAAGAAGTCAGTAACTGCCATGTCAAACACCTTGCCGTGGCCTTGTTTCAGGCTGCTTCATTTTACCTCAAATTGCAATGTGAGGGACACCAGGATAGCAAGACAGAAAAGTTAAGATTTCTTACATTCTCATGGACATAGCGTGCTGGTCTGCAGCTGCTGGACAGCGCTCCCTCCACATGGAGCTCTGGAGGGCAGCCACAGTGTGCTGGTGGAAACCTGGGAAATCTTTGGCTACCTTTGTTCTAAAGGTTTGTGCAGACATCAGAAAGTTGAGCTGGAGTACTATGATGGTGTGATGGATGGTTAGAGAAGAGATGGATGAAGTGAAGATCTGAGATGGGCTAAGCAGGTGAGATATCATTGTTCAAGCGGGAAAAAAGTGATCGATCTAGCCTAAGCTGGGGTGGTTGTGCATGGGTCATCTGTTACGGGCTGGAGGAGGTCAGGGCAGAGACACGCCAACGGGAGTGGGGCTTCAGGGGCATGTGGGTGGAGAGATGTTTTGGCAGGAAATAAAAGGTCTTGTCTTGGTGGCACGGGATGTCTTTGACACTTGGGAGTCTTGAGGAGATGTGATGTCCAAATCTAGTGATTTCTGTCCAGATCTTGAAGCTGCACAACGCAAATGTATCTTACTGCTCAGTGCTGCTGCATCAGGAATTTCCTCGATGGTGTTCTGTGCACAAAGTTTTAGTAATGTATCCACTGCTGCCTAAAATCGCTTGATAGTCTGTGCTTGTCTGTTCTATTAACGAGCCCATCACAATAGCAGAGGACTCCTTCGACATCTTATAATTAAACATTTGAAAGCGAGAGAGAAGTATCTAATACTTATCTAGACAAACTGAAGATCACTAACCACCTGTTTTCTGAAGAAAGCGTTGACAAAAGAGAGGCAAAGGTATTCTCCCCAAAATCAAAATTACAACAAAATAACACCAAAGCAAAACAAGTAACCACTAAGAATCAAAATTGTTCTAATATGGAGGTACTACTGGTATAACTGGTTTTGGTATTACTTCTGTGATAACTTTGTTGAATGGCAGCATGCACTCCTGTACTGCCATCCCAATTAGAATATTGCCAGGAGAGGAGTCACACGGTGTGTTAGCTCCGCGAGTCTGGTGCAGGGGCGTCATTTAACCATAATGGTAGTTTTTTCTTTCAAATGTGACTTTGTATAAATGTTGTCATTTTATTTGGTGCAACAGTTTCTTTGATACATTCTGGCATTTTTTTCATTTCAGTGTGACAGAGCTTTTACTACTCTAGTCCTTCAGGTGAGCTTGGACTGAGCAACAGAACTGGGTTGTTTTTTTTTTCTCACACCATTAGTGGGTTAAAAACTATGTGTTTGATAGATATTATTTAAGGCTCGTGCTCAAGACAAGAGTCGTACAACTCTTACTATATTTAAAATGTCGTAATTTTAAGTTAGATTCTGTGTATCCTGGTGTTAGAGATATCAGTCTTTTTCTTTCAGGTTTATGAAAGTGAAATATAAAATTATCAATAACAGAGAAACTAGTGGGACTGATGAGTATTGCACGCAACCAGAATGGCTGTCTGTTTGCAGATACACATTAAATAGAACAGATGATGCACATACAGATCTCTTCTGGCCCTCTGGCATTTTAGTGGCTTAGAGACTATCCATACAGTTCAAAGAGTTCAGTAATGAACTATCTTCAAAGAAGGGAATCTTTTTCATGGGTTCCACTGCGTTTATACAAGAGGCTATTTTTAGATGAAGGATTTTTTTGCCCCTTTGGAGCTATAAGACATCTGTGACCTCACCTTAGATTTGAAAAATCTGCTATGCTGGAAGTACCTCCTTTAAGGCCATCCTTTCATGTTTGCTTTATTGTTATTTTTCATTTGGTTGCAAATATCTGCAGATCTGTAGATAGTTTAAAACTGAAAAGGACTCTATGTTTCTGTAGCTCACACGTAAAGTCTTGTCAGAGAATACTGTTTTCCTGCATGGTTGATGCAGATGGTTGCCCATCACAGGATGACCCTTAATCACCTGAACTTTTGTGTATCACTTCCTATCATTGAAGAAATAGAAGCATTTCATTTCAAAATCTAATGAATGATCTTAAAATACAAAACAGGGTTTAATGATACAACAGTAAAAACTTGGTATCATTTTGCACTTCCAGCCCCAGTGCAGAAATGTGAAATGCATACATGTATTCCAGTAGTCCAAAATCAGAAGTCACCACTCCCTGTGTTAGAATGCCAATGTTGCATCTGGAAGGACTCCACTGGCATCAGTGAGATGAAGATCTGGCTTTTTTTAGATAGGCAATGGGCAAAAGGCTATTCAAATTTTCTGAAAATTTTCCCACATTTTATTTTTAATTTGATAGAAATAAGTGACTGAGCCTTGATACATCATCCTCTTGTGGTTAAGGGGCTAACAGGGATCAAAAGAGCTGGCATTATATCTCCTGCACAACCCTCGGCTATTTTAGCTGTAGTTGGGCTGGGCAGGGCTGCTCCTCCAAGTGGCTTGTTCCTAACTCTCCCTGGTAACTGTTCAACATTTCTTGATTGCTGAAGGAGGAAGTGTCAGGGCATCAGTGCAACGTGCAAGATTTGCATCACTTGGAGATGTCAGCAGTGCTTCTTGCCACCACACCCTTTCGTTCATCTGTCACTCTCCCTGTCACAGGATTTTTATTTTTTCACCTGTTCTTTCAGCATAGGGTCACTGAGGAAGTGATCACATAGGAAGAGGATAGTCTGCCTTCTGTGAAAGATGGGAGATTCTTTTGCGTATTTGTACATATACTTGCTGTATTCTTATCTGCAGGTTGGGTGAGCCATCTGCTGGTGTCTTTCCTCCAGTTTTGGCTAGTTTTATTCCCAAAATAAATTTTATTTATTTTATTCCCCCTCTCCTTGCCCTTTTGAACAGTTGCAGAGGTATTGCTGTTACTGAAAATGGGATGAAAATAGGATACATTTAAATGTGTGGATTTCTTGGTACTTTTTGGTCACAGTTCACTGCCTGCTTCTCCCAGCTGCTAAGTATCTTCACTCATTCTTCCTCACTCCGAAGGAGAGCTGTTCTTTGTCTACTCCAGGTATTATCTAAACCAATTGGTATCTGACAATGTGGATATGACTTCTTTTCTACCACCAGCATGCATGCCATGGACAGGAAAAAGTCACGGCACAAATGTGTGACACAAAAAAGTACCTTCATGCTGCCTATCACAGGATTAAGCGTAAAAGAGGGAAGAGCCTTCTGTGCATCTTCTCGAACCTCCTTCCAAACTTTTCTTGCTTGCCCGCTCAAAAATTCACTTGGCAACTGACTTGTATGCCAATGGGAAGTTAGTGAGAACTGGATTTTCTGTTTATTTGAAAATTTCGCTTCAACAAGAGAAGTGTTTCAAGGACAAAATTCTGGAGAAATGTTTCACGTTAATCAGAACTTACTGTAGTCAATTTGAGATTGTGGCTATATTTCGATAAAAATGTTCACCTGATTTACTGCTTGTTCAAAAGGCTTTATGTCTAATACATTAATATCTTCTATTAGCTGTGAGGATCCAGCTGAAAAATTTCTCACTGTCTGGTATTTCTAACTTCACTTCATGCTGCAGTGCGGAGGTCCAAAGGCATGTTACCATAGAGATACCCACAGTAGTTTTAAACCAACTTTATGTTACTAAAGCTCGAGTGCTAATGATTACTGCAACATCAGCTGTGGAATGCACACTGTCAGGCTGGATATATGCCTCAGCAGCTGACTGCACTGACTACACCTAACTACAGCCCAATGATGTTCCTTTTTGAGGTTGGAGGCATAGGACTGAGACCTTACAGCTCTTCCGAGACACAGCCACTCTTGTGCTAGGGGATCTGACCAGGTGCATAAGCACCTCAGTTGTGCCACTATTATCAGGGAGAAGTAGGTGGCCTTTAACAACCAGATCAGATCTACACGGGCCCAGTGTCTCCCCGGGTGGAATTGCAGTGCTTGCTGCTCTTCCTCCTTGTTTGGTAACTGACATGGCTTTTTTTACTTTTTGTGATGGTGTATTTCTCATCTTGGGTAGAGGTTGCACTGTTAGATCAATATTCAGGGTGAAAAGTAAAATGAGTGATTATTTGCTCATCTCACCATCAGCCATAACATCTTCTATGTAGTTACAGATTTGGCTCCACTGTGTGTTTAATGCTTGCAGATGTGTTCCGTGAGCACGTACAGAAATGGAAGTTTATTCCCTTTTGAAGAAAAAGATGAAGTGGAGCACTAAGGTGAAGAACTTAGCAATCAATCTTTAAATAAATATGGTTTCTGATTTGGTTTGCTTCTGTTCCCAAGAAGTCAATAGAACCTAGGCAGGGTAGACAAGTAGGCTGTTGCTGGTTCTGTTGTCGTTATGTTCCTTTTCATGGAGAACCCAGTCGTATGAGGAAGCACACGAATGGAATGAAATGCTTTCCTGATATTGCTGGCAGCGATAGAAAGGTAAAGTGTATGACAGTGAGTGGTGTATGTTCTGCTGTACACATAAATTCGTGAAGACTACTGTGCTGCTTCATGCTGTGCACATTTCAGTGAGGAGTAATAATCTCAGGCAGAAACACCTGCGAGTCTACCTGTCAGGAGCAACGTAGACAACCATTAAACCAAGCCATCTTAAATAAGATGGGCACTCTTGCAGCTGATTCATTTTCTCAGAATCAGTCTGTAAGGTAGTAGTAAAGCATGCTTATAAATCCTTTCAAAGTAGAGTGTATTTCTTCTGTTTGTACAGTCACAGCCTCTTCACTGGTCTTCCAAGGATAATAGAATAATTTGTGGTGGGTACCAGTGAACTTACTGTGTCCATGTATAATCTAGTTACTTGAACCTGTGTAAACACTGTGCAGACCTGTGTCTAAACTTGTGTAAGGCTTTACTACTCCTTTACAGACTGATTCTGAGGCCTCCCCAGAGAACACTGGCTGCAGAGACAGTTTCTGCTTTGGGATGAGGATTCCTGCAACACTGCAGAGGTTGTCTCAGTGTGGCCAAATGGGAGCAAACTCCCTTGGCTGGAAGGGTGGTTTTCAACCCACAAACGAAGATCCCACTCCCAAGAAAAATGGGAACTGTGCCTAGACTTGCTTTTAGTTTGCCTTTGTAAACTTCCCAATATATATTTCTTAGCTTACTCATGGTAAGTGTTTTGAGGCAATCATGTTTTGAATGTGGTAAGAGTGACTGAATAATTTAAAAATACCTCTGCATACATCGTGATTGAAATTAAAATACAAGATTAGAGAATGCCTTCTTTTAATTTTTATTTTTAGTGGCAAAGTATATTTTTTGGGGCTGCTTTAATGAAGTGAAATATTAAAAAAACAAACAGTTAATGCAGATGTATTTCATTGAAACTTTTATAGGACAAACTGTATCTGCAAATATATATGTGACTCTACTGTAAGCTGCAAGAGGAATTGAAACTCAGGAAACTTCTAAAACATGAAATATTAAGCATAAGCCAGCACTTCAGACTTTTATGGGGAAATGGCATTTTGTCAGCATTTTGTGTGTATTCTGTACACATTTTTAAAAAAAATTGATGCTGAAATGGGTCAGCAGTGCCTGCCTCTATAAACTCCCCATAGTTCTCATCACTAGCAAAATGACTTCTCACCTTCTTTCTCATCTTACTGCTAACTTTTATGGGGGGTCTTTTCCTGAGACCTCCACTTGTCTTTTAGAGTACCCAAGGCAAATCCCAACCTCAGAACAGATCTCTCTGCATGGCAAGTCCACCATGCTGACTGTAAAATTGCCTTTAAGTCTATCGGAGCTGTTGTCTCTGACCTACTGCAGATTCATACCGACTGCAGTGGTGTGTCAAGGCCGCTTGTTTTTTGGAGTACACAAGGCCAATTCCCATTTCAGAACAGATCTCTCTGCATGCTAAGTCCACCATGCTGACTCTAAAATTGCCTTTAAGACTATCGGAGCTGTTGTCTCAGACCTACTGTGGATTCAGGGTATGTTGATTCACACCAGCTTTGAAAATATGACTGTATCCACCTAGAGGACTTAAAAATGGCTTTGCTTTATTTTTAATGAAAGTGTTGTGAATAATCTGTATCTTTTACATGGCAGTCTCTATGAAAAACATAATGACTGCAAATTACAGAATGTGTCAGACTGTGCCGTGCTTCTCAGCTATATATATAAGAAGGAGGTAGTGTTCCATGGTGCACATGGCATGAGTTCCCAGCAACAGTACAAAAATAAGTAAAAGAGCCATTTTGGGAGGATTAATAAGTAAAAAATTACTTCTGTGTGTTTTGGAAATGTCTAAGGCCTTCAGTAGGGAATGGATGTGGTAGGAGTCACATGTACTTTACACTGCTCTGGTACATATTATCCTGTGTCGACCATTCTCAGAGATACGATGTTAGTTTGGTGGCTTGATATGACCCTGTGCAGCTGTTATGTCTTTGCAATCCTGACCTTCATTGAAGCCTGACTTAGCAAAATATTTAAGGGCACGAGTAGAACCATCCAGCTTGACTGGAAAAACCAGAGCACCGGTTTGACTTAACATTTCGCAGGGTCATTGCACTCAGAAGAAGTCTAAAACAGCCTTGGGGTGGTTATGACCTGTGTCTGGCAGCAAAATTTGGAGCAGTCGGTTAGTTCCATGCCATTGAGGTCTAAAAGGGAAAAGTGGGATTTCTCCAAGAATTGCATATGTGAAAATTCATTGTTTTAGTAATTTTACATAGATCTGAAGACTTGAGGTATAAATTCTGTAAGGAGTAGTAATGATATATTTTCAGTCCCATAACTGAAAGGATATGGGGTGCTTTTGTGTTAGTCAGTGTGAGGATCCAGCAATCTGTGTTACCACTTCATCACAGTTTGTTTCTGCAGGTGGGACCAGTGAGCAAGTCAGAGTGTTCTGTGTGTGCCCAGAAATGAACTTTTTAGGTTTCTTGACTGTAACAATTACATACATTTTATTGCAGAGGAGGAGGCCTCCCAGCCCAATGTTTCTTATTTGCTTTTGGGAAAGTATTTTATCTTTAACAGTAACTTGCTGCGTGAAGTAAAATGTAATTTCTGGACTCTTGGGTCAGAGAGTTGGCCCTTGCAATTGTCGGAAGCCACCTCCTGCATCTCCTTCGGTCTCATCAAAGCCTTGAAAAAGTTTACTTCTGGTCTTCTCTGATTTTCTGATGGGAGTCCTAAGCTGTCATCTCTGCTTTTCCTGTTGTGTTCACCTTAGAAGCTTCTAACAGATAGCAACATAGCTCTTTGTATTGTTTGAATTTCACCTGATTTCTATGACTTCTGCAGTCAAGGTTCTCTGCTACCCTATCTACCTTGCAGTTGTTTTTTTTCTTCCAGTTTTTTTAATAGCTTTGCCTGTGGCATTCCAACAAGCCCTTTTCCGCAGTCTTGAACAGGACAGGTTTATTAAATTTCCTTTCTCTCGAAAATCACATTTATGATTTTATATGTGTTTATATTTTTTATATATTTTAATAAATATTTAAATACGGTTTTATCTGTGCTCATTTTAGAGTGACCCCATATGTTTTATAAAATGGTATTGAATTGCATCTTCAATGCATGTTCAGTATAACTCAATGTTTTTGTTCTTCCATACAACTCTGTCACAGAGTGACACACGAGCACTGCATGAGCAGCCTGAATGCCCGGATCACTTCACCTGCTCTCTTGGCAGCTCATTTCCCCCAGTTTATGCCAATCAAATATTTCTTAACTTCTCTGAAAACTGAATGGGACCCAATAAGAAACTTACAGAAGTTACTGCTTTCTGTCTTGTGACACGCACTTGTAATAAGTACAATATTAACAGGAAATACAACATATTTCCCTGCAGAGTCCATCCAAAGACAGCTGTAAAATAAAGAGATATATGAGGGATATATAACAGAAAACTCAGCAATATATTTTTCTGTTATAATCTCATGGACTGTAGTGTAACAGTGTGAAAAATTTACACATAAGCAGTTATTCATTGGAGTTGTACATGATTCAGGGTCTAATCCACTGAAGACATCATGCCTTATAAAATCTG
Source organism: Mohoua ochrocephala (assembly GCA_013398855.1). NCBI lineage: Eukaryota > Metazoa > Chordata > Aves > Passeriformes > Acanthizidae > Mohoua > Mohoua ochrocephala. Next base: position 20,325 of record VZTA01007326.1, on the reverse strand, counting down.
TGTCGGTGAAAATGTTTGTCTGTGAATTGAAACTGAAATATTTTATGGCTTTCAGAGACTGGATTTCTTAATAAGGGTGCTTGGAAAGTGTCAGGCTTTTAGCGTCCATGTGATCTCTTGGAGAGGAGATTAATACTCTTCCACAATTCATGATATGTCATGAAAGTTCCTGTTGCTTAATAAGGGCTTAATTCGGTGAAGTCCTGAACATTTGGGCTATGCTGCCTTTAACTGTACAAAAAGCCCTTTTCGTCTCCAGAAATGTTGCTCGTAAAATGGAATTAAACAATTGCTGAGCTGAGTTCAGCTTCTGCAATATAAGGTGCATTGAAACTAGGCAATTGCAACTCTTCTTTGGGGAGAGAAAGTTTGGCGGTTAACACTGCACACAGCGGGCAGGACTTCCACTTTTAATTCTTAAGGGTGACAGTTCACGCTGCCCTTCTGCAGAAGCTGTGGGAGAAGACTGATTGCCGAGACACTTGCGAGAGGGTTGTGCTTCATTGTCTTTGGAGAATATTACAGGGCAATTTTTTTACCTTCTCAGTAATGTGTTGGTAGTAAGTTGATAATTACATCCTAATGATGGACAATCCTAATGGTGGACAAAAATGACTACATTGTGTTCAAAGAGATTTCAGTACATAAAAACTGGAATAGCAGTAAGAGGGCTCTGTAGAACATTTGCATGACTCTTGTAATGCTGGGTCTGAACTGTGGCACTTAATTTGATGGTGCTTCTCCTTGGTAAGATTGGAACAAAATGTCCAAAAAAATACTTTTTCCAGAAAGCTTTTAATTTCAAACACACACACTGTGTAAGTAGTGATGAGTAATACCGAGAATATTATTGCTTGTTGCGTAAGTAATAATTTGCACTGGCACAGCAGACCAGGTGAAGGTCTATGGTATGCCTTCTTTCCATGCTTTTGCCGAGCTTATTTGGATTGCAACTGTACGCAAAAGTTAAATCCTAAAATCAGATGCTGGTCCTACCTGCATTTACATGAACGGGATAATGGCAGTGGAATTTTCATGACTGCACTCAAGTTTGTAAGACTGAGTAACTGAGTTTCATCAGACCATTTCTCACTTCTGCGAGGTATGGATTCTTCAGGTACATCTAACACCTGCTGCTCTGTTCCTCTGAGTCAGAGCTTCCCCTTTCTCCACCACTTCATGTATGTCACTTATACATACCTTGTAAAAAGATTCCTTCTACTCTTCCTCACTCTTCATCTGTATTTGGGCAGGGCTTATGGGATCAGTCAGCCCATGTGCCCTATTATAAAAGTGAGAGGTGATCTTTGTCTTTGAGAATTGTAAAATAAGTGAGACAAGCTTTGTAAACACTTTGGTCTTGAATGACAAAACACAGAGGGTGGAAATGCTGGGTTTGGGTAACGTCTGTGTGGCTTAGTTTGATGACTCACAAGTGGGCAAGGCACTGTGCATATCCCAGAAGGTGATATCCGGATATCAGTCTTGGAGTATTTGAGACATGACTGCTGCTGTCTGGATTAGCTGCAGTGGCTTTGTCAAAACTAGAATAGAAACTTGAAGTGAATTAAATGTGATCATGAATTATTCAGTCAGCATGAGAGCCTTGGAGCTGTTTATTTTGATGAGAATTTGGCTTTGATTTTCGTTGTCTGCACAATTTTTAGTGTGAGACATGGCACAGACTTTCATGTTGATAATTTGTAGTTTCACAATAACAGACAGTGTTAAGCTGGAGGCTTTGTTACAGGAGACAGCATCACTCGTGATACTTGAGATGGTAGGGTCTGCTCTGGGAGTACTTCTGTTTGTGGGTTTCTAACTAAAGGATCAATGGCAAAACAGTTAATGTTGACATATATTTAAATGCTATTTTTGGATCTTAAAATCAGTGTTAGACTGTAATGGGAAAAGTGTCCATAGGTGTCTGTTATCCTGAAAATTTGGGAAGATTTAATATTTGTTTCATTGGTGTTTGTACTGTGTATTTGCAATTTGGAGTGTTGTTGGGTTTTGTATTTTTGTGGGAGTTTGGGGATTTTTTCAATAGGGTTCCTAGGCATAATTCTAAGACATATCTTGTGGATGCTAAAGTTTTAATCAAAAGCCAAACTAGTTGTTTTCAGCTGCCTGTTCCCAAACTCAACAGTCAAGACAGAAGTGCTGCAAAACAAACACTGTCTGACGGTGTGAAGGAGCAGGGAGGAGAGAACATCGTGTTTTCAAAGGACATATACCTGTCCTTTATGTACAATACCATGTTCTTTACTGGAGCTTATTTTGGAATTTTTGTAAAATGTAGATCAAAGTTCAATGCTGAGTTTTTTTCTAACCGTAAGACAATTCAGAAAACTTCAATAAATGACTCATTCTCATCAGAACATGCTTGTTCTGGGTTTGTTGGGGTTTTTTTGGCTTTTTTTCTTCTTTGTTCCAGCAAGAGGAATATAGTGTTTTGTAGAGGTTTTAGTCTGAGATAGTATGTAGGTGGCTTTCAGGAGCTGGTAAAAGAGTATAGGAACAGACCTCTTTGAACCAGAAAAAAATTCCTTCCAGCAATGCCCACCAAGAGAAGAAGTAAGAGGAGGTAATACAAAGCCAAAGCTCTAATGGTGATGTCCATCATGTGTCTCTGGAAAAAAGCAGCCTGGTAACCACTGCAGCCTGGGGTTGATGTTGAAAGTTAGCAGCATCTACAGTGAATAGTGATGGAGAAATGGTAGAACAAAACCACAGGTGTTGGTTTTGCACGGTCTGGTTTTTGGTAGCAGGGGGGCCATGGAGGCGGCTTCTGTGAGAAGCTGCTGGAAGCTTCCACCGTGTCTGGCAGAGCCAATCCCTGGTGGCTCTGAAGATGGACATGCTGCTGGCCAAGGCTGGGCCAATTAGAGATGGTGGTAACACCTCTGTGATAACATGTGTAAGAAGAAATCAAAACAAAAGTAGTGGCACAGTTTTGATTCCAGCCAGAGAAGAGGAGGAGTTGAGAACATGTGAGGGAAGCAACATGAGGACACACCAAGGTCAGTGGAGAAGGAGGGAGAGGAGGTGCTCTGGGGGCTGGAGCCGAGGTTCCTCTGCAGGCCGTGNCTGTCCTTGGAGGACTGCACCCCGTGGAAGAGTGACCCACGCCGCAGCAGTTTTGGGAGGACTGTGGGAGGGACTCACATTGCAGCAGTTTTGGCAGGACTGCTGCTCGTGAGATTGGAACCACGTCAGAGAGGTTCGTGGAGAACTGTCTCCCGTGGGAGGGACCCCATGGCGTAGCAGGGGAAGGACTCCTCTCCCTGAGCAGTGGAAGAAGATCTCGGGTGACAAACTGACCAAAACGCCACCCTGTCTCCTTGTGCTGTTGGTCGAAAGGAGGGAGAGGTTGGGGAAAAAAGGTGTTCTTTAGGGGCTTATTTTTACTTCTCATTATTCTCCTCTGATTTTGTTAGTAATAAACTCAGTATCTTTAAGTTGAGACTATTTTGCCCTTAGAGTATTTTCTGCCAGTCCTTATCTCAACTCATGAACCCTTCATGAAATTTTCTCTCCTCTGTCCAGATGTGGCAGGGAAGGATGAGTGAATGGCTTTCATAGGTGCCTGGCATTTGGCCAGTGTCAAACCATGACAACGCAGCACATACGTTGGGTCAAATTTTTTTTTCCCTTTTCACCTTTGTAGTAGAGTCCATAGTTACCTACATGTGCACTTGCACACCAGGATTTCAGGTGCTGCTTCTGACTGCTCTCAAGCTGTTGAGGGGCATAATCTTAGTGATTTTGTTTGCTTTCAGTAAAACGCTATGTAGTTTATGCTAAATAGTGGAAGCCAAGACAACTACAAATTTCAGGTTATCTGCTACTGGAAGAGTAGCGCTAAATTAATTGATTATGCAGGTAACTCGGGTGTATGCAGGTAACTTCTGGATGCTTTTTCTTAATCAGTGTTTGGAAGGCAAAGTAAATTTTACATTTTAAAATGATTGTTTGATTGCAGACTAGCAGTATGCTTCACGAGTTATGGGTATTTACCTAGGCCAAGAGGTGGTGGAAGACTATCATGACTATTTAGCTAATATCTTCCTGCAATATTACGGTCTAGCCATTTCTGTTCATATTTCTATGATCATATTACCTGAAATTTCCAGTATTGAAACTCACTTGTTGGGGGGTTTGTATCAATTTTAATAGCCACGCCCAAGAGTTGATCTACTGTATTGAACCGTAAGTCTGTCTGCCTGTTATCTTGTCTTGGGCAAGTGTAAGGAGCCTTAGGCAGCAGAGAGAAAAGAGGGCAGATGGAGAGGGATCACTCCCTGGGCCTCTTTTAACTTATAACTGAAGGGCTTGTGAGTTGACGTTCTGTTCCTACTGATGTGTTCTGCAGCAACACAGGGCCCTACCTTTGGTAGTTTTGTTCAACTGCTTTTAAACAATGCCCCTTCAAGTGGCCTGCTCTAAGTGCAAGCATCATATTTCTTGTTTAGGGAATACTCTTGGTGAGTCATTCTTCATTCTGCTTTACGCTATTCCTGATTTCAGAGATGCCTATTCAGTTCCTTAGGTAGTTCTCTTCCTGGAAGAGAAGCCTAGTCTTTTTAGTTATCCAAAGATATCTTGAAATTTCCTGATTATTCTTGTTGCTTTCTCTTTAATTTTTCTAGTTTTCATTAATTTATCTCAAGGGAAGCAAAATGTTATGTACAACATTGAAAATGTTTGTTCACCATAAATTTACATGGTAGTATAAAGTTGTTTTGTTTGGATCTTTGTTCCTGTCCTCACATTGGTTGCTTTTTTGACTACCTCAACATACAAAGATGGAAATAAGATTAATTTTTATATCTTTCTGTATCTGTAGTCTTGGATTTTGCTCTCTCCCAGACACTAGTGCATGTATTTTTGAAACAACTCGGTCTCACTTGGTGTGTTTTTCCCTAAGGTCGATGTAAAGAGATTTGATTGGATTCCCCAGTAATGTGTGTGTCTCATGCTCCTGCAAAGTTGAGAATGGACAGTAATGACAGATGGATTTACAGAAAGAAGTCTCACCATTTCAAGATCCATAAGTCTGGACATATTGTGTTCAGTTTGACAGATGTTTGGAAAAGTTTGTTTTCCCCTCACCTCTTCACACTGCAAGGACATTAACATTACTTACCTGCCATGCATATTTAGTGAAGTGAAATGTGTGTGCTAACACAATAAATATACTTTCAGAGAAACTTCTGTTGATAAAGTCAAAAGTATTCAAAATAAACTTGATGCATTCTGTAGTTGGTTTTCCTTCCAAAAATCTAAGAACATAGTAGTTTGGAAATTAAAGCACTTGTCCAGTAAATGGATTTTAATTCCTCTCTTGTCAGTACAGGCTGGAATGTGATTGCTGAACAGCAGCCATGCTGACAAGGGATAGGCAAAGCCATGGCTGACCTGATCGAGCATTGCAATAGCACCACTTGGAGGGACTAGATGGCCTTCAGGGGTCCCGTCAAGCCAAAACTTCTGTGATTCTTTATTCATTGGTGCTTCAATGAACATCTCCAGCCATTAGCCAGGCCCTTCTTCTTATTCAGGTTCTGAATATCTGGGGGAAGGGGAGGAAGTTTCCCAGTGCTGTGAGTTTTGAGACACTATACATGGCCAGTGAAGAAAAGGATGATCTTAATTTACATGCCCTGCTGCTTTGCGAGCAGAAAAGCATACGCTGAGATGAGCTATAAACATCAAGGTTACGGGGTGTAAGGGACAGTGTCACTCTGTGCTTGCCCTGGTTTTGCATTTTCCAGTTTTCCCTCTGCTTTTGGCCACTTCTGAAGACGGGATATTGGGCCAGGATTGGTTGGTCTGACCAATTTTTTGGTTGTTCTTCACAGGATTTTTAAAAATGTGAATGTGTTTAGAAATCTCCCTAGAGATTTTTTGGGTTTTTTAAAGGAGCATCTCAATTTTTTAAGGAGCATCTTAATTGACTTATCTTGGACACCAAATTTATTCTGTGCTCACATCAAGAACCAGAATTTTTAGGTAGTGGTCCTAGTGGTAGATCGTGATCCTTGAATCCACGTAGGAGAAATCTGCGTGGTGAGAAACTGTGTGTACAAACTGCAGGACAGCTTCCAGATGCTGTTGAAAGCCCTAATCTGCAAATTATAGGAATGAAAGGGATGTGGACTACCTTCTATGGATTGAGGGTTTCTGAGCCTTTTGTAACCTCGAAAGGTCTCAAAGTAGCTGCTGCTGTGATCAGAATTGAGGACTGCTCAACGATGGTAGTTTGTATGCCAAATGTAGCACCATGATGGCTGAACTAGTGTCTTTTCTGCTTGTTTGTTCTATTGTCCTATTATGACAATGTATTCACAAGGAAGCTGCTACCACACTGTGAACAGAATGTAAAAAGTCCTAAAATAATATTCTTTCCGGAGTTATCATTTTAAATCAGATACACATTTATTATATTAGAACTTGGATAAAATAATAGGATTATTTTACAAGTGTCAGCGTCCTTGTTCAAGAAGTCATATAAAATCTCCATCAAGTTGATACTGGTATTTCTTTCTCAAATTTTGTTTTCCTTAGGAAGATCCATTAATTGTGGCCTGTTGGTGCTAACTGCCTTTTGTTTCCCCCTCTCTTCCCCATGTCTTTCAGTGGTTTACCTGCATTCCCCTGGTTTGCTTTTCTTCCCTTACCACGGATTTTAAATTGAAGCAGCAAGATTATATGATCACTACTGACTCTGGTTGCTTAAAAATGGATGACTTATGTTCTGGGCAGGAGAAAAGGAGTGAGAAATAGAGAGGAAACAGATCTGTGGTTTTGACTACTTATTTTTCTAATTTCTTATTTGAAACGCAAGTCAGGAAACCATATAGAGAGGAACGAGAATTCAATGCTCTCTGAAGAAAGAAATCTTTACATCTATTGCTGAAGCTGATTCTGAGACAGATCTTTTCAGCTTTGCACAAAAACGGTTGCAGACGCGGACTCTGAGAATCAAACACAAAAAAAACCCAAACAATTTAAACATTCAATATGTTATCAACTGTGTAATTCCCAGAAATTCAACTTTGAGCATTTTATCCTTACTTTGAAGTTTTTATGAAGACTTCTGCTTGTCTCCAGAGCTGCTGACCATCTTATCTCTACTAAGATATGAAGTCTTGGCACATGGCTCACAGTGAAGAAGATGTGGAGTTCGCAGCCAGAGGCATCTCTGTGGCAGGTCCCCTGAGGAACCCAGTCAGGCTGGTATTCAGAGCACAGGAGAAATGCAGGGACTGCAGTGGGCTGATGGATCTGATGTATGATGTTCTATGCCTAGCCATGCTTGGTTTCAAATGCTTCATTCCCAAATGAGTGCTCTCCCACGAGGTGAAGGCAAAGTTGGTGGGGAAGGAGATGTGAAAGAAAGTTAGGGCTTAAGGCTCCTTTTCAGACACAGGTCACTGCAGAAAAGGAGCTCAAGAGTTACGGGTACGCAACAGGAGTGCGCAACAGGAGCCGGATTTCATTACCCAGGAGTGAAAGTAGTCATGGAAGGAAGGGCTCTTCTTCCTCTTGACTTTGTTCCACTCCCTTGTTAATTTCTAATTCTCTCGTGTGCAGTGACATAGCTTTAACTGGGGGCGTCGATATGGCCTCGTCCAATTCTGCTTGCTTTTCAGAGGCAGAAGAACCAGATGTAGGTTTGTGATCTCTACCCTTGAGCTACATGCAGGTACAAAGTACGGCAGAGCCTGCCAAATGTACGTGTCTTGTGGGTTTGGGGTCCGGTGTGTTGCCTGTGGCTGCAGTATTCCCATGCTGCACGCCCCAGCGTGTGTTGTCACACACGTTGTTAGCAGGCCGCTGCTCCCAAATGCGTGTTTTTTACCTGTGTGTCCGATGGGTCAGGCTTCTGTTAGGGGTGTTTGCAGAGACTGCAGGGGCTGCATCCGCAGCGATGAAACTTACTTTTTCTAAGTGGTATGTGTGTTTGATCATTATTTTCAGAAAATGAAATAGCATGACCTTGCATTAACTTCAGAGTTGAGCTTTGCAACTATCTAATGCTCCTCCGGCTTCCTTGGGAAAGTGGCAGCCGGGTAGCAAGAGGGGAGCAGCTTGTGGAGCAGAGTGAGTTGGCAGCCCTCTAGTGGGGGCGAGGAAAATGAAGGGCACGAGCAGCTCAGGAAGCAGGTGTAAAAGTCAACTGGAAACCACAGCAAGGACAATTTGATGGGGAAAAAAAAGGAACGTCTACAAAACCCAACAGAATTTGACGACAGAGGTGGCAGAGAGCAGTGCTTCCTGAAAGAGAGTTGTGACAGTAGCTGTACTGGTGGGTAGAGAGGATAAAAAGGCAGTCAGTCAAATGAGTGAGGTAGGGAAAGATGGTGCCTGAAAAAGCTGGGGAGGTCAGACCAAAATCCATCTAGCTCAGGACCAAGTCTCCAGCAGTATGAGTATGTACTGTAGGAGTGATTCATCCTACTTAGTCTCCCAGCCTTTGCCAACTTATCATTTAGGGGCTTTTTGACTCAGACGTGAAAAGAGCTCTTCAGTTTTCTCCCGTAAATCTGCCCTTTCTCTATAAACACAAATTGCTAAACAGGTCAAGCGATATTCTCTGTAACAGTCAAAGCTGGCAAACAAAGATAGGGAGACTCCAAACAGAGAAAGAGTGGCCAAGTGTTAAACTATACAAAAATGCCAGTGGATTGGAGTCGAATGGACCAGAAGTGATAAAAAAGTAAAAGAGGAGAAAGACTGTGATATAGTTCTACTAAGGAAGACAAGACAAAGGAAAAAAGGGGAAGAACAGAGGAGTGTAACTTTGCTGAACAGTGGAAGGGGAGCTGGGCACCCTGGTCTGGTGCGCTGGAGCAGGCAGAGGAGCAGGACACCAGCTCCAGGCCAAGGGTGTTGGAGAACAGCTCTTGGCCTTGTATCTCATAAGGGAATTCATGCAAGACTAAGGCCAGGGTTGAAGTCACACATATTTGTGGATTGCGGTTTGGCCAGGCAAAAAAACCAAAAAAAACCCAAAAACCAAAAAGAGCAAAGTGACTTGAGGTTGAAAATAGTGGTACAATCAAATACGGAAATGCTGATAGCCAAGGGAGAGGCTGAGGTGTCAGTCTTCACCAGCAGTGTGAATAGAGGAAACTGAGCTGGAGGGAAGTGCAAAAGAGCCCTGGCAAAGATGGGGAGATGTGGCCAGGGGAGCACAAGGCTGTGGTGAAAGCTGGGTCAAAAAGAGATTCCTGTTAACCTGCTTGCAAAACCAAAGGGACAGAGGTCTGAAAACACTACAGAGCTGAACGAAGGGATGCACCAGGGAAAGGGAAAGGGAAAGGGTCAGGGAGCCCTCCGGGCAAAAGGGCGTCCAAAGGGACCTTGGCATCTGTGTGTTGTGCTTCTCAACGGGCGCATCCACCCTGAGCCTGTTCAGGAGACTGAACTCACCAACACCTTTGCTTCACTGCTTGGTTGGCTACAGCTGCTGTTGTTGCTCTGAAGCAGCACAGAATTATGCAAGAAGATGTTGCTATACTAATTAGTCAAGACTAATTACAGTGGCATGTTGGTAATTATTGATGATTCATAAACTGCAAGGGCTGTAAGTCTGCAGCCATAACGGGGTGAAGATTTTTGTACTGGGGATTTAGAAAGGTGAAAATTCAATGAAGTAGTAAGTGCATTTTGCTTAATGGCCCTGCTACGGTAGTAAGATAATTGATGATCACTGATTTACACAAAAGCTTAAGAGCTAAGAAAGTGCCATTGACTTTGTCTAATTATTTGTTTCATAACTGATTCCTGTGGAGATTGCTTAGGAGATTATAATGATATTGAAAATAGTATTCAGAAGTTAAAAATGTTAAAACTTTTTTTTCCCCCCACTGTTTTTAAGCTTTTATTATTTCTAGGTGGTTATTTCTTTGCTTTCAACATAGTATCTGTTCCTCTGCTCACAGAAATTGGGGATTTTCTCACTGGCCTCTTTGGAATCAGGCTTGTCTCTGCATGTTTTACCAGAAAAGTCTGTTATGAGCTACTACACTAATTGATTTTGGTTGCAGATCTATTAGCAGTCCTTCCTGGCAGCCAGTCAAATAATGAGAGCTTTATTTAAATTGGAAATCATCAGCAATGTGATATTCACTTAAGTGAGGAAATGAACAGAGGTACGGTCATGGTATCGCTAATACGCAATGTCCACATGGTCAGATTCTTCTGGGAGTTCAGAAGATGTGGAATTAGTTCCTCCAGGCCAGTGAGAGATCCGTAGGAGATTTGTGAAGGCTGGGAACACATATCATTATTTTTGCTGCCTCCTTTAGCTGAGTTTTGACAGAGAAAAGTGAGTCAGTCACTTATACCCACAGCAGTTTGGGCATATAAATCCAAGGGTCTGATTCAGGTTGTAAAATAAGACTCAGAACTTAAAGACCTGAAAGGAGGATGTCAGACATAGTTTTTGCTGTATCTAATGAAAAGATTTATTTATCCTTCCCATACTCAGGTTCATTACTAGTCTTAATTTGACAGTCCCATCTGTTTCCATCCATTGTACAAGCAATGAATTTGAGTATTTTAGGGACTTAAAGGCTATACATAGCAATCTCCCAGATATAACAGCACCTATTCTGCATCCCTGTGTGGTTCTGACTCCATCATGTCTGCACTCAGCAGACAGGGACAAGTTCACCTACATCAGGGGTCTCAGACTTTCTAATTTTCACCTAGCTTTCCTGCTGTTAGCAAAGGCAAGAGCACCCTGAAACTGGAAGGAAGAGAGGTAGAGAGGGAAAGACCCTGATTTTTTTGTCCTTCTATTCAAGTGTTTTCTCTTCATGATGCTGACACAGAAACAGCCAGGAGAAAAACTCTGAGTCAGAGTCTGAGTGAGTGGATTATTTTGTGGTTGTTGTTTTAAAATAAACAGGATAAGAAAAGTGGCTAATCTATAAAGTAATCTCTGTAAAGGATTTGATAGACTTGCCTGCATTGATCTGTGTCTTGGACACAGTTATTCCATTTTTGACAATACAGAGTGACTAACGCTGGACGTCCTCTGAAGTGGTAGAAAGTGGAAGGCATTCATTTACAGTGTGAGTTCTCTAATATTTCCCTGCCATTAATAAATAGATAATAAAATAAATACCTGTGTCCAAACATACATGGATGTGTCTGTATTCCTTTGTTGAAGAGTCTCAGGCTCTTGGTCCACAGATTCTGAGACAGTTTGAGCTATGTATTGTCAAAAAATAAGCTTTCGCTCAGACTGACTGAAGTCTGTTGTGTAATCTTACAGATTTGTCTAATGAGATTACTCCAAAACGTTTTTTAATCAAAGTATAAATGATAAAATATTTATTTAAGAGTTTCCTATTTAGTACCATTGGAGTGTGAATGTGCTGGGGTTATTTTTTTGGCTGGGGGGAAGAGGGGTTGTGAGCTCTCAGAGAAGTGTTTCTTTAACTTACTCTTAACTCATGGTTGATGATGGGTGCTAACTTCCATTTCTGTTCAGATAGTCTTACTGGCACTAAGCTACATTCTGCTGCAGCAGGAGCTCAAGTGGGAAGTGAAGCTTTTCTGTGAGAAAAGGAGAGGTTAACTACACTTATATTGGGGGCAGTTTTTGCTTTGGAAAACAGTGGCAGGCTTTGTAGTTTAATCTTTTGGAGTGCTGCCCGTTACCACCTTCTGACGTACGTTGTTGGGCTGAGAAGAATCGATGCGCAGCGGTGCGTGAAAGTCCAACGTGTCAGTTGTAGCCATACATAATGCCACTGTCTCACACGCGGGCAGGGCTGTTAATGCTTAACACGGTGTATTGTATTCTCCAAAGAAAAGAGTAGAATACTGGGAACTTCATCTATTTTAAATGTTTGTACACATTCCTTTGAAAAATACATTTTTTAAGGATGAAGTGTTGCCTGTATAAAAGTCTCAAGCTTATGAGTACCACAGAGCAAAATGCCACAGAAATAAGGCTCCAGGATTCCTGTGTGTCAGGGAATGGCCTTGGGAATCTGCCTCCAATTAGGGTTTTGGTCAGATTACATGTCCTGCAGGGTGATCGCCTTAACTCGCCTACACCTGGGACACCTAGGGTAACTGGTAACCAGGAAAGCAAAGAATCTGCCCTTTTGGAGATTGGTAACTTGCAAATAATTCTCCATATGCATGAACATTTTAAAGGTTTAAAGACTCTTCTCATTAAGTATGTGCACCTGTGTGAGGACATGTGTATTGTTCTGTTGCTTAACAACCTTCTGTAGCTAATGATCTGAAGTGAAACAAACCAGTCGTGTACAGGAGAAGTGTACTGAAATGTATCAAGACACAAAAAGTATTAACGTAGTCCAGCTCCTAAGAAATATAACAAAGAAAGCAGCCACAGCCCACATCTACTGGTTTTCTTGCTGTAGGTTTAAAGTATGATGTGCTCTCGTGTCTTCTGAAAATGTCATGGCTCACATGGTAGTAATATTTTTACCTGAAAACTAAAGGCTGTGGTTCTGGGAAACATCTTTAAATCTGCAACCCAAACAAGTTCCCTTTCCTGAAAAGTCACTTCTTTCCTAATCAATCCCATTAAAACATTATCATTTAGGATATGTCACAAGACCTTAATAAAAGTTCTGCATTACATTCAAATGAATAACTTTTGGCCAGAGCTTTCTATAGTCTTCAGCAAAAACAAGTCCTTCTTTGTAGCCAAGGCTGGGGAAGGAGGGAAAAGGAAATGTGTATGTCTTGCTTCCTTATTTAAAACCCTACAATTTTTAACTTACAGGCAAGTAAAACAAAACCAGGAATTTGGTAAATATGACCATGTAAGATACACTTTAAAGCAACTAAATTAAGGCTGCTAGTCATATGCCAGTGCGCCTTTTAGCGTCTTTCATGGCTCTGTTTGATCTTTAATTTTTGCATGTAAAATGTTATGTCATCAAGAACCAGACTGAAAAAAAAATCTGTGTTACTCTTCTTTAGCAGGCCTCAACTACAGAAGTGCAAGTTGGGCCCATGAGACTGACACAATACCCAATTCAGGTAAGATGCTCCTTCGGTTTCTGATAGAGCCAGTTCAGTGTTAACGGGTGAAGAGATTAAGGTTCAACCTCTGTAGTTAAGTATACTATTTTAATTTCACTTGTACAAGGACTGTGAGCGGGATAATGTATGTTCTGTGTATCTGATTGCTCAAGGAGAGATCTACAAGTAAATTAACTTGCTAAACAAGGCATTTAGATTTCCATTGACATCCCCTAATTCCTTTTATCTGTCTTGCCAGTAGGAGTGTGTGTATGTGCATTAACTGGGGAAAGAGCTGCCTCTATGGATATTAAAAACTGTTCCGTTTTGATATACCAAAGCAGAGAGCTTCATGAAGTTTATGTACGTGTTCAGTTTTGCTGAGTTTTGCACAACAGGACAGAGAACTGTAACAGGACAGAGAACTGTGTTTTACAGACCACCAGTCCAAGAAATCACATGACCTCCAACAAGACGGGTTGAACTTCAGCTTAAGGAGCAACAGCTCTCATCCATACCTGCTTCTTTTTCCCTACATTTTGTTCCTGTGACAGTATCAGATCTCAAGTGAGGGGTTTTTTTTCAGCTTATAATGGATGTTGAAACTCTCCAGTTATAGGAAATTAAATAATTTTTGCCTTTAACATTGTTTTAGTGATACACAATTAATATGAATTAATTCATGGGTCAGTTAATTCTGTAAAATACAGAGACATTTAGTCACCAGTCACCCTTTGTGTGAAAAACCTACGTGTGGAAGAAATGCATCACAAAGCTTTACATTTTTTATGTCTTTACATTCAGTCTTAATGATGTCTCGATCTGATGAGATTACTTGTTTATATTGCAATAAGACTGTGGAGTAGTGGCTTCAGCAGTAGAACAGTCTTTGGTTTTGCAGGGAATTTCAATATAGAAGTGTGGAACTCTTCACAGAAAAATGGTTTTAAGTCATGTCCATCTTCAGAAAGATTATCAAGCAGATATTTAACAACTACAAATATTCTCAGTGTTTTTGTCAGGATATTACTGTATAGAAATTGGATTTGGCCAAGGGAAAGTTGGGATTTTGTTGTTTTTAAAAACTGACATTCTTCTTGGTATCTTTTCAGATGGGGGTGTTATTTTGTCCTTGCATTGCACAGCTGAGAATCTGTGTACAAAAAGAATCTGTCTTAAGCAGAAATTATTAAGTAAAATCATTAACTGAAGAATTTTCCTGAAAGATGTTGCCATACACAAACTTATTTACAGTAAAGTAAAACACTTTATGTAAATGCACCTCGTTTGTTGGTGGAACAAGCCACGTTACCTCAGACAATTTGGCAAGTACTGCACACATCCACACATTTAAAAAACATGTGCTAATCTTTTATTCCATCTTGACAATAGAATTACGTGTTTCTCTGTGCAGTGCAAACAGCTACTGAATATCACATTTTAAATGTCTGTTTGTGGATGATTAATCATGTTTACAATTGTCTGAGAAGTAAGTTCAGTTTGTTAAAACAATTGCCACTGTAGCTTTTCTCAGTGAAGTTTACTTTATTCCTGGTGTGTTTTAGGCTGTTATGGGACACCTGTGCCAGCCTCAAAATGGCACACATTTTTTGTCTGAGAAGTGACCTTACTCGTGCCTGAGACCTGCCATAAACCATTTAATAGATTCCCCACTGGACTTTATGACCATATATGTCAGAGGAAAAATCTGATTTCGTTTGTGCAGAATTGTGACCCAGGTGCTCCTGGCCTTAAGAGGCAAAGGGAAGAGTCCGAAGCAAACCAGCCTGCTCCAACCCTCCAAACATCCCATATACAGCTTGCACAATTGTACCAGGGCTTGCAAATAGGAAGGGTTTGATTTCAAGACCTCAGAAACGACCATGCTGAAAGTACATTGAAAATGTGCTTTCTCCAGGGGACACAGGAAATCGGTGGTTTTTATAAACAATTAGTGCACATAAAAAAAGGTGTTGGATCCTCTTGCAGAAATGTTTGCTCATAAATGTTTGGGTGTGTTCCTACTCAAATGCTGCCTTTTCTCACCTTTTAGGACATTTATTTGCCATCATCTCTTCCACAGCGTTGACACTGTGGTTTTCCCTGATGAGCTGTAAATGAAGCACGATGATGCACAGCATTTTGCTGTTCCCTCACACCAATAAAACAGCAGCCCCTCTGTAACTTTATTCAGAGATACTATGTCTTTTCCACCTTGAAAGTCTCTTGCTGGGATATGATGATTTGAAAATAATTAAGTAACTTCTTAAGTTGCTGTAATTTTCTTTTTCCTTTTGGTAGCCTGTGTGTCCTCAGCTGGTGTTTCTTGTTCTATTTCGAACTCTTTGAAGCAAATTTCTGTCCATTTTCTGTATTTGTGTAATGAACTGGGAACAAGATGTGCAATGGTTGTGTGAGGCAAACACTTAGGAGGAGGGTAAAAATTTCAGTACATCACCAAAATTGTAAAGGCCTCTACAGAGAAAGTCCATGGTGTTCCTAAACTAGGGCAACACCGAGTAAAAGGATCTTTTTACAGTAACATTGGCAAATTATGCAGCAAAAAAATAACTACATGCAGTTTTTTGCCAAGGAACACATATTGAATTTAAGCATTTCCTTGATCATGTTGTTTATATGGATTGTTATATTTTTATCTTGACTTTGACAGCATTCTTCAAATATACTTCTAGTTGCATTATGTTTTGATGATTTGTAGTAAGCTTCATACAAATGTTAATGAGAAAGCGTAGTAGTAATACTTTAAAACAACTTTTAAAGTTAATATACTCAGAAGGATTGGCACCCTGATAATTCGCTACTAGTGAGAGATTGGATGGTTTAATTAAGCTCCATTATTTTATAGCTGGTAAAGGATTACATTTTGCCATCCTTTGTTTCCAAACTGGGAGTGCTGATAGAAGGAAGATATCAAAAAACACGCCGCCCCCACCCCCCTCAAATTTTCTTTCCCCATAATGTTTCAATCTAGGAACAAAATAAAACTAATGGCAGTTGGAACCAAACAGAAGATTATATCAGAGTAGGGACTTGAATCAGGAATCGGCAAAGTCTGCAGCTTGGCCACATCACTGCTTTCCAACGCTTTGATGGCTGGGAAAAAAATCAGAGATTAGGAGGAGTGACAACACTTATCTTGGATGTTAAGTGTCAGTAAACCAAATCTGCTTATTGATAACTGCCATCAAAAACCTTCCAATAAATTGAAACTTTTACATTCTTAATATTTACAGAAATTCTGAGCATATCGTTTTCTTCCCTTGTGTAATAAAGCTCTGACTGGTTGTCCTGTCACAGTAACAATGATTGATTTTTTTATTGTTTAGAATTCAACTATCCAGACAGCTAAAGATAAGAGGAAAGCTATTGTCACCTTTTCTAGCTTCTAGACTGATGGTGTTGAAATTCATGTGCTGGCAGCCCAGCTGCATAAAGCAAGACAGACAAAGGTTATTGACCTTTTCTACAGGCATTTGGAGAAAATTTTGCATATTTTTCTTAAATAGGTCGTTTCAGTAAAGTCAGGGGATGACTTTTATTTGCGAAATGAACAGAATTTTGCTTTATACATGACTAGTCTCTGGGTGCTGACTTTTTGTGCAATTTTAATAGCTGTGGATAAACTTTTGACTTTTTGAGGCCTTCTTTTTCACAGCCTATTTGCACTAAATTAGCCCTTTTCTTCATCTGACACACAGGGTAGCATGGTTCGTTATCAGTCGCCATGGTAAATATGTGCGGTTGTAATGGGGAATGCCTGCGTGCCTGGGATGAACACTTTGGATGCTGATAATGTGTGCACTATAGGGCAAGGAGGAAAAATTTATTCTCTCTGAAAAACGCTTTGTTTTACATGAGAAGCACAGAAATACAGCTGTTTTCAGCCTCTCTTCTGTGTGTCAGCTTGCCAACAGGCTTCCTACGGCATGTCCTTGATCTTTAGAGTAGTGCCTTAGCACACTTCCTACCTGATCTTGTGTGAGCAGTTCCTTAAGTGTTCAGTTGAAATTGTCTGAACTACTTCATATGCTTAGGGACAATTTGGGACAATTTATTGGGTAAAAAATTCTCGTATTTGAATATTTTTCCTCCATACTCCATCCTGTACATACCTGCTTGTCTGTTGCTCTTTTCGCCTTTGAAACAATATTGGTTAATGCCTTTTTTTTTTGCATTCAAGAAGAAAGAACAAATAAAACTGTGTTAATTGTTTGCCCATGTCTTCAGAGATTATAAGTGATAATTAAGGCAGCTGCATTTCAGACAGTTCATTACAATCAAAAGTGAGTGTGTCTGGGATGGCCTGATGAGAGTGGCAATGATGTTTGAACACTCTGGCTGGTTGCTGATTGAACTGGAACAGGAGGTAGGAAAAATCATCATGTGGCAAGCTGGTTTTGTCCTAAATACCAGTCCTTGTTTAAAACAGTTAACTATTGATTATCTACCGATGACCACTTTATCCATTAAGAAAGATGTGCTTCTGCATTGGCTGTTTCACAACCTGTGGTTCAAGCTTCCCACTTTCGAAGCAGACTCAATCTTCCACAGGGCAGAAGTGTTTGTTGAGACTTGCACCGTGCAGAGGACTGCTTTATGTGTTTAATGTGGTGCTGCTGTTCTCCATCCCCTGCAGGTTTTGCTGGTCTTTGCAAAAGAAGACAACCAAAGCAATGGTTTCTGGTGGGCCTGTGACAGAGCGGGATACAGGTGCCATGTTGCCTGGACTCCAGAGTCAGCACTTGAATGTTTCCTGGATAAGCACCAGGAAATAATTGTTATAGATCACAGGAACTCCAAATACTTTGATGCAGAAGATATCTGCAGGTAACCTAAAGGACCTTATGCTTCTCTTAAGTTTCAGAATACGTTGTACGAAACCAAAACTCCTAAGTTTAAAACAAAAAATAGGGAAAAAAAAGAGGAAAAGATAAAAACAACAAACAAAAAATGAACACCTAAAATTGTAGTAAAATGGAAGTTTGGGGACTGAGGCCAGGAGGTTGGCATACGTCTGTAAGAGAATAACACTATGAACTACACTATGCCAAAACTGAATTGTAGAATTGTCTCTAGGTCATGGGGCTTCTATCAGAGCATGAGCCAAAGCTGTTGTGAAATTATTCCCTGCTGTCTGTGCTGCTTCTTTCCTGGCTTACTGCTGCAGCAAAATCTGAAGCTGCAGACTTCAAAGGAATGTGTTTTTTTGTCCACAAGGTCAGGCACTGCCAGGTCTTCACAAAAATTTGCATCACTCTTCCAGTCCACGTGGTTGTGTCTAAACTGCATTAAGATTGCAAGTGCATAGTATTGGGATTCTTTGCTAAAAGACACTGTTCCAGCTGAAGCATACATTTTGCACCATGCTGTGCTTCTAGTCTGCCATGAGCTGAAATTTGTCGTGTTTACGACAAGGGGCATTTTAGTGCTCAAATGCTTGTGCTGATGTACGTTCTTCTAAAAGACCAACAGATGAACATAATAAACATCTTGTTTATTCGAGATAGTGTGATATGTGTGCAAAAACTTATCATTAGCCAGTAAAACACAAACGGGGTGTTCTTCTGATAGCCGGTCATATCTGTTTTGGTTTCTCAATAATATGCAGGATGGTAAAATTTTGTTTATTCTGTATATAATAAACTATATAGTCTTTCATAATTTGTTATGCCTACTTTTCTTACTTGCAAGCCTTGAAAGCACTTCCCACCCTCTAAACAAAACTTTGCAATGTCTAGAAGGACAGTGGTAAATATAAGACGGGGCAGAGATTCTTGTTTAAATTAGTGAAGGGCGTTGAAAATGCTTTGCATGGACTGACCTTTCTCAACTCTTGCATTCAGGGCAGTCTGCCCCAGATAAGCTGAGTACACAGGGGAAACCTTCGCTAGGTCATAAGAGTGGGTTTGAAAAGCTGATGTTTGTAGTCTGCGGTTTTGGAGCTTTTGCCTTCTTACCTGCATAGAGCAGAACGAGAAATCTGATGGCAAAATGAAAATGGTTTGTCTAAGTGGGGTTTAGTAGTGTCTAAGTAGGTTTAGCAGTGCACTATCATATTTTCTAGCCTCAATGGTGTCTTTTAGTCCTGACTTTCATTTATATTTTCAGTGAAGGTGCTCAGAGCAATTTTGAGAAAGCTTTCAGTGTAACTGAGAAATTTTTGTTTCCTCAGGTCTATTCGTGCCACAGAGCCATCAGAGCATACTGTAATACTTGCTGTGGTTCCACGCACGTAAGTGTTACTGGTTTGTGAAAGATTTTTATTTTACTTTGCAAGAACAGTTATTTAATGTATAGCGGTTATTTAATAACAGGAAGTGTCTTATTAGCAAATCTTACAGAATAAATGCAGTATTTATCACCCAAAATGCGCTAGTGATGTTTTACGTTTTGAGTGTGTTTTATAACTTTCCTTTAGTGCAGACTAGTATTATCCCTGTCACCTTCAGAATGGGTTGTATAGTAAGAAAATCAGACAAGTATGTGTTTTTTCTAAGAGAAAAAGAAAATCCAAACCAAAACCAGAAAGCTGTGTATTACTTCCTAAAGGAAATTACTAGATAAGTAACACATTGTTGTTTGTTGAACTGGATAGTGGAGAAAACTTCAGTCCTGTTGATGCTAAATTCACCAGAATGTTGTCCTAAAACCCTTATTCAGTAATTCATACCCCATGCATTTAGGAAGAATTCTTACTGATTTAAATATGTATTTATCAAACACCTTCAAATACTCTTGTTAGAATTCCTACACACTACTGAATCCATTGTCATTTTATTAATTTCCTAGATCAATTAAAATATTAGGAAATAGAGTGGCAGGAGAACTATTACTGCCAAGATCTGAAAATCAACTAAATTTGCTGCCGAACAAGATTTTGCAACTTACCTTTATCTTAATAACTTTTTTTTTTAGATTATTTTTCATAGGATATCACAGAATGTCTTTTATCTTTTTCATACTTTCTTTTTGCAATCCCCTTCTGTGTATGTAAAGAGATACAGGACTTCTCTGGAGGACCTGTCAGGTTTGCTGTAGGAATAACTATCAAGTTGTATAAAAGCTGCAAATACCTATAATAGAAGACTGTAGCACCAACTTCTCTAACAGTATGATTTTATGTACATATTTTAGGAAAAACTCTTCTTACTGAGTTCATTATGTTCAGAGAACTATGTCAAATTCATACCATTTAATCCTCAAGTGTTCTGTGCCCATACAATATACCAGCCCTGCTTAATGTCTGTATCAGGATCCTGGACAAGGGGGTCGAGTGCA
>VZTA01007324.1:2787-36475 GCA_013398855.1 Mohoua ochrocephala | reverse complement strand
TTTTACATTAAAAGTGGGATTTGAGCTCTGTTTACATCCGTTAATTAAATTATTCCTGGAGCCACGGGGGCCGCGCCTTTCCCGGTGCCTCTGGAACGAGCTCTGGGTATTCCCAACCTCCTGCTCCAGCTTGCTGGGTCTGGAATGTCGTGGAATGATGGGTCAGGAAGAGCTCCAGGCTGTCTCTGGAATGAGGGCTGGGTATTCCCAACCTCCCGCTCCAGCTTGCTGGGTCTGGAATGTCGTGGAATGATGGGTCAGGAAGAGCTCCAGACTGTCTCTGGAACGAGGGCTGGGTGTTCCCAACCTCCCGCTCTGGCTTGCTGGGTCTGGAATGCGGAGTGGTGATGGGTCAGGAAGAGCTCCAGGCTGTCCCTCTTCTGGAGGGGATGTGGGAGCACAGGAGCAGAGGGAATGTGGAGAGCCCAGCTGCTTTCCCTCTCCTGCGATTCCAATGGCGCAGGACACGTTCCCATCCCTATTTTACATTAAAAGTGGGATTTGTTGTCCATTTCTATCCTTGAGGAGGCTGAAATGAGCCCTCATTAATGAAATTATTCCTGGAGCCACAGGGCCGTTCCTTTCCCGGCGTCTCCGCGATGAACCTGGGATATTCCCAACCTCCCGCTCCTCATTTATCCCCCGCCCCATCCCGTATTTATTCCTTCGGCTCCCTAATCAGGAGGAAACAAGTGATTAGAGCTGATGGGAGGCTAATCAGGAGATTATCAGCGAGGACAATCAAATCAGCACCGGGAGACGAAAGAAATCCCTCCTGGAAATGGGAATTCCGGCTGGGACAACGACCTGGTTTTAGGATGTGGCAAAGGGATAACTTTGGGATGGGGGGGACTCAGGTGAGCTGAGCTCAGCCCTAAAGCAGGGGCAGCTTTAATTCCCTGAGTTAATTTGCATTTTGGAGGTGACATCACTCGGCAGCAGCAACGAAGCAGCAAAATCAGGGAATTCTTCAAGGATTTGGAAGAACCCAAACGTGGGCTCTCGGAAAGCCACGGCCAAAATGCCCAATTTTCTCCTGGAAAAAAATTAAGAAGTGGGCCCTGGCTTTGCTCAGCAGCAAGGCTCGAGGTAAATTAGCTTTCACTTGGGGTTTTGATGGATGTGTAATGAAGCCGGCATTGTTCAGCTGGAAATCTTGGAGCAATTTTTCATCCCAAACCTCTCCTGAGCGGCGCCTTTGACAGGTTATTAAGATTTTAGTGTCACTGTGGAAACATTTTTCCAGGCGTCTCGGCTGTGATCAGGAGAGGTTCGCTGCTCCTTCTCCATCCTCTGATCTCCCAAGTTAAAAAATCCAGCTTTTTTCAGGGGTGCACAGGAAATATTTAACGAGCAAAGATTCCCAATCCTGGATTCTTCGTCCTAATGGCCGAGCAAGGTTTTCCCGTCGTTGAATTGAGGTGCTGGAGGGGAGGAAGTTGAGTTTTCAGTCCCTGGGGAAGGTCGGGCTGCTCTGATAAATCCCCAAATTATGGGGCCGGGGAGAGGCTCATTTAGGGACTGATCCCACAGGGTCCCTCTGCCAAGGGGTGCAGGGGTTGGGGTGCAGATGGGTGCTGGGTGTTGGTGTTCTGTTTTATGGAACAGGAAAACACCTGGACCGTGCAGTTATAAGTTACTTCATGTATGGAAATATTGATATTAGGATACAGCTACATTTCCCAATCGTTCACATCAAGGTGAATTCCCAAAAACTTGGGTGATTTCCATCGTTTGAAGTGAAATTCCACAGGAATTAAATTTATCTCCGGCACCAATTTAACCAAGGAAGTCAAGAACGCACTGGGACGCCTTCCCCATCCCTGGGAGTGCCCAAGGCCAGGCTGGACAGGGCTTGGAGCAGCCTGGGATGGTGGAAGGTGTCCCTGCCCATGGAAGGGGTGGGATGAGATGGGATTTAAGGTCCCTCCCCACCCAAATCATCCTGAGGTTCTAGGAAAACACAGGAGGGACAGAAGATCCAACGCACTGAGAGTTCACTTTTAGACATCCCAGTTCCTGACATGGATCAATCTGGAATATCCATCCCTGCAGCCCAACCAGTGCTGGAGTTACACACACGGCTCATTCCAAAACCATTCCCACTGGTTGGGCTGTTCCATGACTGGAGGAGACGCTAAAATCAACCTTTCACAGGGGAAAACACCAATTATAAAAATCCTACACTCAAGTTCCTGTTTAGCCCTGTTAAAGTGGAAAAAAAGAACATCAGGTTGTGCTAAAAATGTCTTTGGATTCAACTTTTTAAAAAATTTGATTGAATGAGAGTTTGGGCTTGCACAAGACTAAACTTTGACTTGAACATTTAAAGGAAAAATCCCTCTTGGAAGAGCCAAACTTTGAGAGTTTGGGACTAAACCCTGATTCACCTGAATTAAACCTACCCCAACTGGATTTGTTCTGTCACGCTCTAAGCAAGACCCTCCTCCAACCTTCCCTCTCTTTATGCTCTCGTTGCTGTAGTGAAACATTATTTACCGAGGCTCGTGTATCCCAAAAGAAATTCCAGGAGTTTTTAGGGCCCTGTCCACCGTTGGCATCAACCCTCCCAGCGCACAACGTTCCACTGTGTGGCCAAGGCTGGAAACAAAGGGCAGTGGTGCTGGAAAAAGCCCAAATAAAGCCCTTCAGTGCTGCTGGAAAATGCCTCCATTGACAGCCAGGAGCTCTGACATTCCTTTTCCACGGAGAGAGGAGTCAGTGACAGCCTCTCATTCCTCTTCCCTGATTATCTCATGGTGGGCACGGCCTTTAATAAATGAAATAATGCTCTTTTTCTGTGTGTGTCAAAGAGCCGGGTTTAAAATGAAAGCGTGGAAAAATAAATCCCAAAGACAAGGGCAGCCGAAAGGACGTTGCCACAGAAGGTCTGAGCTTATGCTCCGAGGGAAATTAGGCAGGAACGTTTGGAATGAAAGTATCTCCTCGCTGGAAGAAAAAAAGTGAATATTCTTAATTTTCTGGCTCATTAAACTCCTCCCGGAAAGCGAGTTAAGGAACTCTAGGATATTTTTACAGCGTCGAGTTGGGTTTGGGGGTTCCTGGCGATGTGAAGATTCAGGCTCAGACTCGCAGGGAATCGGTGCCCCCACAAAGGTTTCTCCAAGAGGGAGCACGGATCCTTAGGGAAAGGTCACAATCCATGCACAGAGTTGTCCAATTCCCTTTCTTTGGGGATAAGGAGCAGCAGAGGATCTGTTCCTTCAGAAGGGAATGAAGGAATTCCTGCAGATGGACTTCACAAAGACGTGTATCAGGATTAGAGGCGTGGAATGGGAATTGGGACATGGAAAAGCCAGGCTGGGGTTTGTACGTGCAGATTCCAGGCTCCTCTGAGCCCCACTGCTCTCCTAGAGGAGTTTTAGGGCTCAATCAAAGGTTTGGGGTTTTTTTTTCCCCCCAGAAATTGGAAGGGACAGACAAATGTCCAGCCCTGCCCTACAGCCACCCACGGAACTCCACCCGACAAAGCAAATTTAGAATTATTTTGGAAGAAAATCCAGGAAATATTTGAGAAACATCGAAATGAGCCCCAGGTGAGCAGGAAGCAACACCAGCATTCCCAGTCTTGGGAAGAGACACCGAGACCATAATTTCATGGAATCACGGAGTCCTTAAGGTTGGAAAAGACCTCCAAGACCAAATCCAACCATCAACCCACGTTCACCACTCAATAATGTCCCCAAGTGCCACATCCGCACATTTCTGGAGCGCTTCCAGGGATGGTGAATCCAGGAATCCACCACTTCCCTGGGCAGCCCGTTTCCATTGCTGTACATCCCAAAAAAATACAGCTCAGGACTAAAAATACCGAATTCCCCACGGCACGTCCGCGTTCCCTCTCCATTCCCTTCGAGGTAGGAAATCTGTTCCTGAAATTTGGCTTCGAGATTTCGTATTTAAGTTTTGCATCCCGATTTTGCAAAATTAAACACGGGAGACGAAATAAATCCCTGGCATTCTGGGAAGCACAGCAGGTTTTTACGGGAGAGGGGGAAACAGCCCTGCAGTGTTCATAAATACCACGAATTCAGCACGGGAAATATTATGACATCTTCATCTAATTTACATAATTTGCATAAAAATAAAATTACGGGGGAATATTCTGTTCCTGCATGCAAAACCTTCTCCTCCTTTCCCTCCTCGAGTGAGATTCTCCTTTTGCTCCTCAGCGGATTTTAGCCGATATCTGGGATTGCTGGACACTGCCATAATCAAATCAAACAATAATTCGATTTTCTCCCGAGCTCCTCAGAGCACCAAAGCGATTTTATTATTCCGAAGAGGCTTTGAAAGCATCTTTATTGAGGGCTCGTAAATGTCTTTAAAGCGCCGATGGATCGAGAACACTCCTGAAATTCCTTGTTGTGCCTTGTACCTGAAAAATCCATTTGGAACAGCTTCTCCTGTATCGAGTTCCTGTCTGGAGCAGCTGATTTAAGCGGCTGATAGAGGATGGCAGGTGGCCCAGTCGTTGTGTTATCATTTCACACACTCTGTCCATAAAACCCCCAGGAGAAGGATGGACTGTCTGCCCACGGAGAATAACCCACTGGGCTGAGGTTTATGGGAACAGCCACGGAATTTTAAATGCCTTGGAAAAGCCAAAGCGTGATGGGAGCGGTGTTTTCCGAGCTCCGGGGCCACGCTCGGGCTCGGAACGAGAGGAGTTAACTCAATTAAAGCAGCGCCTTAATTAGGAACTGGAAACATGGGTTTAATGGGAAAAACTCCCAAATTTTCAGATAATGAGGGACCGGTGCGTATGCGACGTGGGGAACGCGTTATCGGAGCAGCGGGAAAATGTCAAACGTGATAAACCACGGGGATATTCCACGGCTCAGCTCTGGCTCCGGTGTTCCCAGATGGGAGCTGCTCAGCTCCCAGCATTTTCCTGCCCTGTCCAACGGGAGGAGGAATGTTTAATTCGGTGTTGGCAAAGAAGGGCGAAATAAGGTCAAAACTTCAGAAGTCGCCGGTGAAGGAAAGTTCAAAGCCCGGTCTAAGGGATAAGGACACAACTGGTGTGAAGTGATCCTGGCACTGAGAACCAAAATATTGCTGAGAAATGGGAAATCCCTCCAAAATTCACCACTACATGGGAAGAACTGAGGAATTTTGGGGAACTTTGTGGCTCATAAAGGCTGGTATTTCAGAGGAAAGGGAGAAGGAGCTCAAAAGTTTTTAAAAAAAAAGGATGACCAAGTGATGCAATCAAACACATCATAGAAGTAATGAATAATCCAGAATAAAGCCCAAAGTTCACCGCTGGATTTGGATCTCTAAAGACCTTTGCTGAAGGGTGGCTTTGCTAAAAATTATTGGTATGAGAGACGGGGTTTGGAGAAAATCTGAAGACCTGAATAAGTCCAGTGTGGGAATTTCCATTAAAAAATGATTTAATCAGATTTTGCTGAAGACCTGAATAACTGCAATGTGGGAATCTCCATTAAAAAATTATTTAATCAGATTTTACTGAAGACCTGAATAACTCCAATGTGGGAATCTCCATTAAAAAATGATTTAATCAGATTTTGCTGAAGACCTGAATAACTCCAACGTGGGAATCTCCATTAAAACGGGATTTAAGGAGATGTTCTTGAGGAGCAAAGCTGCCCAACCTTCCTCCCAAAGGCATCATCCATGATGGGACTCAGCTCCAGGATGGGCAGGGCAGGTGAGACATGGACCGCCACCACCAGGGCCCTTCCCTGCTGCTCGCTTTGGGATCTTTGCTGAAGTTAAATGGCTTTTTTTACCCCTCAACATGAAATTTTCACTCCCTTGAAGAAATTCCCAAAGAAAACACGGCTTTTTCCTTAAACCCATGCCTTTGGAGGAAGCATTCAGCACATTTCCCCCCCTAAAATGTCATTTACGTCTTCCTAATGAACTTCAGATGACCCTAAGAAGTCATTTCACAGGCAGAAAATTGCCTCCAAAAACGGAGTTATTGAAACGGAGTCCGAATCTCCCCAAAAACCAGAATAATGATTATTATTTGCTTAAATTCCGAGCGATGGAATAGCTCAAATCACATTTATTCCCACAGAAATGTACTTTTCCGGCGTATTTACTCTGGAAATTCATTTTACGAGCAGAAATCAATACTCTGCCCTTCGGGAGGAGATGATCTGGGCATATTTGGGAAGATCCACTGCTCTGTAATGGACCCCATTAAAGTGCTGCTGCCACATTTCGGTGGGGATAGAGCCACTAAAATAATTTAATGGCTCAGGATGGGGCAATTTCCATTGGATTTTCCCTCCATCCCAGCAAGTTTCTATTAAATCTATTTTATACATCTAATTCCTCCTGGTCTAATCATGGCTTTATCGTCCATTACTTAAATTTTTTTACGTTTTCCCCTCTTTTTTGGTCCCATCAAAATGTAATTCATCCAAGCCAGGGAAGGTAATTCCTCGTGGGAAACCTGTGGGCACCCTGTGCCAGGGCCTGCCCACCCTCCCAGCCAGGAATTCCTTCCCAATATCCCATCTATCCCCACCCTCTGGAAGTTCCTCAGATGAAGGAAATTCTGGATTTTCAATGTGTTGTGACAGGACTGGAGAGAAACCCTCCCCCACCCCAGGAACTTTCTGCGATGGTGCAAATCTGTTCTGCACCCCCCTGCTTAATTAAGCATTAAATCCTTCATTAATATGATTGTCATTTTGGGGCCTGGCTTTGTAAAAGGAAGCTGATGCCGTGGGAGTAAATGAGATCTTGGAGAGGAAATTAACTTAGAAAGGGTTTATGAAGGATTCGGCCAAATTTCCTGGAGTGGGACTGAAAATGAACCTGTTTTTGAGACCTCTCATCGGTACCCACCAGGGCCATCCCATCGTGAACGTTCCCAGAGCTAAACCCACCCCAGAACTCAGCGGAACTGTCCTCGAGTGTCTCGAGCAGCCAAACATTCCCAGGGAAACATCGCCAGAAATGTCTTATCAGACGTCTTATCATCAACCGAGATCGTTTCTGGATTGATTCTGCTGCTGCTCAACCACAATGACTCAAATCAACATCAACAATCACATCGATACTCAACCTTCAACTCAACATAAAATTATTGATGTTCTGCTCCCACCAGCAGAAAGGCTCAAGAGGGTCCTTCTGTATCCCAGCAGTTAAAATCCCATGGGATAATATTTGTGAGAGAGTAAAACTCGGAGAATCATTCTGGATGGTTACGTACACAAATAAACACAAACTCAACAACTATTTCTCCATAAAAAACCATTCAAAAGATAAATTCCGTGTTAGGCCCCAGCGCTGTGAATTCCCTGCTCACATTTAGAGCTGAGATTATCCAAAGCCAACGGAAGAGGTTGAAAATAACATTTTTTTTCCATGTTCCCTTCATTCCAAGCGTTATCTGACAGCCACGTCAGTGTTAATGTTTCTCCCCAAACCATCAAATATTTGATTTCTAATTAAGGCCTTTTCATCTCAGCATTGGGTTCGTCTCCCTCGTCTTTAATTACGTTTCCATCCACGCTGCTCGAGAGTGAGATTTGCATTTTTACATTATCCAGAAATCACATTGTAAATATTTATCAGCTGGTCCCCTCCCTGCTGCTCGTGGGTTTGGGAATTCGGGCTCACGGGGAAGAGGGAATGTTCCCCACATGAGCACCCCGCTGCTCGTTGGGATTTCACCGCCTCCCACACGTTGATATTCCCTGCCCCTCAACTTCCCATCGCTCCTGAGGGTGCAGAGCACACCTGGGAATGTCACAGACTTCAGTGGAAAAATGGGATTCTCCTGGGAGACCCAGGAATGCACAAAGGCTGCGGAGAGATTTTGTTCTGGTTTAGAACCAAATCTTAATAAACCACTGAGAAAAGTCACAGCTTTGAAGGTACCACACGGGGCAGGAACGACAAACAAACGGGGTTTAGGGGCAGAGGAGTTCAATCCTGGCTCTTTTCCCCACTGGATATTTCCGTGGCACCAACCAATGGAGAAAGGGTGGGAAAACAACCGTTCCCGTTGGGAAAAGCAGGTTTTGTGTGGTTATGCCTTTAAATAAAGCATTTCTTGGTAGAAAGTCATCTATTGGAGCACGTGGCTCAAGCAAAAAAATGGGAATTTTACGGAATCGGTCCGTGCCATTCCCATGAGCATCCCAGTGATTTTTAGGAGAGGAAAAGAGGTGCTTTGCCAGGATGAGAGCTCGGGAGCGACAAGGTTGGGGAAAGATCCCCATCCAAGGGCAGCGAGCCCCCAGCCCCGGCCGAGGAGCGAGAGAACGGCGCCTCTGTCCTCGGTGCTGAGCGGCCCCGGCCCCGCCGCTGCCCGCGGTGCTGAACCCCCAGCACCACCTCCCCATCCCGGGGGGCTCCCGCTCCTCTCCCGGGCAGCCCCAGCAGGGTGGGAGCTGGGCTAACACATCCTCCTGGAGCCTGAATGCTGCCTGAGCGCCCGCCTGGAGTGCTGGGCTCAGTTCTGGTGTCCCCACTGTGAGAAGGACTCGGAACTGTTGGAGAAAGTCCAGACTGGAGAACTTCCCCTGTGGAGACCGGCTGGGAAAGTTGGGGTTGTCCATCCTGGAGATGGGAAATTTATGTGGAGACCTCAGAGCACCTTCCAGGATCTGAATGGGGCTATGAGGGAGACAAAGAGAGACTCTTCATTGGGAACTGGAGTGACAGGATGAGGGAATGGCTTCCAACTGAAGGAGTGGAAATTTTTAGATGGGATGTTGGGAAGGAATTGTTCCCTGTGAGGGTGGGCAGGCCCTGGCACAGGGTGCCCAGAGCAGCTGTGGCTGCCCCTGGATCCCTGGCAGTGCCCAAGGCCAGGCTGGACGGGGCTTGGAGCAGCCTGGGACAGTGGGAGGTGTCCCTGCCCATGGGTGGGATGGGATGAACTTCACGGTCCCTTTCGATCCAAACCATTCTGAGATTTGGAGGAAAAAAGCAGAAACACATCCAGGAAGGGAGGTTTTGGCACCTTTCTACACAGTAACAAGCAATAAAACATTGACAAGGAAGAACATTATTCCAAATCTATGATTTGCCTGTCTTCTAATGTTTGGGAGTTTTTTAGCAAAATTTAATGCGCAAAAGAAAAACGAGAGCGAGTGAGGAAAACCCAGCCACAGCCTGCACGCCCCTCGTGCCGTTATCTGATCAATGATCAATAACAGATCCTTTCCAACAGTTCAAACCTGTTTGTGCTGCACACCCACAAACCTTCCTGGGCTACAAAGCAGTGGCCAAAGAGGAATTCTCCGTTTCCTATCTCATCCCTCGAGCTCTGCCATCCCACCCTCTCCCTCAGTTCTCTCCGGGGGGAAGGGCCAGGGGAGCCCCGAGTTCTGTCCCGCAAACACTCAGGGATGGAGCCATTGCTCTCTCCCTGTGTCAGGGATGATTTATCTGCCGGTAAGTGGAAAACAGGATCCATTCCCTGATAAGCTGCTCTGCCTGAAGGTTCTTGGGTTAAGAGGGTGGGAAACATCCAGGAGCCTCGGGAGCAACAACTGGGCACAAATCCGTGTCTTAAAACATCGCTGGGAGAGTCCCTCTAGGACTGGGCAAAGAAAGCCGAGTGGCAAGAAAAGGGGACCTGTTTTTGTGTCAGGTGGGGTGTTCCTAACGTGGGAATTCTGGGTGAAATCGGGAGGCTCCAATCCAAGTAGGAGCCGTGCAGCTCGGACAGTCTGGCCTCCCTTTTCCAAAGAAAATCAATTTATTGCGAAGATGAGGTGAAATCTCCGTGTGAATGTTCGCAGGTCTTTATCCTCCTAAATTTACCTTCAGAATGCTGACCAGAGACATTCTGGATTTCATCAACGCACGAAATATTTTGGTGTTCACTTCACCTTCTCTGGGTGTGAATTTCTGATTGTTTCACACTCCACTTTATTCCTTCCTTGTCTCTGACAGGGGACTTGCAGTGCTTTGGATTGTGCCCTATTTTGTGTTGTGCCTGTTTTATGTCTCAGCCGTCAGAAGGATTCCCTGCTTTTCCAGGGCTCATTCACACGGAAATGTAAGGAAATATTCCCCTTTTCCTTTGCAGGCAGAAGTGAGAAGCAGAAGTGGGATGAGCGCAGCCGCATTAACACAAATTAAATCCCAATCCTGGTACCCGAGCTTCATTTTCCCACAAATACACAACTCCCAGGTGCCCTTATTGAACTCCCAATCATCCCAAAAGCATCATTTTCCAAACGAGATTGGTGCTGGAGAAGCTCAGGAGCAGCCGAGAGCGTCCCTGTGCAGGGCACGAGGGACCTCTGGTGGAAGCTGATTCCAGCGGCAGATCAACATCTAAATCTCATTTATCCCTCTCATGAAAGGAACCGAACCCCTTTAATCCCTGGAACACCAGGGTCTAACCCGATATTCCAGCCCAGTTCATCCTCCTGCTCCCCAGCTCCCAAAATAAACAGCTGCCCTCAGGAAGGTTTTATTAAATCCTGTCAGGCATCGCATCCCCAGATAAACCTGCTGGAAACAGCTTCACTTTGGGCCCGGATCAACGCTTGGATCGACACGGAAAAGAGTCAAATGGTCCCCAAAATTCCAAGATCAGAGTTTTTAGCATGGAAAAGCTCTGTTGGATCAGTGCCCTGGGCTTTACAAGAGGAAAATCGCTCCAACTTCGAAACTCGAGGCGGAATTAAATTTATTGAGCTTGAAGAACACCGTTAATGATGATTCCCGAGTTTTTGTAGGGATTCAGAAGCCACCAAATGCTGTCCCTGCGAGTGGCAACAGCCCCTGACAGTGAGGATCCAACGGATCCCTTCATTCCTCAGGAGCAGGGACACCCTTCCTGCACCGCACACCGCGGCAATTCCTTCTCCTGGAATTCCTGAATTGTTCCCTGCACTCCTGGTCTGTAATTCCCTCAAATCCTGTCTTCTGTGACAAGGCTGAAAACGACATTTCCAGGCTCTGTGTTTATTTCTTGACCTAAAAATCCCGATTCAGAGACAGGCACGGAGTTGTTTGTGTTCCAAAATCGGGATCTGCATTCGGGGTTCATTTAGGGTCACCTTAAAAAGAGAAATGAAGCCTCCAGCCACTGCTCAAGGTGGAATATTTATCCCAAAATCAAATTTAATTTTGAACCCCTCAATCAACTTCTGGCAAATATAAAAAAACCAACCAACAAAAAGCTCAACAAAACAAAACCAAATATCAACCAAGAAACTGCAGTGATCTGCTGGAAAAGCACCACGATTTGGGGGTTTTGGGGACCACAATATCCTACACACACAGAACACAAGACCACTCAGAAGCAGCTTTTTTCCAGCAAGAACCCCTCCAAAATCTGCTGAAATCCAGGCCCAATATGCACAGTCACACATCCCGACGTGCCTGCCAGAGGCACCTCTGCCCGGAGGTCATTTCAGACACCCAAAAATCCCTTTTTAACCCATTATCGACACACTGAACCCACAGCTGAGCTTTCCCTTATCCCAAATCCCAGGAAGAAAGCCAAAGCAGGAAAAGGGAGGGATTCCAGCCGGACTCACGGGGGTGCTGCTGTCGGAGAAGGTGTTCATGCTGACGGACCTGCTCATCTTGCCCGAGGCCGGCGACGTCGGGGACGATGGGGACGATGGGGATGTCGGGGATGTCGGGGACGTTGGGGACATCGAGGATGGGCTGTGCTTGTCCCGTGGCTCCGGGGGTGGGGACAGGTCCTGGCGCTGCAGGTGCTCACGCCATGCTCGCTGGATGCTGAGGGAACAAAGGATTTCGGTCCAGACCCCTGACTGAAAACGTTGGGATTGGGGGGTTCCTGGTTTTTGTTTCCTGTCTGGATAAGGATCCAGCGGAACCACCTCTGTAGGGTGTGTACGAGGCACTGCCGGGGTGATTTGGGGTGTTCCTTAAGGAGGATCGGGGAATCCTGGAGTGGTTTGGGTTGGAAAGGACCTTAAAGATCATCTGGTTCCAAACTCCTTCCACGTTACTCGGAGTCCAACCCAATCCCAAAACCTATGGAAATGATTTTGGTTTGAGACCGATTTTACATCCTGCAATCAAAATAAAAATATCCTTTTAAATCCTGTGATATCCTTTAAAATATCCTGTCCATTTAGAGGAATTCACAACCTTCAACATTCTATATTTACATCACATTCCGGGTTATAATCAGGTGTGGCTGGAAGGGAGGAGTCAGAGCAGTGCCCTGGAATTATGGAATCCCAGAAGGGTTTGGGCTGGAAAGGACTTTAAGGATCATCTGGTTCCATGGGCAGGGACACCTCCACCAGACTCAGAGTCCAAACCCATCCCAAAACCTACAGAAGTGATTTTGAGACCAATTTTACATCCTGCAATCAAAGTAAAAATACACCTTTGTCTGCTTAAAGGAATTCACCCCCTTCTACATCTTGTATTTCTATCACACTCCAGATTATAATCCAGATACCAGTGGGATTTGAGAGCCAGACCAGTTCCGTGGAATTCTGGAATCCCAGAATGGTTTAGGTTGGAAAATATCCTCTCATTCCACCCCCTGCCATGGGGCAGGGCCACCTTCCACTATCCCAGGTTGCTCCAAACCCTGTCCAGCCTGGCCTGGAACAATTCCAGCATCCACAACTTCTCTGTAGGAAGAGCTCCTTGTAGGATTTTTAAGCAATTGAGGGTTTATTCATTGGGACGAGCAGTATTTACATATTTATATTTGCACATTTATATCTACATATCTCTATTTACAGATTTATATTTACAGATTTATATTCACATGTATTTCTATTTTAAAGCTGCAGAATAGACTGAGCTTAAGTCAGAATTACCCTCCTAGCAAGCTCCCCAAAAAGGGATTCTTTCATCTGGCTTCCATTTGCATGACTAAAAGCCTAAAAGATGCTGGGTTTTAATTTGAAACTTCGTGGCCTTTTAATATTTTTTAATGTGCATTAATATTTTAATGGCCTGGAAGTGAGGCAGTGGTTGCTGGATGGAGGCGATTCCTGCACCGGGGCTGGAGGATCCACGCTGGGAAAGGCTCCCAAAGGAATCCTGGACTCTGATAAATCCCTGGGGAAGTGGGAATTATTCCAAGTCAAGGCTCCCAGAATAACTGACCCCAGAGGGAACTCCGCATCATGTCGTGAACAGCAAAAACTAAAATTATTCTGTAATTCCAAAGGAGGCTCCACTTAGGATGTGAGGAAGGATTTTTTTCCGTGAGGGTGGCGAGGTGGAAAAAACCCCATCCCTAAAACCACCCCAAAGCCAGGCTGCCGAGCTGCCCTAACTGAAGCCATCCCTGCTCAGGGCTGGACTGAAAGGTCTTTAAAGGTCCCTTCCAACCCGACCCATTCCAGGATTCCAGGATTCGGTGGCGTTTGGAGGTTCGGGAGCCGATTCCCGGAGCCCCGGGATGTGCATCCCCCCGTTCCTGCTGGTGCAGCCAGGGGTCAGCGTGCTCCTTCCCGAGGAAATCCCGCTTTTCCCGAGCCACGGGGCTGTGCCGCACCCCCAGAGCAGGAATTCTGCTCCCGTCTGCAGCCCCTGCACCCCCCGCGCTGCTCCTTCCAGGGGGTTCCATCAGGAATTTGGTGTTGGGTGGGAAAAACACCGCGGAAAAGGCTCTGGGCTGCCCTCCCCTCCTCCGGCTTCTCTGCAGGCATGGAAAACCCAGCAGATTCCCAGATATTCCTTTCGTTTCCCGGAGGAAATGACAAAATTGGTGCAGCGCTGGTGTTTAACGTTGGAAACTTGGTTCGAAGGGATCGTTCAGCCCAGAAAGGTCTGGGTGGGAAGGGAACTTAAATCCCATCCCACCCCTGCCATGGGCAGGGACACCTCCCACTGTCCCAGGCTGCTCCAAGCCCCAATGTCCAACCGGGCCTTGGGCACTGCCAGGGATCCAGGGGCAGCCACAGCTGGGATGGGAATTCCATCCCAGCCCCTCCCCACCCTCCCAGGGAACAATTCCTTCCCAATATCCCATCCAGCCCTGCCCTCTGGCAGTGGGAAGCCATTCCCTGTGTCCTGTCCCTCCATCCCTTGTCCCCAGTCCCTCTCCAGCTCTCCTGGAGCCCCTTTAGGCACCAGAAGGCCACAATTTGGTCACCTTGGAGCCTTCTCCTTTTCCAGGCTGAACAATCCCAATTTTCCCAGCTCCACGTGCTTAAACATAGAGAACTCAATTAATTTGCTAACTGGAAGCTCTTTTACCCAATTACACAGAAATCCAATATGAATCCAGAGTGGATCCTGCAGCTCAGGAATCTGACACCCTCAGCTGCATTCCGAGGCAGACCCAACACTTCTCCTTACTCACATTTTCACTTTGGATTCCAAGGGCTGGAGGCTGAGAGGATATTCCTGGATGTTATTTTCTTCATCCATGGCGAGCTCATGGCTACGAGAAAGAAAAGGAAATGAGTTTGGCGTGTCCCAGCCTGACATTCCTGCAATCCTGGGAATTAATTCCAGAATCTGGACGAGAACAAACAAGAGCTGCTGATCAGGAGGTCTTGCTGTCTTTGGATGAAGTTATCTGGACCTCTGTGCCCAACTCCCAGAATAAAAATAGGGATTTGGATCCGGTTTTCCAATGGGAACCTGCCCGAATCCCTGTTTGAACCTCCCAGCTGCCGCAGCTCCGGGGACAGGCGCGGCCAGCAAAGGAGCTGCTGTAAATAAAAGAAATCCCCACTGGCAAATCTAACAGCTATTCCTGCCAAATTAACTTCCATCCCTGCGGCCACGCTGGAAAAGCTGGAGAGGGAAATGGAAAGGAACAATGGGAATGCTGGCAGCAAATGAGGGACAGCAGCAAAAGCCACGTGGGGGGCGAAGAATGAATTCGTTGTAATAAATGATGGCCCAGGAGCTGCTGCTGGGAACTGATGGCTTGGAGAAGGTAAAGTGAAAATGCTGGAATATCCAAATCCAACATCTGGGAGCAGTGCCTGGGATGGGAGCAGCGGCAGGGGCTGAAGGGCAGCTCTGGGCAGGGAAATTCGGGAGATCTGACCCCACCCTGAGGAGTTATTTTGGGGCTTCACTGGGCACTCGATGACATCATTGTCAGAAATCACTAAAACCAGGAATTGCTTGTGGGAGAAAGGCAAAATTTGGAATATTGTCCGTGACGAAGAGGGTCCCTCAGCAAAGGTTTCACTCCTCAGGAAACCCATTTCCCTTTACCATGGGTGAGACACTTTGCAGAAGGCACATTTACCTTTGGAGTGAGCCTTTGCCATCATTGACCTGTTCCAGGCTGTGCTGGAGCCTCCGGAGCTCTTCCTGCAAGGAGAGCCAAAAAAAACAGTTCATTATTTTGGTGGGAAGCTCTTGGACGTCATGGGAGATTCCCTCCCAACCCCGAAACAAAACAGGCTTTGAGCCAACCCCAAAACCAAACAACGCATCGAGTGCCACCTCGGGGATTTTAAACATAGAAACCCGAAATAACGACCAAGAAACCAATATTTTATTGATAACCCAGCACAAGCTTGAAAGGAAACATCAGAGCTACAAAATCAATGCACGGAGTGCAAGAGGGAAGTTTTCTTTCCCATCTCGGGTGTCTTTGATTCCGGAGAGGGTTTTGGGAACAGCACCAGCTCCCGCTTCCAGAATTTTTTTTTCTGCTATCAGAACCCATCCAGGCTCTTAATGAAGAGCCACAGGCTGAGGTTTCCAGCCTGGAGCAGCTCCTGCTTGAGCAGCAGAGGTGGCACCAGTTTCATGTGGCAGGCGTGGAGCTGGGAATCCCCACATCATCCTTGGAAATTCCTGGGAAAAATCCGCCCCCACTGACATCCAGAGAAGAGATTTGGCTTTAAAACATGGAATTTTGTCAGGGAGGCAGGGGTTTATCATTCCAGAGGGGAACGAGGAGCCTGGGTTGCTGCTCCAGCCCTGGATTGAGGGGAACCTGGCTGTGGGGAGTGCAACTCCAGGCTGAGCTTTCCCTCTCAGATCCCCCTGGGATTGCTGGGGGACACAGTCCACAAAAACTGCAGGAGCCAACCCTGAGCCCTCCAAAGCTCGTCCTGGGATGGGGTGAGGGGACATCACCCCCCACCCCACACCTGGGATGTGCCTCCAGGCCGGGGTTCATCCCTCGGCTGCTCCATAACGGAGGGGAAAGGGGGGAAACTGTGGAAAACAAAGATGTTGTTCCTGGCTTTTAGCTCACGAAGCTGGGATCGAATGGAAAAGCGTTTTGAGAGAGAGGAACGAGGATAATTTCATTTACATCCCATCCACCTTCCAAACAGCATTCCCAGGAAGGCAAGAACGTTCCAAAGGCGAGACAAAGACATTTCCACCTGGTGGTTTTTGCCCGATGTGAGGGTGAGCAAAGTTTCTGTTTCCGGTGAGCGCCGCAAATTCCGGGAGCGAAACCCATCAGCTCCACCTCCCGCTTCCCAAACGAAAAATTCCCAAATTTTGTGAAACAAAGACGTTTTAGGCAGCACCTTTTAAACCCTGTCCAAGATTCTGCCCTGTGTGACCCGCCAAGATCCCGGCTGGTGGCTGAGGTTCCTCTAACCCAGCTTTCCTCTCCTCCCAGCCTCCAAAGGACTGTCACTGTCAAATATATAATTTACATATAAAACAGTGACAATTTAGAGGTTTCCCCACTCTCTGCCCCTCTGGTCTCATTTCAGCCCCATTTTGGGGTCCCTGCAGAGCTGCTCCAGCCCTGGCTGGGATTTGGGAGGCCGGGCTGCTCCCATTGGAAAGATCCAGTCAGGAAATCTCGCTGTATTTTCACCTTGTTTTACTATCAACTGCTCTAAGAGCATCCTCTCCTGACACCTTAAACCCGAGCACCTCCCAGAATTGTCCTCTCCTGGCACATTTAACCCGAGCACCTCCCAGAATTGTCCTCTCTTGACACCTTAAACCCAACAGCCTCCCANAGAATTGTCCTCTCCTGGCACATTTAACCCGAGCACCTCCCAGAATTGTCCTCTCCTGGCACATTTAACCCGAGCACCTCCCAGAATTGTCCTCTCCTGGCACATTAAACCCAAGCACCTCCCAGAATTGTCCTCTCCTGGCACATTAAACCCAAGCACCTCCCAGAATTTTCTCTCCTGGCACATTAAACCCGAGCACCTCCCAGAATTTTCTCTCCTGGCACATTAAACCCGAGCACCTCCCAGAACTGCTCCCTTTGAGGCACACTCAGCCCAGAGATAACCACACAACCTCTCCTTCTCCCTCGTTGTCCCTCTGGCCGCTTTTCCAGCCTCCTCCAGAGCCATGTACAGTAATCCAGAATGTGAAAACAATTTGCAATTGACTTTTTTCCCTAGCTCAGGGTGCCAAAAGCTGCCTGACTTCCAGAGATCGCTGCTGGTGTTTGACATCATTTTCTATTAACCCCAGGGTGAGGACTGAGCAGAGAACAAAAAAAAAAGCAAAAGCCCAAATGGGTCGCGAGGTTTTTGACTGTTCCGAATTAAACATCGGCGGGCAGTGCCTCTGAAAGCTGGGATGAAAGGGATGAAAGGGATGAAAGGCAGCTCTGGAAGGGGCACGGCAAAGTTTGCATGGCTGGGGAGAGGAGGAGGAGACAGGAAATCGATCCTAATTTCGGCTGGGCGTCATTAACCATGGAACATCGATCGGTGCCACGGGATTTACGGAGCTGCCCGTGGTGCTGTGCCCGGGGAAAAGGGGTCGGGTGCTGCAGGGGCACCGGGGGGCACGGGGAGGGCCGGGGTGGTGCTGTGCCACCCCCAGCTCCACATCCCGCCGAAAACTCCAGGGAATTGAACTGGAAGGGATCCGTGCTCCCGTTGGAACCCAGGGTGAGTTACGGAGCCTCTCGGAGCTCGGATAGAGCACAAACAGAGGGGAAAACTCCCTGGGATTTTCTCTGCCCTCCTCCAGCTGGATACGGGCATGGACAGGGATTGGGCAGCTCCAATGGAGATGCTGAGGGAAGAAGAGCCAGGAAAGCTTGAGGAGCACACTCAGAGCACCTCGAGGTGTCATTTTCATGTTCGTTCCATTTCTCCATTAATTATTCCACAGCCTGAGCGTACCCAAAGTCCTGGGCTTTGTTCATTTCCTGGGTTTTCGTTTTTTATCGCTTTAATCGCGGGCCACACCGGAGCCCGGATCGCTTTGGAGAGGAGCGCGAGGAGATCGTAACGCAGGCAGGGCGAATTCCAGCACGGCAGGGAGGGGAAATCTCACGTGACAGATCCATTTCTGAATCCCCAGGGGAGGGGTTTCCCCCAGAAAAAGCAGGAAGCTCTTTTTATAGCTCCCGAGCCTGTTAATTCCAGTGACAACAAGAGAGGAGTGTTTGAAAACCGAGAGGGAATCCATTAATCCAATTTTCGGCTTTCCAGAATGAGGGACTGGCTGTAATTTCCACAAAAGAGGGATGAACTCGTTTGGGAATCAGAAGGTTCCTGTGAAAAATAACAATCCCATCTAGGAGGAAATATTATTCCTACGTTATTTTCTGCGCTACTTGAAGTCCTGTTTAGGCCCAGCTGAGTGGGTTTGGAGTATGAACAAAGGAATTGCTTTTGGGAAAGTGTGTGGGAATATCTGCCCCACTGCTCTGTCCCCAAAGCCACCAACGTCACCACGAGGGCCTTTCCTTGGATAAATCTCCAGGGTTTAATGCCAGGATCCTCCGACACTCCTGGGAATGCCCATCCCCGGGCAGGACGGGCGTTCCCGTGCCAGGGAGGGGAGGCAGAGGCATCCATGAGCTCCAGGTGATGAGTGAGGATGGGAATGTGGGATTGGGCTGCCAGGGAGGATGGACCCGGCCCGGCCTGGCCTTGCCACATGGATTTGTCCTCAGCCACAGCATCAGGGGAGGCTGGACAGGGCTTGGAGCAGCCTGGGATGGTGGGGGGTGTCCCTGCCCATGGAACTGGGTGGGCTTTCAGCTCCTCCCAACCCAAATTCCCGCGTGTGTCCCTCAGTGACGAGGTGGGGATCGGTCACCGCTGGGACTCGGTGATCCCAGAGGGCTTTCCCGGCCTCGGCGATCCCGGGATTCCGGGCACGTGCACGAGTCACAGCAGCAGAGAGAAAAATATCCCCGCCAAGCTTTCCAGGTGAAGCGAGCACAGATGGAGAGGAGGAGGCTCCGGAGCTCCCGAGGAGCGAAATCTCCGCTCGCAGACGCTGCCACGGCTCCGAAGATGTTTTTAATTGTGGGCGTTGCTTGGCAACCGCATCCCGCGTGGGCAGCGCCGCTTTCACCTGGAGCGGGGAAACACCGGGATGGCTCCTGACAAACAAACACCGGGATGGCTCCTGACAAACAAACACCGGGATGGACACCAGGATGGCTCCTCAAAACACCGGGATGGCTCCTCACAAACAAACACCGGGATGGACACCGGGATGGCTCCTCAAAACCCCGGGATGGCTTCTCACAAACACCGGGATGGCTCCTCACAAACAAACACCGGGATGGGTCCTCATGAACATCAGGATGGCTCCACTCAAACATCGGGATGGCTATTCCCAAACAAACATTGGGATGGCTCCTCACCAACAAACATCGGGATGGCTCCTGCTTCAGCTGCCCCTCAAAACCTGCTTGGGTTTAGTCATGTTAAATAGGATTGGGAAAACTGATCCAGGATTGGGAAAATGGATCCAGGATTGGAAAACAGATCCAGGATTGGGAAAACGGATCCAGGATTGGGAAAACAGATGCAGGATTGGGATGAACTTCAGTGTGTGCCCCAAGGCTTCCTCGGTGTCCCACGTCCCACCAGCCTCCAACGTGAGCAGCATCTCCACATCCCACGGACACTGGGGACAGTCTCGTGTCCTGGAATTCCAGACTGCTTTGGTGGGAAGGGCCTTGAATCCCATCTCATTCCACCCCCTGCCACGGACAGGGACACTTCCACAGGCTGGGATGCTCCCGTTGGTCTGACACAGGCTTTGGGGTGCACAACACCCTAAAATCAACACAGAGCTGACACAATAAACGCTTTTCCCTGGGAGGTCGCACTCCAAAGTCAAAGCAGAACCATGGCACCATTCCCAAGGTTTCTCGGCTCCTCGGTTCTCCCATTCCCATTCCCATTCCCATTCCCATTCCCATTCCCATTCCCACGGCTGCCTCACGTGCCGTGGGAAGCGCCGGGCACAAAGCACGGAGCAGGTTCTGAGTGTTGGACTGACAGAACCCCCAGCACCCAGCAGGGCCTGGGGATAAAGGGCATCCCGGGAAAACCCGGAATGCACACGGAAAAAGCAGCACGGGGAGCCCCGAGATGGAAACCGGTCACACTCAGCCTGGGAAAGCACAGAGCTGCACTGGGCATGAATAATTCACAAACAGCCTCAGACAAACGATCTCGGGTCTAGAAGGAAATGGGAAAACCTCCGGAGGCTGCGGCTCTTTTCATTCCTGACTGGTTCCTGCTGAATGCTGTTTTCTCTGGGGTTATTTTTTACTCTTTTAAAAAAAAAAAAAGTATATATATGGATATCTAAACAGTCAGAGAACACAGCAGACCCCAGAGAAATCCCTTCATTTCATATTCATCTCTGGCTGGTAAATTATTCATTAACAGGGATCACGCAATGGGGGGAAAATTAAAAATTGGCAAATTAGTTTTCATTTGTTGACGTTAATTATTTAATGTTCTTCCCTTTTATTAGAGAAAACACGGAGGGGGGTTGGGCTTGCTCTGGCACTCCGAGTTTGCTCCCCAGACACCTCCCAGATTATCATTGCTGGGGCTACTTCTGTGGAAAATCCATGGAAATGGGACTCCAGGGCTGGGATGGTGGGGCAGAGCCGGATTCCCGAATTCCAGATAAACTTGGGGATATTTCTCAACAGCACTTTGGAGAAAAAATAGGCTGGTGGGGCTTCACTTCCAGATATCACCTCAGCCATGGCATTAACGGGGATCCCATTAATTGATCTCCCTGAGCTCAGCCACGAGCACCCAACGTTCCCATCGACCTCGTCCGTGTCCAGCTAAGGAGGGAACACCCCGATGTTTAACAGGCAGTGGAAATTTGTTTGGATTTTGAAGAGTCGCTGCTCTGAAGAACGAGAGGCAGGAGAACTCAATCACCAGTGCTGGAGGAAGACTAAAACTGAGCCTGGCTTCCCAAGTCTCCAGCTCACCCTAATCCCTGCTGCCAGGAGAACTCGTTCCCCACCACATCCAATTTTTCTTCCTTCTGATTTCGGTGGCTGCTCCATCCTGAAAAGCTGGAAAAGCTTTGATTCCTCCCAGCTTTTCTGCCCAGGCAGCCACACAACTCCCAGCCTCTTTTTTTTCTGGAACACTCTCCCGGTGCAACCTGCCACGGGGCAGCTCATTCATATAAATGTGTGTAAAATGATAATAAAATGATGATTAAAACCCCGCCTGGCTTTGTGGGAATCCCCATTCTGACCCAAATAAACTTATATTTCAAGTTTTTTAACAAGTTCCTGAGAGAGAAAACTGCTCTTGCTGCTGCTCAGCTGAGAGCCTGAGAGCAAATAATCCCAGCTGAGCCTTGCCAGGGAAGTTTGATTCTGCAACCACAGAGCCAAAATCCTGATTTTCTGCAGCAGCCGGTCCTGCTCCACTGAATTTCCTTGCTGGGAAATGTGGAGGTGACCCCAGGACCTGCAGCACGCTCAGTTAATTTGGTCAGAGGGAGTAATGGACTGAGTTAAACAATATTGGCTCGGTTGGGGTTCATCCCGCCCTCCCTGGCTGAGGTTTTGGTGCATCTGTGATGCCAGGATGATTTTTCTGCTTTTTTATACCCCTTTTATACCCCTTTCTATAGCCTTTTATACAGCTTTTCTGTCTCCTCAGTGCTTTCAGCCCCCACACCTGTAACTCCCTCAGTCTCACACCCCGTGTCCCGCTCAGCCAGGAGCCCAAACACCCTGGGAGCCGCGGCTGAGGGTCAGACAGCCCCAGACACCAAGGTCCTCTCTGGAACACACCCTGGGAACTGAGCCAGGCCCAGCCAGGGGGGAGATTCCTCAGCATGGGGGGGATTCATTCGAGTCTCTCCCTGGGCAATCTTTGATAGATGTGCTCATT
This sequence comes from Mohoua ochrocephala, assembly GCA_013398855.1. Lineage (NCBI taxonomy): Eukaryota > Metazoa > Chordata > Aves > Passeriformes > Acanthizidae > Mohoua > Mohoua ochrocephala. The sequence continues at coordinate 14,444 of VZTA01007324.1, read as the reverse complement.
GGCAAGGCCTGGGAGTTGTACACACGATTTATGGGGTGGGGGCATTCCGGGGGCACTTGGGCGCGCTCCACTGGGACGGTGTGGGGCACCAAGGATCCTAAATAAACACCGAGGGAAAAACCCCTTTCCCTTTAATCCGGCTCTTCATTTTAAGACCAGGAAAAGGCAACATCTTCACTGAAGGAAGGGGCCTTTTCACAGTCCCCGTTTCCTGCAGACACGCATCCCCAGGAGCATTTCAAAGGCAGATCCACCAGGGCAGGAAATTAAAGGTCTCGACTGCCAGACATCACAAGATCAGATAAAAAAAACCAAATCAAATCCCAGCGTTCACAAACAAAACCTGGGGTAATGAAAGGAGGCGCTGGCCACAGCAGGGGGGTGGAACTGTGTCAGGTTTAAGGGTGGGAACAGCAGGGCTGGGTCTTACTCGGCTCAAATAGAAAGGGATGGCTCAGCCTTGCTCTGGAGCTCCACATCCATCTTTTAAAGTCAGAATAGAATCCCAGGATGGCTGAGGTTGGGAGAGACCTCTGGGATCATCGAGTCCAAGCTGTGCCTGATCCCTGCCTTGTCCCCAGCCCAGAGCACTGAGTGCCACCGAGTCCAGGTGTTCCTTTGGCTCCAAACCTCCCTGGGCAGTTCCAAGGCCTGACCCCCCTTTCACATGCAGAAATTCCTCCTGATGCCCACCCTGAGCCTCCCTGGCCCAGCCTGAGGCCGTTCCCTCTCCTCCTGTCCCTGTTCCCTGGGAGCAGAGCCCGACCCCCCCCGGCTGCCCCCTCCTGTCAGGGACTTGTGCAGAGCCACAAGGTCCCCCCTGAGCCTCCTTTGCTCCAGGCTGAGCCCCTTTCCCAGCTGCTCCTCCCAGGATTTTGCTCTCCAGACCCTTCTCCAGCTTTGTTGCCCTTCCAGGACCTGTCTCCAAACTAAACCAAATCGCTACATTATTATTCAGAGTAAAAGAGCCCCCAGCTGTGGCAGGAACCCCCCTCCCCTCACTGGCTGCTCTCCTGCAGCCTCTGCCACGAAGGAGCCTCTGCTTCCCGAGACCAAAACTGAATTCAGACGTCAGAAAGAGCGACAGCAAAACCCTTCCTTAGGAACACCGGGATCCCCCCTCCCTCCAAGGGGCAGAAAGGACAGAAACTCAAGTCACCAGAGCCTTGAGCTCTCCTGTCACCCAAAAGCCAGGCAGAGCCCTTGGGCTCCCCCATGGCAGAGTCTCAGTGATTAAATCTCTTCTTTTCCAGTGGCTTTTGGAACACCTTCAATTTTCCAAGCTCACCGTGACACCAAAGGCCTTTCACGGATGAATCCAAGAGTGAAACATCCCATTTTTGCCGGGTTTAATGCTGCAGGAATGTCAGGAACAGCACTGGAACAGCCCACGGCCGCTGCCGAGCTGCACCGAGCTCCTGGGAGAGAACCTCATCCATCGAAAAGCCGCGGAAAAGGTCAAACGGGCACGAGGAGTGGCATCCCTGTGGGTTCTGTGTGTGTGAGGGGTGAGGGGGAAGCTGGGAGGGAATGTTCTGGAAGTGTTACGTTGGAGATGCTGCTTTGAGGCTGGGCCTGGAGCTCTGGCAGTGCAGCATTCAGGGGAGGGATCAGTCACAGCGAGGAGCTCAGCCCCGAGAGAGTCCAAATGCTGGTGCTGGGTGTTCTCCTGCTCCCGCTGTCAGGCACTGCTGGAGCTGGGAAAGGTCAGAACGCAGCTCCCACGGGAAAGGCTTTCCAGGGAATTCAGCTCTGGCTGTGGGAGGGAAAGGTCAGGGGGGAGATGCTCTGTGGTCCCTGTGAGCCAGGCAGCGCTCGCTGTGGGAAATGATGAGGAGATGCTTTGGCTGCCGGGTGGTTTGGGTGTATCCCTGCCATGGGCAGGAATTCCATCCCTGCCGGGTGGTTTGGGTGTATCCCTGCCACGGGCAGGAATTCCATCCCTGCTGGGTGGTTTGGGTGTATCCCTGCCATGGGCAGGAATTCCATCCCTTCCATCCCTTCCATCCCTTCCGTCCCTTCCATCCCTTCCATCCCTTCCATCCCTTCCATCCCTTCCGTCCCTTCCATCCCTTCCATCCCTTCCATCCCTTCCATCCCTGTGCCGGGCTCCCCGGTGGGACACGGAGCTGTGGGATGGGGGAATTTGAAGCACACAGTTCCCCATCCCAGGTAAAGCATCAAAGCCCCCACAAAACACCAGATTTAGGGATTGAGCCCAGGAGTATCGAGTGGGTCCCTGGTTCATGGAGCACTTCCTCGTTGGAAAATCCATTTTATAGACAGAGGAAGCCAAGAAAAACTCCAAAGCACCAGGACTCCAGTTCCCATTTATTCCAGGAATATCCCATGCTGGATGGCTCCAGGACTTCTCCTGTGCCCCAAAACTTCCAGGCCACATCTCCTCTCTCAGCTCCCCCCTTTCACTGCTGATCCCTGCACACCTCCAGCTCTGGCAGTGCCACCCTTCCCTTGGGCTCCTCCTTTCCCTCCTAACCTGCATTTCATCTCTGCTGGATAACAAGGAATTCTTCCAGCTCCAAAGCAGCTTTGAACAATTATTTTATCCCTGCTGTGTTAATCCAGCTCCTATGGAACAGCAGCTTTTCCACTGGGCTGGAGCAGGGGAATCAATTTTCCGGGAGCAGCTTGTTTTCATTCCACCAGCTCTCCTCCCTTCCCAATGATCCCTCGTCCCTCGCCTTGCCCCGACAGATTTTTGCATGCAGAACTTTTTCCAGATGGCAGAGCTGGTGCAGACAGCAATTTGCATAATTTAAATCTGCTTCCTGGCATAAATTACAGCACAACACACCACAGGCTTCGACTCCCAGCTCCTCACAGCCAGGTCTGGGAATTGCAGGTGACTCTGGGAAACCCAGGCTCAGCCATGGCACAGGGCAGGGGGAAGAGCTGAAATCAAATATTTCCTTGTGGGAATAATAATTCCTGGGGGAATGAGCTCCAAAGGTGTGGAATACAGCACCATTCCTGTATCCCAGCGAGCTCCAGCAGCTGCTCCAGAGCGAGACGGTCAAGGAGAGCTCCTGGTGACACAGTTGGGATTTCCCCCAAGGAAAACAGCTTTGGAGGCATTCCAGGAGGGCTGAATGGAACACGGGGTCAGTGAATCTCTTTCTCCCGACCTCCCAGTCCCCAGAAGCCAGGCTGAGAGCAGGAATCCCCTCCTTGGGATTCACAGCACACACCGATCCCAAACGTGCGCGGTCGCTCGGGATGCAGCCCCTCCGAGCAGGAGCCTCCTGCCAAACATGAATTATCCCCCTTCCAGGGGCTCCAGTTTACACCAAACACGAGCTCCCATCCCAAAATACACCCAGGGACAGCCGAGAGATGGAAGCACTGGGAGCAGAAACGTGCTGGCAAACACGGAACGCCGACGGATTCCTCTCGCAGCGAGCCCCGGCGCAGAAGCCTGAATCCCAAAATAATCCAGCCAAACCCCACACATTCCCCACACCTTGCCTGGCTCCCACCCTTGGGAGCTGTTCCCATCCTTGGCACGTGCCCTGCGCTGGGGCCGGCCAAGCCTGAGCATCCCTTTGTTCCTTTGGCACCGGGAGAGGCTCCATAGACCCAAACCCTCCAGCCTGCAGCCATCTGGGGTGCCAAAAACAGCCACGAACTCCAAAAAGTGCTGGAAACAGCCACAAACTCCACAAAGTGCTGGTTTTGTCTGTCAGTGCTCCGAGAGAGCCGACATCTCCAAACATTTCTGCCTCAATTGGTGCCTTTTGATCCCTGCACCGAGCGTTCCCTGGGGGATCCTGCTCTCCCCGTTAATTCTGCTCCTGGTGTGGCCTCCCCGAGCCCCATTCCCGCTGTCAGGACTCGTGTTTAGGAACGTCGGGTGCTGGATTCCCCAATTCCTTGTCTGGGGCTGACTTTATGCTGTGTGTCCCCTATCGCTGCTCTGTGCCCAGCCATGATTCCTGGGCCTTTCTGTGGCTTTAAAGTTGGGTGCAAGAGAAAGAAAAAAAGCCAGAGGAACTTTTCAAAGCAGTTTTGCTCCAAGGGCATTCACTGCCCTGCGTTCCTGCTGCTGCAGAGCAGAGGCACCTTCCTGCTTTTCCCGGCTCTGGGCTCCTTTTCTCAGAGGAGAGAGACGGAGAGTTCAACTCCTTTGTTTCCCTGGGACTTTGGATTTTTTCCTTCTTCTCTCCTGGACTGTTCAGAGCACCAGAACATCAGAACCTCCCTGGGAGCCCTCACACCTCGGCCCAGAGGGGCCCGAGCCGACCCAGCTCCGGAGAGGAGAGAGAGAGAGAGAGCCCACACCCACGGAAAGGACTCTCAAATCTTCCCAGGTTTTCTCTCCACAGCGAGAGGTTTTATTATTTAGCATTATTCTTTTCCCATGTGTTTGGTAAATAAATAGGGTTTTTTTTCTCCTTTCACTTTCCTTTGAGGAATTTTTTCCCCACCCTGCTGGGGGAAGGGTGGCTGTAACCTGCCCTCTATAAAGATGTTCCTCCCAGAGCATTCCTCCAAAAATTTATCTCAAACCAGGACATTCCTGAATGCTGCTGTTTGTGGGGCTGTTAGAGGCCCCACAAGCCTGAGGCCACTTCATGGCCAGGCAGGGACCACATCCCTCCCCTCGGGAAGTGACCGGGAAACTCCCCACAGTTAAAGCCGGGGAATTTCAATTTTCAATTGGGATTTGCACTGGAATATTCACGGGCTGCTCCCAGTGCAGTTCCTTCCCCCAGCCCCGAGGGGATGAGTTTGCTCTGTCCCGATGGTGAATTCCCGACCGTGAATTCCCACCCTCTTTCTTCCAGGGAAAAACCCCGGAGACTCCTCAGTGGGAATCGCATCCATCAGCCTCCGCTCCACTTTTCCTGACAGCGCTCGGGATCCTTCCTTCAAATCCTAAACCCGAGGGGAAAGGGGCTTTTATTTGCACACCACCACGGAATTCCCTGCTCCAGTGACATCCACATGCTGCTGTTTCCTGCTCTGAGGGAGAGATTCCCTCGCTTTCCCTTTTCCCGTGAAAGATGAGTGTGCCCAAAGCCACAATCACTTCAGAATTAGATGTGTTTCGTGCCCACAGTGAATTTTAGGGAGCCTTTTCCATCAGCAGCCGTGGCTGTAAATGGAGGATTCGGGCTCGTTTTGCTGGGCTGTGTTGCAGTTTGAACTCTCTGGTTTAATTCTGATTACACCCAGCCTGGGTCTTTATATTTAGGCCGATCCCATTCTTGGGAGAACTTTGGGATGAGGAGTCTGGCACCAATCAGCTGCTGAAATGCTGACCTAAAACACACCTGGGAGGGGCTCAGGCAGACACCTTCCCCCGTTTAGGCCGAGCTTAAACCCCACCAGCATTCCCAGATTCCTTTGGCATCTGTCCCTTTGCAAGTGGACATTTTCCATCAGGATTCCGATCGATGACCGTCACTGTCCGATGGAAAATCCCCATCAGGGGTCACTGGCCTTGTCAGATTCCTCATGGAAAGAAGGAAAGGGATGGGAAAAAAGCTTGGGATGCTTTGTGGAGAGGGAAAACAAGATGGGAGAGGATTTAAAATCTCCCAGAAATCCGGGAAAAAACCTGGAAAAAACGGGACTCTCCACGCTCCTCACCCCTTCAGTTATCAGTGCTCAAAACCCACGTTAAATACTTGATAACTGAAGGAATTTATAGGATTAACAGGAAATTAATTAATGAGAGACCCTCGTCTGTGTCTCCCTGGGAGCAGCTGCTCCACGTCTCTCTCGAAGGCACCGAGTTGAACGTTCTCCAACTGCTTTTTAATCCAGGGAAAGAATATTCCCAAAGCGGGGATGGAATTCCAGGGGTCGAGGGGTGGCTGAGCCGTCTGTGGCATGGAAATGAATTCCCTGCCCGGATATCAGCACGTGGATGTGCAGCCCTTGGGAATCAAAGGAGCCAAAGGAAGATCCAGCTCAGCTCCATCCCCTCCTCCCCATCCCCGGTGCCACAGGAATGGGTGGGAAAATCCGTGCCAGGAAATCTGAGGAAAGGCTGGGGGAGAAGGGAACAGGCCCTAATTGGCTTCATGCTTATCAAGGTGTTGTTAATTAGCACACCCGGGCCAGGACTCGCTGTCACAGATCGGTGTGGGGTGGGGTTTGTGGTGATGGAGGGGGAAAAGGTCACTCCAAAAGGATTTTCCTCACTCAGAGTGAGCAGAGCTGGGAAATGTGGGAAATTCAATTTTTTTATGTATTCCAGCACCGTACAAAGAGGTTTCTATCCCTTAAACAAAGCTGGTACAGGAAAAACCCCTACAAAATGGTCTGGTTTTATTCCTTAAAAAATTCGAGGTATCTTTCAGTTCCTTGCAGGTTTATCCACCTTTTCCTTATGGAATAGCTGTCCTGCCTATAGGAATGGCTTGGAATTCCCACAACCAAAAATTCCTGAGGTCATCCACGGTTTGGAAAGAGCAGAACCGTGGATTTCACTCTTTCAGAGCAACTGCAACCCCTCCAAGTACCAAAACCCTCTGGACACAGAGTGGGGAGCTCCCTGTCCCTTCCAGATCTGATCCCAGCCCATCCCTGGAGGGTTCCTGCTCCATGGGGAAGGAGGGATGGGACTTTCCTCGGTGCCAGCTGTGCCCAGGAGGCCTTGGCAGCTCCCCTGGGTGAGGCTGTGGCAGATGGGGACCACGGAGCAGGGCAGCATTCCCAACATTCCCACGGAGCAGCATTCCCAACATTCCCACGGAGCAGCTCCCGGGCGTTTGAAGAGCAAAGGGATTTTTAAAAATTATTGGTTTATTCCTCCCGTTTGTGCCCAGAGGAATCTGCTTCCTCCCAAATCCTGGGTTTAGCCCATATCCATCCCCACGGAAAACATTCCCTGGTTCCCTCGGGGGGACAAACGGGACCGGCAGCACCGAGCGCTTCCATTCCTGCAGGGAAACCTGATCCTGCACGGCTTTAAACCGGGAAAGAACGACCCAGCCAGGCCTGGACCGTGCTGCTGACACCATCCGAAGGGAAAACACTCCGGGATCTGCAGGGATAATCCAGGTGCCAGCCCCAAAACCCAGCCCAGGGAGAGCTTTACCCACACGAGGCAGTGTCACAGCACCGGGTCACAGCAGCGGGTCCTGCCCAGCAGCATCTCCCCAGATTTCCCATTCCCACCTCCCCGCAGCCCGGGCGGGTTTCCAGGGATGCCTCAGGCACTCGGGGAGCTCTCCAGAGCCCGCACGTTGTTCTGCAGGACAGGTTCCACATTTTCCTCCCCCTGTGCCACGTTAATATTCCTTCTTTTGAGGAAATGGGAAAGATAAATAATAATAACAATAATAAATAAACAACCCCACATCCTTCTCCTGAAGAGGCACAGCTCTCACCCCACAGCCCTCCAAAAAGAAAGGGGCTGACGCTTTCCTAACTCTTTTTCCCCGCTCCAGGACAACACAGGGAAGCAGAAGGATGAGGACGGCTGGAGCATCTGCCTCTGGGACGGCAAACCTGGATCCCGAGAGAGCCCTGGATCCCCGGAAAACCCTGGATCCCCGGAAAACCCTGGATCCCAGGAGAGCCCTGGATCCCGGGAGAGCCCTGGATCCCAGGAAAGTCCTGGATCCCGGGAAAACCCTGGATCCCGGGAGAGCCCTGGATCCCAGGAAAGTCCTGGATCCCGGGAAAACCCTGGATCCCGGGAGAGCCCTGGATCCCAGGAGAGCCCTGGATCCCACCCCAGCGGGGTGGAGCTGCCAGCACCTCCTGCTTGGCTTCCTGCCCCCTCAGCCAGCCAGGCTGGGGCTCATGGCAAATATTCCAGGTGCAGCTCGGAGTTAATTCCAGCAGCAAGAGCTGCGGCAGAGCCCGCGCCCGGTTTCAGCTCCGCGCTCCGGGGTCACACACAAAGCGCTGGGAGAGCTCCATAAAAGCTCAGAATCCTCCAAAAACTGAGCTTCCCGGGAGGAAACGAGCCCAGGGAGCACCAGCAGCTGGAATTGCTTCTCCCCGTGCTGTTTTCGGGGTGAGTAGGGTGCAGAAAGCTCGGCAGAGTCAGGGTTTCGTGCTGCCGGGAATTGTAACGACGCCACAAAGTGCTCGGGGGAGGAATTCTGGATAATTCCATAAAGTGCCTGGCAGCCTCTCCCGGAGGAGGGAACTCGGGAGCACTCGCTCCAAACGGTTTTTGGTTGAAGGAGCTTCCTTTTTTGGGGGTATTTCAGTGAAATTTGGGCGCGGCGGGTGGATAACACCGACCTCCGCATCCAGCTGGCTCAGGGAGCGTCAGATCCGACATTCCCAGGGCTGAGCTGGAATTATCGGGGAAGTTTCCCGTGTTCTCCTGGTTTATTGTCCCAGTTCCCTGCCAGAGAGGTTGCCCTGCACTGGTGACGCTGAAATTGCATTTAACAGTCCTGTAAAACACCCGCATTTTACAGAGGGTTTAAACGCTTCCCGCTGAACAGCCCCACTTAAACACCTCGTTGGAGCCTGGAAAGAGCTCCAGGTTTTACCAGGAATTTCTTTTGCCACAGAATGGGAATAGAGGGCGTTTTTTTTTAATTAAAAAACAACAAAAAAAAGGGAATGCAATCCCTAATCCGAGATGTGCCAGAGTCATTTGGGCACAGAGCTGGAGAGCTTGGCACGGCTTTTTTTCAGGGCTCAAGGGGTAAAATGTCCTTTGGCTCCCTGGAGGGGTTGTTTTGCATCAAAATAACCAGAAAGAACCATTTCCCATTAAAACACAAAGGCCCCTCCAACAGAAAAAAAGTTCCCTATATTCAGCATAACCACTTCTAGCATCTCATTGATCAGATCTCTGCCTGCCCCAAGAAATAATTCCGGGTAATTCCCTTCTTTGAAAGCTGGAGTTTCACGTGGGGGAGTGGGTTTTATTCCCGATCCTTTCCCATTTATGGAATTACAGATGTTTCACTTTTAGCACCAGGAACTGGCTCCTCTGAGCCCTCCTGGCCGGGGGGGGAATGACTGGGATGAGGTCAAACCCCGTCTCCAGCTGCACTTGGGAGCCTCTCCCTTCCAGGTGCTCCTGAATCCATCAGAACCGCCTGGGAAATCCTCACCCGTCCCTAAGGGATGGGAGCTCCTCTCTGCTCTGTTCCCAGCAGCTCAGCCTGGATCACCCAGTGGGATTTACTGCCTCAGTTCAGTGTCAGGTCGGTTCCCCAATTCCCACTTTTCCACAGTTTTCCTGTTTCCAGCTGGGGTCCGGCTCTGTTTCCACCCCCCTGACACCCCTTTAAATGAGGGATTGTCCCGGCTCAGTCTCCAGATGTCTCAGAGAAGGAGAAGAGCTGAGCACTCCTTTTCCTCAGGGACATTTTCCCGGCCCTGTTTTTTCCTCAAAACCACTTTTGAGACCCTTCAAAGGCTCTGGCCTGGCTGAATGGAAATGTCCCCACGCCGAGCTCCTGCTGGAAACTCGGGCTGAGCGGAGCTGCCCAAACTCCAATTAAACCCCAGACGAGATCCTCGTTCCAGGAGACATTTCCGTGTTTCCTCTGGCTGATTTTACTCTCTGTATTTACTCATCCAACCTGTTGTAAACCGGTGAGTTTGAGCTCAGGTCCCAGCCCCTGTGGTCAGGGGGCAGCACAGAAACCTGGGACAACACCCAGAGGTGTCCCACTTCTCCTGCCCACCCGAATCCCGCTGCTCCAGGGTGCTGCAATCAGCTTTTCCAGCTGCAGAAAACAGGGAATATTGGCTTTGCTGGGTTTTCCCAGCTGGAATCAGGGCACTGAGAGCCCTGAAACAGGAAAATTTCCCTTTCAGAGAGCTCATCCCAACCAGTTTGTCCTTTATTCCCGTGTTTTCTTTGGCATCCAGGGGAATTGCTGGAAGTACAAACATTCCCCGGCATTTGATCCCCTCCCGGTATTTCAGGTCTGCACACAAAGCCAGGCTTTAGCCCTTGGGCACAGAAAGAGTCTCCCTGGTTTTACTGGGATTCCAGGAACCCCCAAACTGCCGGAGCAGGAACCTGCAGGATCCTCGAGTGACAGAAAATCCGAGTTTTAAGAGATTTAAAGCAGGGAAAGGGCTCCAGTCCTGTCTGCGCTTTGGAATGCTCAGGGAAAGCAGGGGGGAAAAGGGTTGGACACAATTCCAGGGGTTTGACAGCGCTGCATTGGGAGCATGAGGTGAATCCCAGCCCCTCCAGCTCAGGGAAATTCTTCTGGATTTATTTGATTTATGAGACCCCTATGGAGCTTCTCCAGCTTTTTGGGAAGCCAAAAAACTGGAACCAGCAAAGGGAATCCAAACCCATTGAGCTCCAGGTGAGTGAGAGATTCCCAGTGCAGCTTTTTCCCCCTGTGCAATTTAAAAAATGAGTTTCCATTGTCTGACAGATCGTCCTGGGAAACAGGATCAATCCCAGCTCGGGAGAAACCAGAGTTCCACCCTCGCTGGTTTCCAGCCACCCACTCTGGACCCGGGAGCCGTGGAGGATCCATCGATCCCAACGCGTTCAGCCCCCTCCTCCTCCTCCTCCTGTGAGGGGTGGGATGTGCGGGATGGATCCTGGCCTGAGGGTGGGCTCCCTGCCCTCGGAATGCCTGAGGAGCCATTCCCAGCCCGCTCCGATCCCCTGCGTTGCCTCCGCGCGTCTCTCCCCGTTCCATCCCCACCCTCCGGTGTCGGTTCACGGTCACTCCCATCCATCGCATCCCTTGGATGGCTCTGGAATGAGCTTTGGGAAAGCCTCTGGGGCTGCCTGCGCCCTGCCCCCGGGGGGATGGAGCTCGGGGGATGGAAGGAACCACCCCGTGGAATCTCCTCCCGAGGGAAGCACAGCCCCGGCGGGCTGGGAAACAGCCTGGATGCCCAATCCAGCCGGCCCTGCTCCAACCGCTCGGGCAGGAATGCCAAAAATAAACAATCGATCGGGAGCGGAGGAATTATCTCAGCCCTCTGCCCACCGCCAGAGCCCGGATTGGTCCCGCAGCATTCCCGGGATGACTTCATCGGGATCCAGCTCCGAGCCGGCAGCGCCGGCAGCTTTTCCGTGTTGACAAACAGCTGAACTCTGGGCTCCAGGAGCCCCGCATCGATCCGCCGGCTATTCCAGCGCCTGGATGGCCAGGAGCTGAAATCCCTGCGGAATTCCGAGGCTCGGAGCCGCGGGCTGTTCCCCCCAGGAAGGGCGGTCACGTTTTTCCCCTCAGTAATCGCATAGCAAAAAGGGGAAAAAAAGGCTGTGAAATGCAGGGAAATTCTGCCGCTGCAGCCCGGCCGCTGCTCGGCACAGCCCTGGGAATCCTCGGGCATCTTTCCCAGGCACCGTTTGGAATTGTTGCCACCGGGAGGTGATTCCCCCCTTCCCGAGCCGACAACAGAACCCAGCCTTAAATAAACTTCCAGCACGTCAGGAATCCCATGGCCTTTGCTCCAGCCTCCTCCTCCTCCTCCCGAGGCCGGAGCGCTGCCGGATCCCGGATTCCCTGGGGAAATCTGCCCGAGCATCCCCGGCCGGCGAGTCCCGCACAGCACCCGCGTCCCGCCGGGCACCCCCGGCACCATCCCCGGCACCATCCCCGGCACCCCCGGGACAATCTCCGGTACCCCCGGGACCATCTCCGGTACCCCCGGGACCATCCCCGGCACCATCCCCGGCACCCCCGGCACCATCCCCGGCACCCCCGGGACCATCTCCGGTA
>VZTA01007319.1:0-24060 GCA_013398855.1 Mohoua ochrocephala | reverse complement strand
ACCCCCCACAAAAAAATTTCAAAAAACACAAAAAAAAAAAAAAAAAAAAAAAAAAAAAAGCAGGCAAGCAGGCAAGCAGGCTTTATCTGCGCTAGCAAATTAAGCCATGATAGGAAATGTTCCAAGTATCATAATTGCATGTATTTTTCAGTTGGTAGAATGCTGGCAGGTACTCAAGCCTGGGTCAGCCATCAGTGTCTCAAGCAATCCCTTGACGTCATCATGGCTTTTGAGACCCATCCTGGCCAAGTCAGACCTTCTTTTGCGGGTCTAGAAGGGTTTGATGACTCAGGGATGATTCAGATTCCAGCCTTTTTGCACCAGTTGGGCTCAATGCCAGCAAGCACTCCCTAGCACTGTTTCACTTGGTGTTAGAGATGGCACCACAGGGGCCACATATCATCGTATTCTTGCTTACAGTATTACCAACAATAGAGTCATCTGTCACAGCTCTGGAATGTGCTCATCATTTTGTTTAACTGATTTATATTTCAGTGTAAACTGTTTGGTGTCTTCAACTGCGTCTGTTCCTGTACATGGCCAGATTGCAAACAGCAGGGAAAAAACCCTATCATCCATAAGCAAGCTTTTAATTTCTTGGCTGAAAATTTCACACAGGAGAGACGTCTCTAGTTTGTATGCTAGTAAATGCATTTACAGCTGAGACACCATCACAAAACGGACTGCCAGTTATGAGAATAACTTTGCACATGACTGAACAAGTCCAACCCACTTGCATTCAAATTATCTAAAATGAATGGTCCCAGTTCTGCTATTCTTCATTCTACACTTGTTATTCTGTGCATAGAGAATAAACCATAAATTCATATCAGCTGTTTTACTATCTAGACAGATTTTTTCAAGATTTTCTCTCTTATCACAGATATTTTTCAAAAAAAACCAAACCCCTGTCTCCTGATTGCTCTTGAGTGAAAATTAACAAGAAATAGTGGTGGATGAATCTCCAAAACTGTATGATTTGGCTCAGAAGACTCTCTCCTCTATCCAAATAATAATTTGGAAGTGGCTGGCTAGAAGTCAGGAATATCTATTTAGAGCTTCTCTGAAGTATCTTACTGAGTGGGAGAGGCTAGAGGATTTTTCCTCAGCATACCAAGACAGTGAGGGTAGAGAGCCCTGAGTGTCTCTGAAAGAAGTCCAAGAGAAAGCAAACTCCAAGGTCTATTTTGCGATTATCGTATTGGATGAGTTTTATGGGGAATACTCTTTTTATGCCAGACTGCTTCCAGCAGAACAAAGACAATTCTAACTCTTTGTGTGTTTCACACATGCAAACTGGAATTTCTTTCCCACTATCTGTACAAGTCTTTTGAATACTAAATTGGGAAATCTCTCCAGGCAAAAGCTGAGCCTCAACACAGCATGTACATCTCCCAGTACAGCTGACTCTGACCTACACTAACAGTATATATAGAGCAAAGGAACTCAGATATTATGTGATCTGACATTGAGGTTAAAGCTCAGGTATTAGTTATTTAAACTGAATAACTCATGCATGACAAAAGAAAATCTTTTATTAATAAAAAAATTTCGATCATAATTAAAAGTATTAGGTCATTTTTTGTGTTTGTGTTGCCTTTTTCCTGGTCTTAAAAGTAAGAGCCAGACGTGGTTAAAGAGAAAGGGGTTTTTACCTTGGTGTTTATTTAGGATCCTTGGTGTACCACGTCGTCTATGTGGAGTGTGCCAAAATGCTCACTGGAATGCACACACACAACAGACGGTATATACAACTTATAGGCCTTGCAAATTAGCATATCTATCTAAGATTCCCCAATGAAAGACTTGAATGAATCCCCCCATTCTGAGGAATCTCCCCCCAGATGGGCCTATCTTAGTTTACAGAATGTGTTCCAGAGAGGACCTTGGTGTCTGGGGCTTTCTGTCCCTTAGACGCAAGGCTTCCAGGATGTTTGGTCTCCTGGCTTAATGGGACATGGGGTGTCAGACTGAGGGAGTTACAAGTGTGTGGGCTAAAAGCACTAAGGATATATGAAAGCTATATAAATGGGTGTAAAAGGGATATATAAAAAGGCAAAAATCATCATGGCATCATTTGTCCTTAACTCTTTTCTGACCAAATTTTTAAGATGTCTTTTTTTAAGGATGTTTAACGTAGCATCAGAAGTACAATTAGCACAACACCGCAAACTGTGGCCTTTAGCCATTTACGCAATGTAGACAGAAAGAGTAAGTGAACGTAACTCCTTTCTCTTGGATGGATTAGTAAATGAATGGCAAATGAAATCTCTTGCCAGTCACCAGATGGTGCAATTATCAACAGTCCTACAAATTTTGTTTAACCGTATGTATGGTTTAATCTTAAGGAAAATGTTCTTTGTTGGTCATGGAGATTTTCATCACAAAAGACACTGCATTTTGGAAGGAATTACTCTAATGGGAACAGTTCCCTAAGTGCATGTGCTATTGTAATAACAATAAGAAAATACATTGCTTGAGATCAGAGTTTCTGAGATGCAACCTAAAAAACTGATTGTTATTTTGAAGACGGGATTTGTATCCACAGCTTCATAATTCATGTATTCCATGTTCATCTGGTAATGCCATTCATACATGGTAATATTGCACAGTTTAATACATTCAGTAGGAAGACTTTATTCAATATCTGTAAGTACAAAGAAAGAAAGCTCAGCAAGTATGTAGCATTAGTTTACATTCATCTTTTGTTACTGAAAATAAAGTTATTTACAGTACTTGTATTTACACGAATAAATTTAGGAATATTTAATGTTATCAAATGTGGTAAAATATTTGGGAAAGAGGTTAACACAACCACAGACGTTGTTGTATTTTTTTAATGTGCAAAAGGTTACTACATTTGGGACAGAATTTACCTTGAAACAATTAGGAAAATTCAATCAGAATTTAAATCCCAGTTCAAACCTGTCCTGGTTTGAGACAAAATTCAGAGGAACGCTCTGGGAGGAATGTCTCCTCCAAAGAAGGCAGGTTACAGCCATCCCTCCCCCACCAGGTTTGGAAAGAATTTTCCTCGGAGGAAAGTGAAAGGGAAAAAAACCTATTTATTTAGCAAACACAGTGCACGCAGGCATGAGAAAAGAATAATGCTAAGTAATAAAACCTCTCACTGTGGAGAGAGCCTGGGTAGATTTCAAAGTCCTTTCCGTGGGTGTGGCTTTCTCCTCTTTGGAGCTGGGTCAGCTTGGGCCCCTCTGGCCCGAGGCGTTAAGTCTCTTGACCAAAGTTTTGGTGTTGTTGAACAGTCCAGAAGAGAAGATGAAGAAGAAACTGAAGTTCCAGGAAAAACTCCTTGCTTTAGCTAATGAACAAAAACTAGCTAGAAAGTGGGAGAATGCTGCTCTCTTCCCTGCTGCAGAGAGCCGAGCAGCCGGGCAGGAGAAGCCAGCGAGCTTATCTGTGTTTTGAACTCCCTCCTCTCCCTTATCTAGCTTTAAAGGCACAGAGAGGCACAGGATTCATGTCTGGGCATAGAGCAGGCGATAGGGGATACACATCATGAGGTCACCCCAAAACAAGAACGTTTAGCCCTTACAATAATAGGTCCATATATAACAAAACCAGTGTTGTTTCAGTGCAAAAGTATGTGCTAAAACCTAATTTTCCTATAAGCCAAATTCAAACAATTCTTTTGCATCCATTGAGCTTGATCACAAATAATACTTCCATAGTATACACGTGTAGAGCAAAAAAATAATTTGTCTTATTGTATCAGTCTTGTACATTGATGGGACAAAAAGTACATCCCAAAGTACATTTATATTACTCATTAGTAAGGGAATATGTAGATATGGGTGCATGCACACTCAGATATATTTTGAACGCACATTCTTAGCCACAGAAATTACAGCTCTTACTGAAGTCAACCAGAAAGAACCTGTAAATATACAAGGCCAGAACCTCAACTGCAGTAAATAAAATCACTTACATCCTAGTTTGAAGGGAATGCATAATATGCTACTTCTGATTTAATTAATCAAGGATCCATGACTTAGAGCAGTTCCAATATTCTCATTAAAATAAAAAGGTAAGCTCATAAGTGTGGCTGAAGTGCCTTTGCACTGCCAAGGGGAAAAAAAACCAAAAAAAACCCACAAAACAAAACAAAAAAAAAAAAAAAAAAAAAAAAAAAAAAAAAAAAAAAAAAAAACAAAAAAAAAAAAAACCAAAAAAAACCCCAAAAAACCCAAAAAAACCCCGAAAAAACCAAACCAACAAACAAACAAAAAAACCAAACAAACAAAAAAAAAACCCAGGAAAAAGTCTTTGATTTTTCTGGCCTTGAAATCCTGCTAAGTTTGTTCCTTTCCCTTCTCTGGGCAGGCCAATAGTCAGAGACTGCTCAAACAATGCATTTCTATGGTTCAGGAAATTTCCAGATTTGTGATTGCACAAGTCAGTGTAGGAAGAGGAACAAAGGAGCTGTGATGCATTTAGGTCACTCGAGGAGCTTGCCATTCTGTATCTGGCCTACTTTATTTTAAAATTGCTTCACAGTGTCGAAGAGTGCACAGCAGTCAATTTTGGGCAGGAACTAATTTCAAGTCAGTAAATACATTATCCTATTGTAACATTGGAAGGATAATAAGTGGAAAAGAAAAAAAATGACAGATTTATTGCTTGTCTCAAAGTTGATCAATTAAAAAAATTGCTGTACTGCTTTTCTCTTCAGAAATATTTGTCAAGGATGCAGTCAGAATTTTAAATTAAATGCACCTATTATACAGTTCAGGATATAAACTTCTAAGTGCACACTCCTTCCCCAACAAAAAAAAAAAAAAGCAAAGAAAAAATATTTTATTGATACTTACTGTCTGATATAGGTATCCAAAAAAGTTCTGTGACATGCCCTGAAATGGTAGCATGACATTATGAGTTATTTTAGACTGAAAAGTTCAAGCTTAAAGTAAAAATAGCTGTAGCCAGAAGGGAAAAAAGCAACTAAAGAGAAAAAATAAATGTACTAGAATTAGGGGGGAAAAAGTCATACCAATTCAATATTTTTTTTCTTTCTCCTTGCAATTTTTACGGTATCCTATGTAGACAGCTGCCTCAAATAAACGTGCTTAAATTTCTGCATATGTCGCAATTGTACGAGAAGAAAACCCATCCAAAAAACTTTCAGCCTTATCTGAGGTCATGAATGCTGATGAAATATAAATGCTGAATTGCACAATTAAAAGTAGTATAGTTTTCTAGTATTAATACTACATTTTTAGGAGTCCCAAACTTCCCTGAACGTATCCATTTCAAGTAAACTGAAGAAACCCAACAGATTGGCCTAAAGTGTGCTATTTTACCACTGTCTTTCTTTAGAATTTTTTGTATAAAAATATCACCATTTATTGCCTAACACTATTTTGGTAATACTTTTTGGCACTCAGGCCACTGATTAGCTCTCTTTAGGGTTGTAGAGAGAGCATTTACAGCTGAGACACCATCACGTTCTGACCCTGCAAAGGCTGATGCACCCGATGTCTCCATACACTGCAAGGAAGCCCTGCTGACGTCAGCTGAGCTGTCCTCAACATGCTGAGTTACATGTGGTTTCAAATACTTGCAGTCTCAGGAGCAGTGAGGACAGGAAATTGTTGGTACCTTATGTCTCCGAAACCCTAAATGCAACCTAAAAAAATCACTTTTTGTTTCAGAAGTTATCTCCAGGGCACTGGATCCAATTTTGCTTTCAAGAATTGCTTTTAGTTGTCTATTTCATGTAAAGAATATTTTCAGTTAAATCCCTCTTGAATAACAAGGGCGGCTAAGTGTTTTCCTCAGCCCATGCTGGGCTACCCTGACCTTCACAGTTCAGCAGGATGACACAGTTAAAACCTCCAGAACCTGCACATGCCTGTTCATTTATGCTTGGATGTGATGTGATTTGCAATGTGATTTGGGTTGCTGTAATTTCACCTGGCATGTCTTGCTAAAGCAAGAGTGAGAGAGTACCTACTTTTTAGATTGTGATTTCTGGAGTGATGAGTGAAAATCTCCAGAAAAACTGTGAAACACATGGTCTCTTCTGTGAGCTACTATCATCCTTTATCCTATGAGCAGGAACTCAGGTCTCCACTTCTGTAAAAACACTACTTCAACACAGCAGCTGCTTAGTCCGTGGGCTGCCTATGGTGGATTTGCTGTCCATTTTTCAAAATGCAGTGTGGAGTGTTGGACTTCAAACCCCTAAAATGTCAGAGTCTGTAGTTTAAAGCTGCCCTTTGAAATATACAAGGTTTGAGGCTGAAAATTATCTGTATAAGTTTAAAAAAAAGGCTTGTGGGGTATCTTCTAGGTCACCAGATTCTGGACACATGAGCAAAGAGAAAATGTTTAGCAATAGGTAAAGGCAGAACTACTGCTTAAATAGTGGTCATGCTTTGAGATATATGATACTTGAAGTTAATGTTTTAATATGATGAGATTGCTTCTCTTCTTCAGTGTTTACTTTGCACACACATGAACTGGTGCCAGATTCTGTGATGCTTTGATCAAGTGAGCCTGCGCACTGAAGGTCGTTTTTAAAGCTATATTCCCTCTGTTACACAGTAGAAGTAATGAGAATTTTTTCAATTAGCAGTCTAGTAAGTTTAAGATTTCAAGCGTCACAAGGACCTCCATTTCTGTTCTTCTGAGCTTATTATTTTTACTGAAAGTTTTTTAAAACTTGTTGCTACAGTAGCAGTAGGGTAGTAATGATTTCATGGAAAAGCTTGGTGTGCTATGTTACTGTGTCATGCAATTGGGCAGTCTAACAAACAATAACTCTTTGGTTTTCTAGTCTTGAAGTTTCTGAGCACTCCACCTTCTGTTAAATTTTGAGTATCTCAAGGTGTTTTGGTAAACAAGAACCTATAGATGTTACTAACTTTGCACATAACACAGTTAGACTGAACTATCTGGAAGAAAGAATTAATTCATTCTTCCAGATTAACTAAAATACTCAGATTGGAGAACTTCCCAAAGTCTGAAGTGAATGTACAAGGTCAGAGACCGAGGAAGTCCATGTTGCACTGCAATGAGGAAGAAAAGCAGGAAGCTTCTAAAAATCTGCCTGCAGCAGACAGCAAACTCAATGAAGTCCCAGAGATGCATGTCAAAAGGAAACTTTTCTGCTGTCCACAGGGCGATGATTCAGGAGCTATAGAGCATTGTGAAGGCAGAATGGAAAAAGGTCAATCTCTTTTCTTTCTCTTTTTCTTCTATGCAGTAAGAGTGAAGACAAAAGGTGGTTTTGTTCTCAGGTATGGATTTGCTTTGACTCACCCTGAAGACTGAAATTCTGTGTCACAATTTTCCTCATCCAACGCGATAGTACTTTGTTACTCTGATGAAATATAGTCTGGAGGCTGAAAATTTTGTTATGTGTTTATGTTCTTGCTTCAAAGAAAAATTGAAGTAGCTCCATCTCAAGGTTTTGGGCTCTTGTCACAAAAATCTTTTATATAATGTCTTGGCAAAATATACTTGTTTTCCCCAATAGGTACCATTGGTATGAGCAAATATATTAAACTGTTAAACACATACCAAAGGCATGATGTCGTTGTTAATTGTGGTTCAACATTTATAAAAAGAATTTCTGTACTTGTACAATTACAGAAGACCAAAATAACCTAGGCAGAAGGATTTCTTTATGTTTATGAATTACAAATAGGAGATTTGCAGTCAAGAATCAGATATTAGGAAACAACAGAAATTGCATTACTGATACAGCTACCTTCTATCTGGAGGAAAAATGTAAGAGAACATTAATAATAATGAAAAACAAATAACTATGTCCTTTGAAAATCTATTCTCTAGGCTGATACCAGTTTGACCAGCTGTAGCTGGTGTTCATGTTTATAGAGTGTTTGTGTAAGCTGATATACGCTTGCGTGGAGAAATGAAGATACTTCTGAATCCTGTCCTTCATGTTTCATCTGGAAAAAAAGCTATCTGGATATAGTGCTCAGGAATATAAGCTAGTGAAATAGATTCTTGCTTTTCAGAACTTTCTAGTCTGCAATGAAAGTGTTACCATGATGTTTAATTTCAATTGGATAAATACATTCTCAGATTTACTCAGTTTGTGCTTTGGATAGTAACACTAATGGGAGATACATGTTTTGGTATAGGAGATGTCAATAGAAAAAGAATAGACTAATAATAACCTGTAGATAGTTTAAGCCATAAGGGACCTTTGAAAGATGCTAGGATTATTAAACTGGAATCTGTACCACAAAAACCTGGTCTGAATCCAAAGGGAACTACTTTTATTGACTTTTATAAATGCTAGAGCAGACTGGTTTTGAACAAATGATTTTTCCACAGCACCTGGGTTTTTTTGTTAGTGAAAATGGGAGAAAAATTAAATAACTTATTTTCACTATTACTTTCAAAATAAAAAAAAGATTGGATTATTACCTCTGAATCAAAAAGAGAAAAAAGACAGCCAAAAGCTAGTTGAGATTCATAAAAATAATGAAAAAAAGTTCTGAAAATAATAATTGAAAAAGAACTCAATGGAAAGTTTCTTTTCTACGGAGAAATAAAACTAAAAGAAAATAAACCCTAAGAAAGCCTCTCAGGTTGACTTGAAAGACTTCATTTTTTCCTTGGTATTTTTTTCAATAAGATCAAATAACGGCTTCCAAACACATGTGTAAGCAGCAACCATGTCAAGTTCCAGAGTAATGGAAGAGTATGAGCTACACAGCTTGGAGCTGAGACAGTGTAATTGCTTATACATATATGAGTAATTTAGATGTTCTCTCCAAGCTGTTCAGTACTTTACTGGCAAAGCTGTTGCACCCAAGTGTAAGAAGACTCCGGTAGCTCCAGGCATCAGTGTTTATAATATTATGACTATCCAAAAACATCCTCCAAAATGCAGCCATCCTATGCTCTTTTCTTGTTACAAGAGCTGCTGAAAAGCACAAACCCTCAACAAATCAGATTTGTTAATCATATAATGTAATTTGGAGAATTCTTGCAGCTTCTGGGAATGCCAACAAATACTTGTCATCTTTGATTATGAATTTAAACATTTCTACGCTATTAATCTATTCTGTAAACTCAGAAGATACACTAAGCTATCACATTTGTAGAATTTGTGTACGGGCATCCTCTTTATCAGTCTCTGCTTACGTTTTTAGACCATCAAAATGACACAAATCTAGAAAAGACATTGGGATTATTTAAGGATCAATTCAAATTTAGTTACCTGTCCCTTATACATTCTTAGAAACACTGAATCAAAGTTTGAATTCTATGTAGAAAGTCCCATCAAGTGAGCTGTATGTCCTGAAGCATTTTCCCCCTAAAAGTCCTAAAAAGTGTGCAATTTCTACATAAATAACTGTGAGGACACATAATTGCAGGAGTTCTGGGGCAAAATTCTCTAGCATTACACATCACCATCTTATACTGGTGTTCATGTAATCTACAACTCAGAATATCTTCAGGCAGCCATTTGGTAATTTTCAGTTTGCTTGTTCAATTAGCAGACATGGAAATTTTGGGAACTATCGGTTTCTAAAAAATAAAAAAAAACAACCCCAAACCCATCAATGGCAAAAACAAACCTCAGAGTGTATTAATTATGCTGAAATTCTCAAAAATAAAAAGACAATTTTGTAGCTTACCTGGGAAGTTAATTATTTATTTTATAGAATAGAGATGAGATTCAACTGAATTGCATGAAATGCTTTTGTTAGGCTGTAATTCCAGAAGTCAAACAGGTGGAAAATTTTCATTTGCACAAAGTTCGTACTTTACTGTATTAGTCTCATTTTTGCAAAATGTAATTTCAGTGGTGATCTCAGAGTCAGAATTCGCAGTTAGAGTTATTATAGTAACACTACGTCCTACCACAGGAAAAAATACTTATTAGCAGTCCTGATCTGTTCTGCCAAAAATCCTTTTCAGTCGAAAAGGTTTCTGGAGCTGAAGGGTATCCTTTTCTCCCTATCACACTATTTTCCTTAGTCTGGGTCATGACTTGTATTTATAAGTTTAGTCTTATTAATGACATAAGAAGTCAATGTAGATAAGTAGTCCTTATACATGATCAATATAAGAACTTTTTGTGTCTGACTTATCCAAAGTGCTACATTTCCAATAATAAGACAACATTAAAGGTATCTCAGATTGGAGGCTCAGAAGTGGTGGTGTCCAACATTAGTCTCCCGGTGTCCACAAATAAAGATAATGTTTTTATAATTCTAAGAAGTCAGTGGAGATAATTTTTTTTTTTTTTGTGGGTCAAGACTGATTAGAATCACATAGAAAAAATACCTGTAATCACTTTAAGTTACCTGAACAAAGAAGAAAATGTAATATCCCATGCCTAAATGAGAAATCCTAATTTATATTGTACAATAAATTTTCCCACACTCTGTGATCCCACTACAATAATAAGCTCCAAAGAATTTCCGTACATATCTCTTTCTGTTACTAGCAAAGCTAAAAGTTATTTTATTTCTTAATTCTTGCTTTTTCCATTTAATTCCTGACCCATGGCAAAAGATGTAAACATCTTAAACAAGATAAAGTATAACCGAATGGTGTATATTCTTCTGCAACTAAGTGGCTCAGAAAACCATCCAGTAGGCAAATTGCTGCCCAGGCACACGCCAGACATATGCAAAGGCAAAGGCACAAGGTAAAGAGGAAAAGATGAGTACAAGGCTCTTGTAATAAATCTTGTAAATTTTAGACAGTTTCATGCTTTCCTGAATAGGTCAAAACACTTTGTGTGCTCCTCCATGTCTCTCAAAATGAAAGAAAAATAAAGGATATCCAACTTTTCCACACAACAGCTTTATTACAATTTTGTTTGAAGATGAGAGATGTCATAGCATTTGCACTTTAAGCTGGAAAAATCTTTGAACTCATTCTCTCCACCTGGCAGGTTTTCAAATTTGCAATCACCTGAAACATAGAAATAATCTGTCAACAAAAGGCATCTAAAAGGTTGGAGAGTGCTCTGAGCTATAATCCCAGAAAGGTGAGAGGCCAGATGTTGTCCTCACTGGTATTATCTGAAGCAAGGTGTCAGACACCTGAGGCCAGAGGGCACCGAGGCAGATGTCACCCCATACAGCTGGGAGAAGTGTGTGGAGGGCACTCTGAAAAGCAGGGGGGAAAGGATGCTCTCTAAAGGTGAAGCCCTGCACCTCTTGCAGCTGCTCCAAGCACAGAGATTTGTGTTGTGCATGGTTGACTTCTTCTGACCGCCACCCATTATGGGGCTGATTATAAAGATCCTTCACATTTAAGCAGGAAGAACAGGAGGGGTTTTATTAAGATCGTACACCAAAGACTTTTAACAAATAACTGTGTATGCAGACGTATATACATACATACATATATATTTATAAATAAAGAGAGATATGCAATAATAAATTATTGAAGGAGTGTGTGTCAAAGGATGTGCAAATAAATAAGTTTGATAAATGAACTACGTCTGTGAACTTCACCAAATTGACACATTTTCCCATCTATACTCCGGTACTTTTTCTGTGAGAGTCAAAATATGGACTTCAATTAAATGTTGTACTACTATTCTTCCTATTATATTTTTACCATTGACAAAGGTGAAGTGCTTTAATTAGCAACTTTAATTGTCTCATTTAGCTCTGCTTTATAAGTTCAGTCCTGCTTTATAGATTTTCTTCTCAGAGAAAATAAAGAAACTTACAAAAAGAAATGTATTGGAATTATCCCTTCTCTGTTTCACGTATTTTATTAAAATAATCATAGAAATTGGCTATTTGTGCTGAAGTTACAGTATCATACAAATAAAGAAGTAGGTGGCATTGTTTCATAGAATATCTTCTCTAAAGAATGTAAAAAAGAATCTAAAGAATGTAAATAATCTTCATGTCTGCCAGTTCCTAAAGAAATACATAACTATGCAGAGCAACAACATATCTGGAAAGCAGAGTCTGAGCATCAGAATACAGTGTTCAGTTATTACCCTAAAGAGTAAAAAAATTGCAATGAAAGGACATGTCAGAACAATAAAACTGTTCTAAGCCAAATTTTTGTTTTAATGAGGAATTGAAGCACTTCTTCTTTGGAAAACTTTTGAGATCTGAAGTGTACTGTGTAGGTATAAATTCAGTAAAAGCACAATTTAGCCATTGCATAGCATTAAGCCATAAAAATAATTTTGTGAAAAAAATTTGCATTTTCCCATGTGATAATCCTAAACATGTTTGTTTGGGTTTAGGATGTTTTTTTTTTTTGTTTTCAAAAACTCAACCCCAAAAAATCATGAAGAAATAAATACATCAAAAGACTGTTCTTGTTATGCTAGTGGCATAGCTGCTATAAGCAAGAAATACTGTGTAGAGAGATTGGCACATAGCACGTGTCCAGTTCTGGGCTTTTCAGTACAAGAGAGACATGGAACAAGTCCAGACAGGGCTGTGATGATGATGATGATGATGATGATGAGGGTCTGGAGCACCTCACTTTTGAGGAAAGCCTGAGGGCACTGACCCTGTTTAGCCTGGAGAAGAGACAGCTGAGAGGCGACCTTATTACTCTACACGAGTAACTGAAGGGAGGATGTCAAGAGGATGGATCAGGCTTTTCTCAGTGGTTCCAAGTGGTAAAACAAGAGGCAACGGGCAGAAACTGATGCACAGAAAGTTCCACCTGAGTGTGAGGAAGAACTTCTTTACAGTGTTGGTGACTGAGCACTGGAACAGGTTGCCCGGAGAGGCGATGGAGTGTCCCCCGCTGGAGATACTCAAGAACCATCTGGGCACAATCTTGAGTCATGTTCTACAAAGGAGTCTGCGTGAGCAGAGAGGTTGAACCAAATGGCCTTCAGTAGTCTCTTCTAACCTTTACCATTCTTTAATTCTGTGATTTTAAACACTTGATAGTGTGAGCTAGCATGCTGGTTCTTTGTGCTGGATTACCTCAGTTTTACAGGCACATACAAGTTTTTAGTGTGTGTTACTGCTTGTATATAAGTTGATTTCATATCAGTGGAACTCAGAGTTCTGGAAAGCTGCCTCTTTAAATCTTCACATCTAATTCAGTAGTAAAACGTAAGAATACTTATGTTTTCAGATTTCCTGATTTGGAAAGAGAAACTCCTCAGACGACTTGTTTCAGGAAATAACTCAATATGTAAATGAAGCTGGGATGTTCAATTTCACTCACAAGTGGACTCATAAATCTTTTATGAATGAGATATAGCTGTATATTGTACCAAAATTTGATCCCTCTTACTTTCAGTTTGCTAGTAAACAAAGCCTTTAGAAACACCTTAATAAAATAATATTTTATAATTTTGCTTTATATCTGTGAAGTTATATATAAAATACATATTTTATACTGTAAAGGGTTGACCCTGGCTAGATGCCAGGCACCCATCAAAGCCTCTCTCTCACTGCCCTCCCCGGCTGGACAGGGGAGAGAAAATATAACAAAAGTTTCATGAATAGAGATAAGGATGGAGAAAGATCACTCACCAAATATCACCACAGGGAAAACAGGCTAGAATTAGAGACATTAATTGAATTTATTACTAATAAAATCAGAGCAGCATAATGAGAAGGAAAAACAGACCTTAAAAACAGTTTCCTCCCACCTCTCCCTCTTTCCCAGCTCTACCTCCTCCCCCAGCAGTGCAGGAAGAGAGGGAATGGGGTTATGGTCAGTTCTTTTATTTCTGCTGCTGCTTAGGGAGACAACTCCTTTCCCTACTCCAGTGTGGGTCACTCCCATGAGACATAGTTCTCCATTAGTTTCTCCAATGTGAGTCCATTTCATGAGCTACAGTTCTCCACAAACCACTGCAATGTGGATCATTCTTCCATGGGGTGCAGTCACAGAATTCCCAGAATTATTAACTGGATGGGAACGATCATTGAGATAATCGAGTCCAACCTATGGCCTAGTAGTTCTTCAAGGACAGGATGCTCCGACATGGGTCCCCCATAGGGTCACAAGTCCTACCAGGAAACCTGCTCTGGCATGATCTCCTCTCTCCATGGATCTACGGGTCCCTACCAGGAGCCTGTTATAGCATCAGCCTCCCATGGAGTCACAGCCTCCTCTCAGGCATCCACCTGCTCCGCCGTGGGGTTCCTGCATGGGCTGCAGGTGGATCTTTGCATCCCCATGGATTTCCTTGGGCTGCAGGGACACAGCTGCTTCAGCATGGTCTGCACCACGGGCTGCAGGCCAATCTCTGCTCGCTAGCCTGGAGCACCTCATGCCCCTCCTTCTCCAATGACCCTGGTGCCTGCAGATTTGTTCCTCTCACATGTTCTCATCCTGCTCTTCTCTGGTTGCAATTACAACTGCACAATAACTTTCTTTTTCTTTCTTCTTCTTAAATCTGTTATCACAGTGACACTACTGCCATTTCTAATTGGCCCACCCTTGGCCAGGGGCACGTCTGTCTTGGAGCTTTCAGGGACTGGCTCTTCCCGACATGGAAGAAGCTTCCAGTAGCTTCTCACAGAGGCCACCTCTGTTTGCTTTTGACCTCAGCAGTAGAGTTAGAGTGGGAGTTATGGGTGAAGTTCTGAGAATAAATAAAACTCAAGCTATATCCCTTCATTTCTTCTTTGATTTAGGCATCAAATACAGCTTATGATCAATCTTAACTCATCCTAAGCACCTACCTTTTCAGTGGAGAGTTCAATACCAAACTCGTATAATTTCAAAATGTTTAATGCTTATTTTTCATCCTGACATAGAAACTCAATCTCTAGTTGAATGCTTACAAAGTTTTGGCAACCAGGATCTCAGTGAATGTGACACAGAGAGGCTTATGGTATCACAGGCTGCTACTACAAACATACTAGGCAGTTGATAAACAAGTCTTTTTGAACATTTTCTATAATTATGTGAAGAGCAACTAAGTACCTGAGTGTAGCAGTTGTCTGCTGCTTACACGTGGACGTCATCTCGCTCGGACTTCTAGGAGCTATCAGTTTTAGAGCTTAATCTCTCTTGAGGGCACTGAGGATTTATTAGTCTTAGAATTTCTAAGCATAAAAAATGCTCAGTACTAAGTGTAACTCAGGTTCAGAAATACTGCAGCCAAAGCAGAGACTCGTGACACCTAGAAACTATAAAAGCATATCTCGTATATACGCCTATAACTAATATTACTTTGCCTTGAAAAGGAACACAAGCCTATTAAAATAGGGCAGCTAAAAATAATAAATATTTTGTGACACTATGACAGTGTAGTCAGACACCACGTATAAGCATTTCACGTGAACTTGTGTGCAATGGGATCACCAAAGGGGCAAATGAAGATTGATGTAGCTGCACTTAGAACAAGACCAAGTGAAAAAGTTGCCAGGCGAGGGTTAAGATATGCAGAGGGGACTGCAAACAGATGGAACATCCTGCTGAATGCACCAGAAGGGTGACTGGCAAGACCAAAGATTACAAAATAAGTATTAGCCAAGGACACCCTCTTTCTGGGGGAGGCAATGGCAGAAGCTCATCAGATCTCAGTGGAGGCAGACAGAGAAAGCGAGGCCAGATGGGCTCTGGCTCTGACTCTATTCAACAGCTCTTACTGTGTGAGACAATAGAAACTGCTCTGTGAAGGAATCAGTTTTAAAGTTTAGAACTGGACAGATTTGTAAGCCTCCTAAACACTCCCATCACATTACGCTCTGATCCCCTGGTATATTATGAACAAACGTATCAGTATTCATATTTATCTATACGTATACATGTAAATTATATTTATACACTCATTCCGTACCAACATTAGCACAATGGTGATTATTTCAGTGTTTCTATGAATGAGTAATATAATCCATGTATTGAACTCTCTATTGATATGTTAGTCTTTATAATACAGAGCTAAAATATCTTGAGCAGCATCATTGAGATTGCAGAAATAATTTATTAAACATATCCATAATAACTTTTTTCTAAAAGTTTATTGAAAGATGAATTGTTGTGACAATCATCAGTCTCAGGGTATCAAAACATTTGACTATTAGCCTTAAAAATAGTTTCCAATAGCAAATACTGCAGTTTCTCAAGAATTTCACCAGAGAATAAAAGTCAATTTTCTATTACAGCTCCTTTCCTGAGATGCATTTATTAAAAAAAAATAAAAAATAATATCCCATAGAAGGCAAAATCTGGCCTCTTTGAAATAAGGGATCAAATTTTCATCAGGTTGTAAACTCTGTCTTCTAATCAAAAAAAGATATGTGGAACCAAAAGACAATATATCTAGTGGAGAATAAAACCCGTTTTATTCTTGGAAATATGAACAATATTTTATTAGAGAGGGTTTTAATGGGAAACAGGTTGGAGAAACATCAAGTTTTAAAATATTATTAATATTTTCCAAGAGAAAAAAAAATTAAATGTTAAGTGTCATAGAAGGTTAATTATTTATTTTCATTTGATGTCACATATGTGTCAAACTATGAAAAATTCAAAGGAGTGAAATATTTTTCCCCTTTTCACTTTTACATTTTGACTTCCTCCAGTTTCAATACAAAATACTGTTCTTTTCCATTATTTTTTGCCCGCTGGTAGGAAGATTAAGATATTTAAAGATAGTCATACAGAGGAAAAGATATTATTAAAAAAAAAAAAATCAAACTAGAAGTCAACTAATAAACTTCAAGGATCAATGCTGGAAGTTTCAGATTCAGCTGAATTGAATAAAAAGAAGGCAATTCTTTTAGTATTGGGAATGGCTAATCATTGAGACAATACACCATGAAAATAGTGGTCTTCTTTATTATAGAACTCTTCAAATCAAATTCATTTCTTCATATGACTCAGCTGAAAAATATCCACGTACAACTTTATGCAAGTCATGCAGAGGATCCAATTGTATGATCTGACATTGCATGTGATTCAACACCTTAGGCATCTGCAGAGATTTAATGTCCATGCAGTTTTAGGGCTTTATTTCCCGAAGAGGAGAGAGTCTGTGCATAGCTTTGCTTGACATAATTGTGTTCTTTCCACTGTGTGGCTTTGTTGTTATCAGTGGATGCCAAGAAGCAGCATTTTGGCTCTACCAGCCATCGCCAATTCCATGAAGTGACCAACATGAGATGTGAATTGAGACTTAAAGTCAGGCACTTATCTTTGGTTGCTGGAGCTTGGCCAGAGCATTTGCCTTTGGAAATCACTTCTTGTAAAGAAAGCATCTCAGTGGAGCGGTGTGCTAATGGGAAAATGCCACCCAGGGCTCTAGAGGCTCTCTCCCAGTCTGTCTGAGACCTGTGAAAGAGGCATGCTGCCCCAAGAGCCAGATGCATCTTCTGCTCACTTAACAACTTGCGGCTCTGACATTTCCCTGCCCATCAGCAGCCTCTTCCAAAGAAAGCATGAAATGAGAGGTCTCCCCTACACTGCAGCTTTCTGGAAGAACTTCCTTCCCAGCATTCTCCAAATGTCTGAGTAGAGAGCACAATTAGAAAATGCATTTTAAAGGTTATTCAGATGTGACCTGGTCAGATAATGGAACTTTTCTTGTTACAGGGGAATCCAATATTTTTATCTCTTATTATCTTAAATATTTTAATCTTTCCTTTCTCCTAAAAAGGAAAAAAAAAATATTAAAAAATTTTAAAATCTGTAGAAATGTCTCCAGGCAATTTGTATCTTACCTTCTACCCTTAAGTACCTTCTTATTCTGAGGAAAAGCACACTGGAGAGAAATCATATATAACTACTGAATAGTTGATATCCTGCTGCTCATGAAAAAAAGCAGTTCATATGAATGATAAGCCTCAGTAAAAAAGTCAAAGAAATAACAAGAAGCAAAGAGTGGAATTATCTGAAAGTTTTTTTGTCAGTTAGTCATTTAAACACTGAATGTTGCTTGCAAACTGCCTGTAAAGGCAAAATAGGATTGCAATTGTGACTTCTTCTACCAAGTATGTGCAAACAGAGATTTCATAGACTAGGATCCACTCTGACATCCATCTCTCAGTACTTAAACTTGTAAAAGGATAATATTAGGTTATGGTACATTTTGGGGACTGTGAGAATTCAGATAGTTCTATTAAGAACCCACAGATGGCATGAGGTTTTGATTTTGCTTGCAAATGTATATCGTCCATTATAAAGTTTCCAGACAAGACACGTAAATACACTTGTAATATAATTGTTGTTCAAATTAATTAACATAGAAATAGTTGTTGTCAAATAGGAAGTCAAAAGAGAACTAGGAACATAAATTTTCTTCTTTTAATAATTTTTAATATTTGTAAAAAATAAACACTCTTTTAGAAGTAAGAATGGGCTTGAAAATTCAAACAATATTTCATTAAATAGTGTGTGAATTATTTTATGAACATATTGGATATAGACTTCTCTCCCCAAAGAAAAAAAAAATTCCCTAAACCAATAAAAACTACTGGAGAAACATAAAAATAAGCTTTTGGGAGAGAACTTAGCTTCAAGATAATCTTTTTGGTGCTATCATTTTCATTTTAGTGCTGATGTTGATACAGTTTTAAAGAGTTGCAAATAACTATGCATTTGTGCCATATGAAAAATGAGCTGTCACCTGGAGAGAGAGAGAGAACCCAGAATAATTTAAGATATGCTTAAGTAAAGTTTAATTCAATATTTAAAATATTTCCACATTATCTTTCCATAACCTTATTGAAAACATAAAAGGTTATTTTAAGGTTGATTTACTTATTTCCATAATGACACTTAGTTTATTTTAATCATCTCAAGACTGGTTATGGAGGACGGTAGGTGTGTGTATAAATCGAAATTCCCAGTAAGACAGTATAGGGCAGAAAATTCTTAGCATACTTAACAGAATTAGCAGTACCACCAGCTAAATAAGAGTATGTGTCCTTCCATATAAGGACTCTGCTTTTGTCCTTGAAGAGGAAAGCATGTAGATAACTTCTAAGAATTACATCAAGTCAGGAAAGGGGAAGGTAGGTTTGGTTTTATTTCCTGGAATGCCATGCT
Organism: Mohoua ochrocephala; assembly: GCA_013398855.1. Classification (NCBI taxonomy): domain Eukaryota; kingdom Metazoa; phylum Chordata; class Aves; order Passeriformes; family Acanthizidae; genus Mohoua; species Mohoua ochrocephala. Next base: position 5,097 of record VZTA01007319.1, on the reverse strand, counting down.
GCCATGTTGATAAGGGTGCTGTTGATGTCATATTGCAGGGACTATTAAGCAACTTCTAAATAAAAAGACAAAAAAATACAACAATTCCCCACTTTTTTTTTCTTTTTTTTTTTTTTAAATGATGTATTTTTTTTTTCTTTTGGATGCCCTTTATAGGATATATGCATGTTCCTTTTTTTATTCTTACAGGAGAAAAACTGACAGAATCTCTTCTGCTAAAATTTTAATATTTTGAAAAAAACATATTCCATTATCATTTTTTGTTTTCAACAAAGCGTAAACAACTAAAACTTTTTATCAGAACCTAGAGGTTGCACTGGAAAATACTCAGGTTCTGATTTTAATACAAATCTGTGAGACTTGATTGAATATAACAGATTTATTTCAGATTTGACAGTTTTAATAAACAGTAATTGCTTCTGCTACTAATTTTTCAGTGGAAACATCTGTGCAGTTCCCCGATGCAACTTTACACCAAAGTTTCCTTGATCACCAGGACTGTGATAGTGAACGTTGGGACAATACTGACAAGAAGACTGAGGCTGTCATTTTCCAATTTGAAAGTATGAAATTATCAACTCCAGCTGATATGGGAACTCATCCCATCCTGTTATTTGTCTAATTTTTAGTGCTAGTCAGAATTCAAGCATTTTCTGTCTGATCTGCTTATCTTTTCTTATCATAACATTCTGACATAGAAAACCAGCAAAACAATCAAAACCAACATATCTCTCCCCTCCAACCAAGACCAAAAATTAAAATTAAGGAAATTTTTACAAACTCCAGGTTACAGGCAGCAATAGCTCATAATGAGAGACCGCTTTCATTTGTCTCTTGATAGGTAGTTTACAATTTCTCTGCTAGAATTGTGGTGAAGCATATGTGCTGCAAACCCGGCAATGTTGCAATCCATGCTTGTAGTATAGTCTAAAAGAAGGCACTCTGGCATTGCCACACAATAATGATGAAGTCTGATTGTTTGACCACATTTAAATACTGTAACAGCTCTACTAGAAGGGGATTACTTGTTATAACACTATCAAGGTGTTAATGCAAACTGTCGTGGAACTGTATAATCAGTTATGATGTTAACAACATAGGGAGCAACCAGTCTGTCTTCTGTTTATTCCCTCCAGAGTATCGATACAGACAGCTCAGAAAGAGCAGAAGTTGCTCTGGCAATTTGTGGTGTTGTAACAGCCCAACTTGACATTCAGAGTATGGGGAGGGGAGAATGTGGCATCAGAGCACACGCACACACAGAACTGGAGCAGGAAATTTCTTAGGATGAGCCCTGTGACAGAGCGTTTGCCAGCTGGGAAATCACTGCAACTGTTATTTCATATAAAAGAAGAGACAGGTGAGGAGAAGGGGCAAACAATCCTCTTAACATTTCTTTCAAATGATGCTTCCCAGTTATGAGGCCTTATCCTTTACATCAGACTGATAATGGAGCATTACTGACTGATTACAATAATGAGCATTACAGACTGTTAAAGACAGCAAAAATTTAATATCAAAGAGAGGGCATAAGGTCTTCTGGGCCAGCAGAGTTTTGTGGTGATGTATGCAGAAGGAAATCAGTCTTGCAAGCTTCTTTTACTGAACACCCATGAACGTGGCAGTTTTAGATGCCTCATGAGGGAAACCAAACAGCTATCGCTAACTTCATGTTGTTCAGGATTTCATTGTTTTTGTGATTTTAACAATGTGACTGTAGCTCTGAAATGCCTCTAGTGACTAATAGTACCTATAGTTTCTTACTGAAGACAGACACATTGTTAACTGAACACATACAGTAAACACATTTATGTTGAAAAGATTGAACAAGGCAGAAAAATTATTTTTATGTACTCTTAATATATCTTCTTAGGGTGATGTGTTGTTTAATTTTTCTAAAGTTTAATTTTTCTAAAAAATTTGGCCATTTTTTTCAAGGACTTTGTCACTTTGGCATAATGTACAGGACTATTATTAATCAAAGCATAACATGAAGTACACATAATTGGCAGCTATGAAATACAACTCTCCTTCGATGACTTTTGCATGAATTGTTCAACTTATTAACTGGTCTTTCAACATCACCAGAGAACCACAGGGTTGTGTAATTTAGCATGTAAGGTACTGCTAAATATCGTCTCTGCTCGAAGCAAGTATCATTAGATCAGATTGCTCAGTGCTGCATCCACCTCAAACCACAGAGACACCACAGTTTCTCTAGTGATCCACTCCTGTACTTGGCCACTCTTCTGCTGAACAAAAAAAAAGGAAACAAATCCAAACCCTATCTCCTCACAATTTCTTAAGTTCCAATTTATGCATATTGACACTTGTTCTATTGCTCTGTATCACCAAAAAGAGTTTGATTTCCTCTGTACCCTAGTCCTGTATCCACATGTGTACCGCTGTACACACCACAAGTAGTGAAGTCTCCCCTGCTCCTCATCTTCCCCAGGTTGAACCAGTCCAGTGCCCTCCACGTCCCCCTACATGTGCTTTACACTGCCATGGGAACCCTCCACGAGATTCACTCTTGTATATCAGGGTCTATCCTGTGTCAGGAGCTCAAGCCTGGACTATCAGAACAGTTTTACCAATGTCTAACAACGGGTCAGGATCCTTCCCCTTGGGGGTGCAGCCCCAAGTGCACAGGCTGTTTAACTACCTGGGTTCGCTGCTGTGTCCTGCTAACATGCTGGTCCCAGATTCCTCAGGCCTTTTCTGGAGAGCTACTCTGAATCATCAGCCTCCTCTTGGCCTGTTCCAGGGGTGAGCTCGGTTCTCTTCAGTGCCTTTGTATCTAAGGCCAAGTTTCCTCTAAGGGCAGTTTCCAAGCAAGTATTCAAGCAGGTCAAAAGACTGCCCTTCTCAAAATCAGGGTGGTTGCCTTTGTGAAATTCTCCTGTTTGTCTTGGTCACTTCTCTCAGATTATATTGCTCCATGGACTTACAGTGACCACAGTCAAGACTGCCTTCAACCTTCATGCATTCAACCGCCTTCCTTGTGAGTACCAGCTTCAACAGAACATCTTCCCTGGCAGATCTGTCAGTCATCTGAGTCAAGAATTTGCCCTCAAATTGCTTGCATTCATCTGTGCCTGCATCACTGGTGCAGTTCTGTCCCCTTACTTGCAGATTTACCTTTCCCAGGTGGGAAGTTCCATGCTTCTGAGCTACCCCTTTGCATAGATCACCCTTTCTCTGTCCTTGACAACCCTGCTATTCCTGCAGCACCAGTACCTCTGCACCGTCTCTCTGCAGGTGCGAGTGCTACCATCGCGTCACTCTCATCCCTCTGAAGTCACAGCTCACTTGCTCTGCATGCGCTGCTGATGCCTTCCTCTCATCCCCAGAGCCCCCTGTATTTGTGTGTAAACATTTGAGATGGGGCCCAAGTTGTGCAGCCTTTGCAGGTGATGCGTGACAGCCCCTCTGATCATGCTGTCTCCTGGACACATTAGCACCCTTGCGTCCTCGCACCTCCTCTGTGGGGACTCCTCTCTCACATTTCCAATCCCTCTTGACAAGACCAGTAAGTCTGATTGCAAATACATCCTTGCACAACTTTGTTAGACATACCCCATCCTTTATCAGTAGCCATTTCAATGAGAAAAACTTTGCATATTAGTAAGACAGGAGACATAAATCACAATGCTGGCCTTTTAAGCCATCATCTCCGGCCTAACAGAATGTTTGTGCTTCCACATACATATTTTTACCAAGAAGGAATCCTTCCTGCAAATAACCAAACGCCTTAAGTGTTGAGGATAAAACCTACTTATGCCTGGATTATTTTCAGAGCCTAAAATCCCTTTATAAATCTAATCCATGACATCCAGAGTTCCCTTTTCTGTAATCTCTCAGTTGGAAAACTGGCAGTAAGAGGACCTCCATTTCTCGTAAAGCATTGCATTATTTGGTTCTCTGATAAAATCACAATGGGAGAAGGATAATGAAAGTAAACCTAAGTTTTAATTTTGGGACCCATTTCAAATGCATTAATTCTAATAACTACCATACTAAATTTAATCACTGGTAAATAAATTGTTTTTAAATAAAACTATATTGCTGCCTGTTTAGAATCCTGGATGCTCCTCACAAGTGATTATCTAAGATGCAGAGAACAACAGTTTATTTTTTAGATCCCAGGTTAAACTTGATGTGCTTCTGATTGGAAAGGCTACTCATTAATCAGTACTATGACTACATTTCCTAGATGTCATTAAAGAAAGAAAAATGTAATACACAGGGACCTGCCTATGCTAAGCTAATCTTTAGGGAAAAGTTTCTGACAGCAGCTGCACTTGAAAATATGTTACCATCACTAATAAGAAAAACACACTGTTTTTCCTAAAGATAGGAAATTTGCACCTAAAGTTTTTTAGTAGTTTTCTTGGATGCTCAGAATTTTTAAGTGAGACAAGATATCTGCCTCTGTTACATGAAGATTAAAAAAACCCAACCATTGCTAGCTTGTATGGCGCGGAAAGCCTCTGGCATATTTAACATGAGGTTTTTGTTGACATCTCATGTCTGTAGGAATACAAAAGCTCAGCTCAATGAACCACTGTAAAATCTTAACTTTGACATCATTACATTGAGTTACATATAATAAACAAGAAAGATTGGGTTTTTTTTTTAATAACACAGTCAAGTTATATTTCAGTAACTCTTAAGACATAACTGAAATAAGAACAGATGAGGTTTAGCTGTGGTTTAATCCTAGCCAGCAATTAACCCCCCCACTGTCTCAGTCTCCCCCAGTGACATGGGGGAGAGAAACAGAAGAGTAAAAGTGACAAAACTCACAGGTTGATATAAGGACAGATTAATAGGTAAAACAAAACCTACGTACTCTAGCAAAGCAAAACATGGGCAGGCATCAGGTGTTCAGCCATCCCCAGGAAAGCATGCCTAGTGGTGATTTGGGCAGACAAGCACCATCTCTCTGTCCCTCCCTTCCTTCTTCCCTACCAGCTTTCTATGCTGAGCATGATGCCATACAGTGTGTGAAATCTCTTGGATCAGTTGGGGTCAGCTGTCCCAGCTGTGCCCCTTCCCAGCTCCTTGTGTACCCCAGTCTCTTCACTGGTGGGG